>CM070009.1:46593858-47193858 GCA_036247105.1 Cirrhinus mrigala
CGTTTACTGCTTTTTCTAGCGTAAGATCTTGCTCTCGCAGCAGTCTCTCTCGTACTGTATTGTCAGGAATGCCACACGCTATTTTATCCCTTATCAGAGATTCACGCAGATCGCCAAAGTCACAGGTTTTACCCAAAGTATGAAGCTCCGCTAAATACTGATCAAAGCTTTCGCCCCCTTTTTGATTGCAAGAAAAGAATTTGTACCTTTCATACATGACGTTCTGTTTCGGTACAAAGTACTCTTCAAATCGGTCCATGACGTTTTGCAGTTTAAACTCATCCGCTGGTGTCTGGAAAGTGTTGTAAATGTCAAGCGCGTCCTCGCCGATAACATGCAGCAGTATGGATGCTTTTCTTTTTTCGTCATCGCCTCCTACCCCGCTTGCATCCAGGTAGATGGTGAAACGTTCTTTGAATCACATCCAATTTTCTGCTAAATTTCCAGTCAGTTGCCTACCAGACGGGGTTTGAAATTTATCCATCTTTGTGTTTTCTTTTCCTTCTCTTGTGTATTTGCTGTTTGGTCACTAGTAGCTTACTGCTTTCTTTTTCTCTCGCAAGTTTGGGATTAATCCCCCCTCTCTCGTCTCTTTGGACTTACTTTTTATTCAATCCATATGAGAGAACCACTTCTGACACCATGTTTTGCTTATTATTTACAGACAGACCCGAACACAGTCAATCCCTTGCAGTCTCGACATCTTTATTTTACCTTTGACCTCTGCCTCCGAACACCCCCCCCCTAAAGCCCCCATGCATAACAACACAGTTGGTGTCGCTGATGTGTTGGGATTTTTGAAATATGCATACGCATACGAGAAGTTATGTATTATGAACTATGCAAATGTTTATGAATTATTCTTATTAATAACTCATAAGTCTTATAATATTTTGTTAACAACTCATAAGAATCATATACTAGATGTACTGAGCATAATGAGCTCTTTGTGTGACTAGTTTGCCATGTGCATAATAGACCTGTACAGTCTGTACTTGGCCAATGTCTTTGTGGTTACAGTTTTAATGTCTAGTTTTAATTCCAGCCTAGCATACGTCCTTGTGCATAGGGCTGTTATTTTTGATCTCAAGAAGCTGCACATGTCTGTCTGCACATGTCTGAGTTCTAGTAATATCGAGATGTATAAATGAACCAAATGTCCTTTCTGCCTTCCGGGGAGTATAAACCACAGAGTTTAATTATTATTCTTTTCAGACATCACAAGACCATATAGTCATCATTGACCTTTTAATCCACCATAGTTTGTCACGTAGCAGGAAGTCTTATTTTTAGGTGGTTTCAAACCTCCTCGAGAATACAGGGTATAAATACACATGCAGACAAAGAACTTCAGCTCCTTCTTCTGCTTCTTCTCCTTTTCTGCTCTGAAGCTCACAGGCTAGCCTAGACCTTCTATAGACCTAACCTTCTCAGATTTGTAAGATTTGTAAGACTTATATGATTGATACAATTTATAGATTTCTTTGATTTATATGAACTTTAATTTGGACTGATTAAGAATGACTTTTATTGAGTTTGCGTTATGCAATTTATTTGTGAAATGATTGGATTGAACATTCTTATTGAAACATAATTTTACTTTCTCATTTTTAAGTTATTAATAATTCTGTTACTCATTTGCATTTCTGAAATATTTTGAATACATTTGTAACTTCTCCAACCCACCCGTCTGACGTGGATTCGATTTTGCATCGGTCGCCATACTGCTTTACGGCCTCGCAATACCCAGTAAGTCCTCCTTAACTCTGCGAACACTCGTTCTGGCCCTGGGTGGTGCAGCATCTCATCATAATCCTTAATAATGAGTTTGATCACAGGATGTTGTGATGCAAGGACGATGGGATGGATAGAATCCAATTCTGCCTCACTGCAGCGTCTTAAACGGCCGCCCACATGAATGAGTCCAGTGGTAGGGTCAAACTCAGGAGAGAGAGGAGCCAGCCTGCTCCTACCATATACTGGTTTCCCAGACTTCAGTTGGACCATCTCGGCAGGGAAAGACTCGGTCTGCATTTGACGAAGCACTGTTGAACAAACCGCTCTTTGTTTGTCAGTGCATGCAATGTTCACTGCCCCATAAAGCTGCTGACTGCATGCCTTTATGAGCTCAGCCAGTGTGTCATACTGCTGTGGATTTGTCAAAGGCATAACTGTAGTCGATCCACAAAATGCAGACTGCCTTAACTCATTGCTCTGTTCTTCAGCAGTTAAGGAAGGTTGCTTGGGGCAGTTGACTGTTTGGTAAATGAAGGACCTTGATTCCACTGGCTTCCTTTTCCTAGGTCACATAGGTGTTTACCTCTTGTGATGTTGTCCGCAGGATTCTCCTCAGATTGTACGTAAAGCCAGGTCACAGATGCTGTGAGTTCTTGTATCAACGCCACCTGAATTCCCACAAACACTTTATAATGATAAGAACTTGAAAAGAGCCAAGTAAATAGTCATAGAATCTGACCAGGGTGTTAAGGAACCAGTGGGGATGATGAGTTCTGTGACAAGGACAAGAGCTGCGCATAGCTCAAGGGGAGGTATAGACTGGAATAGCATATTGGCAGTCTACTTATATGAGGGGATCGTATTTGCTGGCCAGGACACGATAAATGCTGCGCATGGTTACTTTAGGTCAATTCACTATCCTGTGCTTGCAGTGTCCAGCTGACAATGCCACAGCAGTCCAAGGGTAGATTCATGGGTATCTTGCAGTCCCTGACTAAGCCAGAGCTCACAGCTGCTCGATCTTGTATCGGAGGGAAGGTTAGCACCAACTGCCGGGCAATTACTGGCCCACTGTCGCAATTGACGCACTGACTGCATTTGATGCACATGATGGTGATGTTGCAAATGTTGATTGGTCACATGAAAAAGTCAAGAAGAATTTTTAACAGAGGGATTAAGAAATGGTGAGAGCAAGAAGAGTGTTTTTTTTTTTTTTTTCTATTTTAAGAATCGGCACAATGCAGTTAAGTGAGGAACAGTGAATGAGAAGATTCTGGAGAGTGATTTTTGTGGTACCATGAGATTGCTCACTTACTGATCTCAGGCATCTGGATGGGATGTAGACCTGTAAGAGTGAGTGGAAGTAGGAGGAACATCAATGTCTTAAACTTGTTACTGACAGCAGCCAGTGAAGAAAGACAAAGAGAGGTGTGACGTGGATCTTTTGAAATGGAAAGGAAAGGACGTGATGTGTGGCCAAGTATGGTGACCCATACTCAGAATTTGTGCTCTGCATTTAACCCATCCAAGTGAACACACAATAGGAGCAGTGGGCAGCCAAGTCAGCACCCGGGGAGCAGCTGGAGGTTCGGTGCCTTGCTCAAGGTATTGAGGGTGGAGAGAGTGCTGGTAACTCACTCCCCCCACCAGTCCAGCGGCAGAACATTATTTTGAGCCTTGGTATCCAAAGCTGTGATTTTGCCAAAAAAAAAACAAAAAAACAAAAAACAACATGTTTAAGCTCTATAAACGCTCCTGGTCATGATCTCTTATTAGGAATGTCGGTGACAGTGATGAATGGACAATGAAATGGGACAGTATCTACTCACATTATTCTCTTTGACATGTTTTCTGCTGGAATCCCAGAATATATCACATATGTCAGCTCCTTAACATGGTGAACAAGATAGGAAACATGTGAAAGACACCTGCCACTGCTTTGTAAAGTTAAATAAATATATGGCCCAAAAATGAATATTACCCAATGATTTACTCAACTCAAGCCATCAGGTGTATGCAAGTAACATTTAAAAAAGTTCTGGTCGGTGCCAATAGCCTCGTGGTTAGTGCGTTGACATATAGCGCAACTGCGCTCATGGGGACCCAAGTTCAATTCTTGAGGTCCTTTAGTGATCCCATTCCTTTCTTTCCTGTCATCTCTCTACTGTCCTATCACAATAAAATACAGAAAAAGCCCCCCCAAAAAATAAGTGAAAAAAAAAAGTTCTGGCTTTTCTGAGCTTTTTGTAGGCAGTTAATAGTGGCTGAGATTTTGAACCCTAAAAACGTGCATTCATCCATCATAAAAAAAAGAAGCTCCACACAGATATACACAGGGTTAATAAAGGCCTCCTGAAGCGAAGAGATGCATTTGTGTAAGAAAAATGCCTTATATTTAAAACTTTACAAACTGTAATTTCTAGCTTTCCGCTAACTGTCATGTGTGCATTCATGAGAGAGTGGCGTTCCAGCGGATGATGCTGGCGTAGCATAAGCTCTGGTGAGAGATGACAAACACAGAAGTGCAGAGGAGAGAGCAAAACAAAACACTCGTTCGTCACTTCTCACCATAGCTTACGCTACACCTGTGTCTTACATCATCTGCTGGAATACCACTCTCTCGTACACACGCGTATGACAGTTAGCAGAAGCTAGAAATTATGGCAGTGGTCTCAAACTCAATTCCTTGAGGGCCACAGCTCTGCAGAGTTTAGCTCCAATCAGCTCCAACTCAAACCTGCTTAATAGTTTCTACTAACCCTGTAGAAACTGTAATGTGTTCGATTAGGGTTGAAGCAAAACTGTTCAGAGATGTGGTCCTCCAGGAATTGAGTTTGACACCAATGGATTATGCTTTATAAAGTTTTAAATATTGATATTTTTCTTACACGAACACATCACTTTGCTTCACTTCAGAAGGACTGTATTAACCCCTTGGAGCTGTGTGGAGCACTTATTATGATGGATGGATGCACTTTTTGGGATTCAAAATCTCAAGACCCATTCATTGCCATTATAAAACTTGGAAGAGCCAGGACATTCTTTAATAAACTCTTATTGCATTCATCTGAAAGAATAAAGTCATAAACACCTTGGATGGCTTGAGGGTGAGAAAATGATGGGGTAATTTTCATTTTTGGGTGAACTATTCCTATAACAACAGCTGCTGTTTGGCTGTGGATTGTGCTCTTACTTAAAAAAGTAAATCACTGATATTACTTACAGCAGAATCATAGTCCTCTTCTTTGTTACCTGAAAAATTGTTGTGAATGTGCCTCAGTTTGTAGAAGTATTTATGATTAAATGTGCAAAAACACAATTGCTGTTGTAGTCACACCGTTTAACATGGATCACACTAAAAATCTTAAACTGCTCATTTCAGATAATTTTTTGTTTGCGTTGACAGTCTGGATGTATTTCAATCCAGCTAAAAATGATTTTTAAAGGGGAAATCAGATGCAAAATTCACTTGGAAGAAAGGGGCTGGTTGAGCAGAACCTTATTAGTTATTCAAGGCATGTCCCTTTTAAGCTGTTTTTGGGAAGAAAAAAAAAAAAAAAGCACAGAGAAATTTTAACCATGTGATAGACTTTTCATGAAAACCCTAAAGAATCACATCAACTTGTGGAAAATGGGCATCTGATGTCCCCTTTAACTTGCAAAAAACCCCCAATGCATCTTGACAACAGTTCTGTGAAACATACTGTATGAGCATATTCTCACACTTTAGTCTTTAGTCACACTTTTAGGCCTTCATTCACATTACATTTCTATGAATGAACCCTGAAAACCAGCTTAAGTATTTGTTATATATAATCTTAAGCATGATGAAAACTCACCAGCTCTTTTTTTATGAATCACCCAAAGGAAAAGAGCAGGAAGGAGAACAGATAATGCAGCAGCAACACCAACCATCCAAATCTCTAATGGAAAAAAAGTCAATGAAGGAGAGAGCACAGAAAAAAAACACATTCAGCCTCAGCATCACATCAAGTTGAAATCATTCCTCAAATAGACAGGTTTTTTTTTGGAACATTGTCTGCTAGAGGTGGATGAATGAAACCATGTGCAGTTCAAATGAAATACAGTACAATGAAGTACAAAGTTAACACAACATGATGGTGAAGATGACTTGACATGGACACAGATGATTTAATTTAGGGCTTTTAACTTTTAATTTAAGCCGGGCTCACACTACAGGATTTTTAAAATCCTAACCGATTATGATATCTGGTTGCAGTGCACACATAATGTAACGGGGAGTGAAAGACGAGAGGCGAGCGGATCCATCTGCGAGCTTTTATTAAAGGGACGAGACAAAAACATGGTTGTACAGGCAGGGTCAAACGGTAGCAAACAGGTATAACACAGGCAAGACGTAGAGAATAATCCTTATAACAAGCGATAGTCCGAAACAGTCAAAAACGGGGGAGCCAGGCGAGAGAACAAAGAACTAGGAACTAGGAAACTAGGAAACGCTAACTTGTTGTTGTTGTATTGTAGAAATACAACAACAATCCGTGACTAGCATGGGGAAAGACCGGGGCTTTTATGGTGCTGCTGATTGGTCACATGTGCTGACGCAATCAGCGTGATGCATGACGGGAGATGTAGTCCGGGGTGTGGTACAACAGTCAGAGTGTGATAATGGGGTGAGAGTGACATCTGGTGGTGAGCGGACAGCGGGACACCGACCAGATTCGTGACACATAAGGAGAATCTTTGCAGATTATCTTCCCTGAAATCTTAAACATGCACACACTACAAGATTGAAAATTGTGGTGCATCACACACTACAAGATATTATTAAGATCATCATGACGGAGGGAGCACCTCACCTGATCTTACGCAACAGATCGTCATTTCAGCAACTAATGTTTACATATGTTAGCTAGCGTGCTAGCAGCTTTATGCACTCACTTTGTTGAAAACGGAGATGATTTCACTCCAGAGCTTTCCTTGCTCCATGTGGTTGTGGTATGTTTTCAACATATTATACAGACAGTGTTACTACAAAAACATAAGAAGCAGTTTCCTCCATCTCCACTATTCAATGGACCGTACAGCTGCTGTTCTGGCTGTTGTGAAAGTACTGACGCAATCATAACCATGATCATCCCGATTTAAAATCCTGAATATCAAACATGTTTGATATGATCGGGGCGCCCCGATTTGTGTGAGAGCAGATCGAGAGGTGCAAGATTCGATCTGTGAACGTCTCACATTACCAGATAATCCGTGCCGAACATCGGGACCGATCGAGGTGCTCCACAAAATTTTTGCTCCGATTCTCGGGAGGGGAAAATCGGGGCAAAATCGGGCTAAAAATCCTGTAGTGTGAGGGAGGCTTTAGTGTTTTTAATGCTTTAAAGCGGGGTTCCTCAAATCTTGTCTTGGAGAGCAAATGCACTGCAGAGTTTACAGCTCCAAACCTGATCGAACTCCCCCACCTGTGATTTTCTAATGATCCTGAAGACAGTGATTAGCATGTGCAGGTGTGTTTGATTAGAGCTAAACTCTAATTGTAATGTTTTAATGTTCTACTAATAACCATAAAAGGTGCAGCTGTCATAAAACCAGAGAGAAAGGCTGCATGGTTAGAAACTGCTGGTCAACTGAATGTGCAAGTAGCAACCATGTTAAAATGCTTTCACACATCTTAAACAATGTCATTAAATCTTGGGCACAATACATTAAATACAATTGGTTGTAGCCTTTGAAGCTGTATTTTCTGTAGCCTACATTCTTATTTTTAGACTGATATAAAGTCTAAATAAAGTCTAATAATTGTATATGAGAGAGTCAGCTGTAATATCAATGTAGACAGTTATCCTGCTCTGGACCAGTTTAGTTTCCCAGCGTAAGTTGCCAGAGTGACTGAGCTTAAGCTATGGTAAATTTGCTTTATTAAAAAAAAAAAAAAAAAATCAAGTGACAACGGTGCATTTCCAGTGGCACGTAGCGAGCGGAGCGAGCGTTTTCCATTCATTCATATGGAAGTTGAGCTTAAACGCTTTAGAGGTGCATTATGGGATTGAAAGCGGCACGGAGAAAGTGTTGAGAGCGGCTTAGAGCGGCAAAAAGTTTGGGCATTCCTCAACTGTATGCAAATCTCGAGCACAAAATGCCAGGTGACAACCAATTGCTGTGAAAAGTAGGCAAGGCGAGGTTTTGACGTATGTTTCTGAGTGTTTGTGGAACTGGTGGATTATTGAGCTGAAATCACATATCATTGAACAAGTCATCCAAAAGTAAATGCACTTTGCATACTATCATTATATGCTATGGTGCTAATAAAGTGTTTAGTTTGCAAACCGCTTTAAAAAGAAGGATATAAAATTATGCTTTCAGTATACTTTATGCACTTCTCAGAAATATACTTAAAATAACATTTAAGTATACTTCATTTATACTTAGAAAAAGTCCAAGTATATTTGAGCTATACTTGTGCTCTGAGAATTTGTGTTTTCATTGTTATGCGCTAGGGGCGCTATTGCACATCTCCTGTACAGAATTTCCCACAAGTGAAAAAGAAACCGAAGCGCTTCCATGTGTAAGGTGTAATCTAACAAAATCATCAGACATAAAACAGCATCAGAACCATAAAACTATGTAACGTTATGGAAAACAATGTCGACCCATGAAAAGATAATAATGACTGTCAAGCTTTGGGGTGCTGATCAACTCCATCTACATTTTGATTATTATGAATAGTCTCTTTTTTTCTCAAAATGTTGTTTATTTATTTTTTTATTTATGCAACTTACCCACATTCAAGTGTTTATTAAAAAAAAAAAAAATGCATGAAGCTAGAATAAAATGTTTTTGTTTACAAGCAGATATCCTGTTCTTTCTTTTGATGTTTTGTATGTTCAGATATTCATATAACAAAATATATACAAATTAATAACTAAATCGGGACATAGTAGTATACTTAAAGTATGATGTAAAGTTCGCTTAAGGAAAACTTACGAGTATACTTACAGTATAAAACTACTAATCTAGTAATTTACTGAGGCTATACTTCAAAGTGTACTAAAATGCATAAAAAAGTATTTAATTAGTAAACTATCAGTATACCTATACAGTGGGTACGGAAAGTATTCAGACCCCCTTAAATTTTTCACTCTTTGTTATATTGCAGCCATTTGCTAAAATCATTTAAGTTCATTTTTTTTCCTCAATAATGTACACACAGCACCCCATATTGACAGAAAAACACAGAATTGTTGACATTTTTGCAGATTTATTAAAAAAGAAAAACTGAAATATCACATGGTCCTAAGTATTCAGACCCTTTTCTCAGTATTTAGTAGAAGCACCCTTTTGATCTAATACAGCCATGAGTCTTTTTGGGAAAGATGCAACAAGTTTTTCACACCTGGATTTGGGGATCCTCTGCCATTCCTCCTTGCAGATCCTCTCCAGTTCTGTCAGGTTGGATGGTAAACGTTGGTGGACAGCCATTTTTAGGTCTCCAGAGATGCTCAATTGGGTTTAAGTCAGGGCTCCGGCTGGGCCATTCAAGAACAGTCACAGAGTTGTTGTGAAGCCACTCCTTCGTTATTTTAGCTGTGTGCTTAGGGTCATTGTCTTGTTGGAAGGTAAACCTTCGGCCCAGTCTGAGGTCCTGAGCACTCTGGAGAAGGTTTTAGTCCAGGATATCCCTGTACTTGGCCGCACTCATCTTTCCCTCGATTGCAACCGGTCGTCCTGTCCCTGCAGCTGAAAAACACCCCCACAGCATGATGCTGCCACCACCATGCTTCACTGTTGGGACTGTATTGGACAGGTGATGAGCAGTGCCTGGTTTTCTCCAAAAAAATACCACTTAGAATAAAGGCCAAAAAGCTCTATCTTGGTCTCATCAGACCAGAGAATCTTATTTCTCACCATCTTGGAGTCCTTCGGGTGGGCTTTCATGTGTCTTGCACTGAGGAGAGGCTTCCGTCGGGCCGCTCTGCCATAAAGCCCCGACTGGTGGAGGGCTGCAGTGATGGGTGACTTTCTACAACTTTCTCCCATCTCCCGACTGCATCTCTGGAGCTCAGCCACAGTGATCTTTGGGTTCTTCTTTACCTCTCTCACCAAGGCTCTTCTCCTCCGATAGCTCAGTTTGGCCGGACGGCCAGCTCTAGGAAGGGTTCTGGTCGTCCCAAACGTCTTCCATTTAAGGATTATGGAGGCCACTGTGCTCTTAAAAACCTTAAGTCCAGCAGAAATTTTTTTGTAACCTTGGCCAGATCTGTGCCTTGCCACAGTTCTGTCTCTGAGCTCCTCAGGCAGCTCCTTTGACCTCATGATTCTCATTTGCTCTGACATGCACTGTGAGCTGTAAGGTCTTATATAGACAGGTGTGTGGCTTTCCTAATCAAGTCCAATCAGTATAATCAAACACAGCTGGACTCAAATGAAGGTGTAGAACCATCTCAAGGATGATCAGAAGAAATGGACAGCACCTGAGTTAAATATATGAGTGTCACAGCAAAGGGTCTGAATACTTAGGACCATGTGATATTTCAGTTTTTCTTTTTTAATAAATCTGCAAAAATGTCAACAATTCTGTGTTTTTCTGTCAATATGGGGTGCTGTGTGTACATTAATGAGGAAAAAAAATGAACTTAAATGATTTTAGCAAATGGCTGCAATATAACAAAGAGTGAAAAATTTAAGGGGGTCTGAATACTTTCCGAACCCACTGTAAGTTCACTGTTAGTATACTTGCAGTACAAACTGAAAACCTAGACAAAAACTAGCTGTGTACTCAAGTTTACTTCTGTTAAACTTATATACTAGAAAGTGGGCCAATTTAGCCCTAAGGAGTATTGAAATAGTACACTTACAAGTATACTACTAGTACACTGATATTTGTATACTTATTACATAAAGTATACTTAAAATATACTTGAACTTTACTTAAGTATACTTAATAAAATAAACTTGAAGTATACTACTTTTTGGTAAGGGTAATGATTATGAATGTGTCAGGTAAAAACAGTAAGGAGGCTGCATTAATGTTTTAATAATTAATTGATAAACTAGTGCTTTCTCTGTTTTCAGCTTAAGAGATAAAGTCAGCAACACTGACCCGTCACCTCCGCAGTATGGACATGCCTGTATGCATGTTTCATACGGGTTAATCTGAAAATATGTTTTCTATGTTTTTTGAATTGGTTTATTTGAAAGTAGACATTTCACTCTTTATAGATATATTTTTCATGTCTGTAAGACAATCTTACACTGAGTTTCGAAGTGACATGCTCAAGCTCACAGAGAAAGCAGAAAGTGCATCCTGTTTGCTTTAATTATTTTACAAAACTGCAGCATTTCATTGTTATTGTGAGTGCACACAAATAAATGTAGAGTCTTCACAGATTCAAGGGATGTATTAATTTTATCTGTATGACCAAAAATAACAGAGTATTTTAAGAGCAAGTAAACGCACTCTCATGCAGTGAGCGCGCTACTGTTCAGCTTCAATAGCGCACATTTTTCTAGGTTAACATTAGCCTGAGCAGCCATGTGAAGTTGCTACAACTGACATTTCAGATGAAAACACATTTTTGAGGTTGATGAATGATAGGTGAGCGTTTGAATGTCCTGCCCAATGTACCATATTACTACATAGACCAGCCGTTAACCATCAGTCCATCACAGCCCTTACCAAAAAGTAGTATACTTCAAGTTTATTTTATTAAGTATACTTAAGTAAAGTTCAAGTATATTTTTAAGTATACTTCATGTAGTAAGTATACAAATATTAGTGTACTAGTAGTATACCTTTAAGTGTACTATTTCATTACTCCTTGGGACTAAATTGGCCCACTTTCTAGTATATAAAAGTATACTTTTGAGTATACTTTAACTATAACAGTAGTAAACTTTGAGTACACAACTAGTTTACATCTGTGGTTTCAGTTTGTACTGCAAGTGTACTAAAAGTAAACGTATAGGCATACTGGTAGTTTACTAATTTAAAAATTTTTTAATGCATTTTTAGTACACTTCGAAGTATACTATTTTATACTGCAAGTATACTCGAGTTTTTTTTTTTTTTAAGTAAACTTTAAATCATACTATAAGTATACTACTATGTCCCTATCTAGATATTAATTTGTGTATATTTTGTTATATGAATATCTGAACATACAAAACATCATGAATAATTGACACAACAAGGAAAATAAACTTAAAATGAACTAAAAATGAAATGGGTCAAGGTTAGGGTTACTCAGTTTTTCCATCTAACCTGCAGATGACAGTATTCTGTCCCTAAAACAATAGATCAATGTGCAGAAACAATTAATATTTAATTTAGGTCATCATTAAAGTGACTTTTTTTTCCCGTAAAAATTACTTTTTCCATAAGCCAGCTAATGGTGTAGTTGAGTAATTTTGCAGTAAATAAGTAAAAAAATAAACTAAAATAATAATAATAATAATAATAATAATATTATTATATATATATATATATATATATATATATATATATATATATATATATATATATATATATATATATATTATTAAAAATGTATTTTTTTTTAATACAATCACTCTGTAAATGTTTGTGGTCTATCTGACCCCAAAGATAAAAATCATAAACCTTATTAAAGAACAGGTTAAGTGTTTAGAATTGAATTATAATTGAGAAGTATTATAACAAAATTATAACATTACAAAAATATGTTAGACAAAAAAAATAATACATTTGGAAATGTATTTATGTAACAAATATATTATAGGGCCCTATTTTTTTTTCCCAAATTCCATTTTTTTTTTTTTTTTTATCTTCAAATTCTGTTTCCTGTTTTAATTTTTCCAGACTTCTTTTCCATGGTTAAATTAAATTTTATTAACCAAATGTCATTAATCATGTGTAATTAATTAAAACCATGAATCTTATACAATTTACCAAAAGTTACGAAAAATTACATGTTTAGGACCTTATGAAATGTTTTTTTTTTTTTTTTTTGTCACTTTACATTTTATTGTTACCAAATATGTTTTAGCTTGTCTGTTTATTTGAATGCATAAAACAACTTTTATTTATTTTTACAATAGCCTTATGGAATTCTGTGTTGTGTATTTTTCTGGTTATCAAATGAAGGTATAAAATAATAATTTAATTGATCTTTTAATGAAAATGATATTTTATTTTTGCCATATAAACAGGATTAACTATTAAAATTTAAAACATGGAAGAAATATTGTGTGAAATATATTGTATAATTGTTTATTAATTAATAGTAGTAGTAGTAGGCACATACATTGTACTGAATGATTAATAAAGTTAAACCGAACTTTTACTTTGACGGGTTGCCGTGAATACCGTTTAAATTTCTGTGTGTATATTTGCCGCTTGTTTTACTCAAATGAAACAGTGAAATGCTCATGAAGTGACTCTCAGAGCAGTTCCCCTTCAGTCGTTCTCTACGACGTTACGTCAATACTGACGTATTTGGGGCCTACTTGGGGGCCCAATCACCTCTGAGCTTTAAGAAGAAAAGGCCAATGAAATTGGCGAGTGGAATTTGCATGCTAAGCCACTCCCCAGTACATACGGGTATATAAGATGGCGGCATGCATCCACTCACTCAGATTTTTGCTTCGGAGCCGATTGCTTTGTGAGCTGCTTCTACAAGAAGAAAGAAACTACCTTCATCACTGTGGAAGTTTCTTGGCTGTGTGGAACATCCTTCCTTGCATTTCCAGCTGGAGAGATCGCCCTGTTGCGCTAACAATGCTTAAAGTGCTGCGGTCCTCCCCTGGGCAGCCAGCCTAAAAGAGCAATTTCCTACAGCAAACACTTCTTCGAGTGTCTATCGAGTGATACTTTCCTTATTTCCTCATGACGGTCACAATCACTGTCTCATAGGTCTGGGATGTAAACAAATGCATGTTGAGATGGCGGTTGTGGATGGGTTGCGCTCACGCTGCGTGGGCATGCCCATCATTACGCTCGGTCACGGCTTACATTAATATGTAATCTGCCTTTGCGTTCTACTCTTTCCGTTTTCGCGGGTCGCTGCACCCCCGAGGCGGCATTGGCTAGAAGCGTTGGTGACCTGAGGTTATAGTCTGGATTGCTCCACCGGGTCAATCCCTGTGGAAGTCCAGCTACTCTCAGTGTATTGCTGTCGAGTTTCTGAATGTTGAAACTCGAATTTTGTTGAATGTCTAGGACGAAACGGCATCAACATTTCTGAATGTTGATGCCGTTTCGTCCTAGTGCGAGCCTTGCATCTCGTTTAGTACTCGTGAGGAAATTAAGTCTATCGCCGCATCACTGGAGGGGCAATCGGCAGCTGTGGCCTAATGGTTAGGGAGTTGGGCTTGTAATCGAAAGGTTGCGGGTTCGAGTCCCAGGTCCGGCAGGGATTGAAGGTGTGGGGAGTGAATAACCAGCACTCTCTCCACCCTCAATACCACGACTGAGGTGAGTCCCTTGAGCGAGGCACCGATCCCCCAACTGCTCCCCGGGCGCCGCAGCGATAGCAATATGGCTGCCCACTGCTCCGGGTGTGTGTTCACGGTGTGTGTGCGTGTTTGATCACTTCTCACTACTGTGTGTGTGCACTTGGATGGGTAAAATGCAGAGCACAATTTCCAAGTATGGGTTACCATACTTGGCCACATGTCATGTCCTTTCCTTCTGACGCCGGAGATTCTGCTGAGCAGCCCCCCCGTGTTGGCGGTTGCTCTGTCGGGGTCCGAGGCTAAGTTCCGGGCAGCCCCGATCGCCAGGCGGGATGTCGGGTTCTCCACTTTCCCCTGGGCGTTCGAGGTCTGACGATCGGTTCCGGCGTCAGACGCGGCTCTTGCTGCATTCTTCCCTGGTGCCTTTCTTCCAGGAGGTTCATGAAGAGCTCGGCTGCATGTTGAGTGCACTTGTGCTCGCGAGCGCCACCACCTGGATGGGCTGTCCGTGTTTCTCACTTCGTCCTGTACGCGTCTGCCAGCTGCTGGCCATGCCACCTCCACCCGGCACACAGTGGCCCTCCTGCGTTATAATAGGCCATAATTCTAGGTGAAGGTGACTTGGGAACTCATCGGTGGAGTGTGCGATTGCGGTGCATTCGTGCTCATGAGCGCCGCCACCTGGTTGGGCTGTCCATGCTTCTCGACAGGCCTGTAAGTGTCTGCCAGCTCTGGCTGTATAGCGGGGCTCACAGCGCTACCAGCCATGCCACCTCCACCTTATGGGTGTGCACAAGGGAAGTTCTGACTCGAGGTTGATGCAGGAACTGCATTCGGTGACTAAAAGTCTCGGGGCAGTCCCTCGGTCAGGTGATGTCCATTTTATGGCCTAAAAGTGCAAAAAGTGATCTTAACTGAACCTGGTGAGACACGTGACACTGACAAAGCTCGCTTTCTTGGCGTCCGTCTCTCAGGTCAGCCCCTTCGGCAACTTATCCCAGCGGTCTTGGGCAGTTCACACACAGCAAAAGAACTTGGAGTGCCTATGAAAGGGCCGTGTATTTTGACTGCCTGTCACTGAAGGTGCCCCCCGGTGGCCCCAGCAGGAACTGCTCCACTCCCCTTCGGGGGTGTTGAGCTGGCCACACCTAGGGGGCGCAGTCTGCCATTGGGTTGCCTCGTATGAGCAGGGTTTCCCGAAGGCAGACTGCCCAGGAATTAGAGGTTTTGCTCCAGGAATACCATTGGGAGAATCGAGGGCGTTCTCTACCACTGCTGCCTCTGACCTATGGGTCAGCAGGTACCCACCTCTTCAATAAAAGAGCAATTTTCTCTATATCCTTGGGTTTCATTAAACATGTTGAGTTTGTCTGTGAGTGACGCAGGCCTTCCTCACACCCAGGTTCAATACACGGTCTCGCCGTCTAACTAGGGAGGCAGGACGTGTCACTTCCTTGCACTCTGGCAGAAACAACGCGGGATCGTGGATCAGGTAAGAGCTGCCTTAGCAGCCTGGCGCTACTCCGGGACGCTTGCTTTCTGGGATGAGCCATCCTGAAAAAAAATAAAAAAAAGTTGATTGCCCCGCTGCAGGGGTGTTGGTACCGTTCCTATAATGCAGGCAGCAGCTCGGTGACTAGTTCTACCTAGCCTGTTTGCTAGTTGAATTGGTCAGTCCATACACCCAAGAAAAGCGGTGGGCTTCGCCCTGTCCTGGTTCTTGAGTTCCCGATTGGTCCCCTCTAAAATCGTGCTACCATTTGGATGGTTGATATAGAAACGCATGTTTCTGTTCCTCAGCGCCAGGATTGGGTTACAGCTTCGACCTGAAGGACGCGTGCTGTTATGCGCTGATTGCCCTGACGCAGATCATTTTTCTGGCCTGCTTTAGGGGACAGACATATCAGTACGGGTCTTCCCTCTGCCACAGGGACTTCGGGTCAACCGAGAGAGGGGTGAGGTCAAAAAAAAAAAAAAAAAGCCCTGAGCTCCCTCTTTCCTCGGCATGGAGTATGGATACCGGTCGAGACATATCAGCTGAAAAAGTTGATGCTGGACTGCCTGATTCTACAGTCACAGGACAGCGGTCCCTCTAAATGTTCAGAGGCCTGAGGCACATGGCAGCCGTAGCCACTTTGTTCGCCCGGCTGTTCCATGTGAGATCACTGCAGCATGGACTATTCGACTGGATCCTTAGATGGGCATGGCTTCTCAACCACTGGTCAGACCCTGTGTCCTACGGGCAGCTGTGCTCTTAGACCAGGGGTCGAGCCTCAAGGTGGCTGTCTCGGATAACTCCGTCACAAGCTAAAGTGCCATTTGCAATGGGCAGGCAGTCTCGCTCCTGGAAAAGACCTCCACTGCTGCGACACTAGTCACTTCGAGTTGCTAGCAGTGCTTTCCCTCCGCCGGTCCCTTCCGATGCTGCGGGACAAATGCACACTAGTCCACTGGAAAAAAAGAGAGCAACTCTCCCGAGAATGGCGACTCCAACCCTGGGTTCCAGCTCATCTGGAGTCGATTCAGTGACGATCAGGTGAACTTGTTCGCTTCCTGAGTCCTTCTACTCCTGGCTTGTTCCTGACTGAGGGCTCGGCAGGCATGCGCTGGCACACAGCTGGACCCGGGGTCTACGAACAGGAGTAAGCTTCCCTGCACAACCCTGTGCTAGATTGGGGGGATGAGGAGCAGGTTCTCTGGTGCGTCTCCTGACCCACCCGAACCTGCATTGCTGACACCCATTCTCCTCGTGACAACCCCCTCCTGGGAAGTTTCCCCTGAAGGAGAAGAACCTTCTTCTCAGTATGGGCACAATCTGGCACCCGCATCCTGATCTGCGGACCTGTACCATTGGTTGCTGGATGGGACGCGGTAAGACCTCACTGGCCCCCTCAGGCTGTGGTAGATATTATCACTCAGGCTAGTGCCCCCTCTATGAGGCAGGCATATGCTCTGAGGTGAGGTCTTTCTGTTGTATGGAGCTCTATTCGCCGAGTTCACCTGAGATGCTCGGTTAGAGTGGTGCTTCCCTTCTTGCAGTTGGAGCAAAGGATTCCCTCCACTGTAGGGTTCATCGTGGCCATCTCAGCATATCAAAAAGAAAAATATGCTGTGGATGGTTGTCCCTAGGGAGGCATCACCTGACTGACAGGTTCTTGAAGGGTGCAGGGGGATAACTCCCTCTAGGATTGCACCTCATCCCTTCTTTGGGTCTCTCCGTGGGCCTCTTAAGTCTACGGAGCATCCCCTTTGAGCTGCTTAGATCAGTCGAGCTACAAATTCGGTCACTTAGACCTCACTCCTGATCACGCTCACTTCCATGAAGAGGGTGGAGAACCTGCATGCATTCTTCAACGGAAGTGCCTTAAATTAGGTCCGGCTATTCTCACGCATTCTTGAGATCCCGGTCTGGTTATGTGCCCGGGGTTCCCCACCTCTTACCTTCGGGTTGAGGTGGTGGACCTGCAAGTGCTGCCGCTGGAGGAGGCAGACCGGGCCTTAGCATTGCTGTGTCCTTCGTGCTATTCACGTTACTGGACTGCACCCGGGGCAGCAGTTGCTCCGTGCAGCTCTTGTTTGCTTACGGGTCAGCAAAAAACGGGGAATGCTGTCCTCAAGCAGAAGTGGGCCATTGGGTGGAAATTGGGCCTCACCTCAGCTTCTTAGTACTGAGGTGAGCTGTGCCCCCTTGGAGTCGAGTCCTCTCTATAAAGGGTACTCCTCCCAGGCGTGGTGCACAGCGCTTCTCTAGCAAACTTGGAGCTGTGGGCCGGGCGACACCATTCACTGTGCAAGATTCTTTTTGCACTGAGCTGTGTCCTCCCGTGTGTGGCGGGTAACTCAGGTAATTGGGGGGAGGACAGCTCGGTGTCGGCTTGGTGCACCATTCCTTACGGATCCGTGCGCTTCTCCCAGTTGTTCCCCTCTGTGAACTCTAGGTCCTCCATTGCCCGACAGTCCGGATTAGAGCAGAGTAGTCCGTGACTGTGCTCCGACAGGGGGTCTCCTTCGCCCCCTGAAGGTTGTGGCATAATGTCTTAGCAATTCTCCACGGCTATTCACTGTGTTCCCCCTAATATCCTTTTAAAAAAAAAGGGATAATTTATTGTACTAGTCTCCACATGGTGTTAAATTTTGTCACTGTGCTCCGCCCCCCCAACGGTTGCTTCAGATACCTGGCACCCCTGGTGGGGTGTTATCTGGCTTACAGGGCGTTGGGAAGGTTATGTGTTGAGCTTCATTTGTCCTGACACGGTTGTCAGCATTTGTTCCTCAACTACGTAACATGGTTCAGGATTGTGGCGTTTTCCAGAGGGACCCCAAATATGTCAGTATTGATGTAACGTCGTAGAGAACGACTGAAGGAGAACGTCTTGGTTACAACTGTAACCCTCGTTCCCTGAAGGAGGCAACGGAGACGTTACGTCCTTCCTGCCACAATCCTGAACTGCACTGAATGCCGGGATGTCTCTCGGCTCCTCAGCATAAAACCTGAGTGAGTGGATGCATGCCGCC
Organism: Cirrhinus mrigala; assembly: GCA_036247105.1. NCBI lineage: Eukaryota > Metazoa > Chordata > Actinopteri > Cypriniformes > Cyprinidae > Cirrhinus > Cirrhinus mrigala. Next base: position 46,612,531 of record CM070009.1, read on the forward strand.
ATCTTATATACCCGTATGTACGGGGGAGTGGTTTAGCATGCGAATTCCACCTGCCAATTTCATTGGCCTTTTCTTCTTAAAGCTCGGAGGTGATTGGGCCCCCAAGTAGGCCCCAATACGTCAGTATTGACGTAACGTCTCCGTTCCCTCCTTCAGGGAACCAGGGTTACAGTTGTAACTGAGACGTTCTGGAGATTAGTTATTAATGTGTCCTCATTTAGTGAAATGGCAGACGCTGAAATTGCTGTTTAGTATTACATGTGTAGTAAACGAAACCACGTGTCTGTGCCATTCATTCATAAAAAGACACGCAGAACATGCAGGATTCATATTTAAATAGTCTTTTGCGGCATAACATTTACAGATATTAGTCCATATCATGACTTGATTTAAGTTTAATGACCAAATTTTGATTAATTCATTCAAAATTTGCCAAACTCCGTGGAAATCATAGGGCCATACAAAAAAACAAACAAATAAACAAACAACAAAAACACTGGCTGGAGTAAAAACTTTTGGGGCTCCAGTTTGTGCCCCACGCTCCCTTTTAATTTCATGGTTGTTTGTAGTTGAGCAGTCCTGAGAGTTTATGATGTGGACAATCATATTGTACAATATGACAATCTTATTTTAACTAGTTAATGCACAAGATAACTCTAGCATTATCATATTAGCACACTAGAGACTATTCCATAACTGACTGATGAGATTGTTTTCTCACCTGAACTCCTGACAGTATATGTGACTGAGGTCTTGACTTGTGTAACTTCACATCTCCACTCTCTGTTGTCATCTTCATTCAGGAGTGTTGTAGTCAGAGTGCTGATACAGTGTCCTGGAGCTGATATCTGATATCTGGAGTCTGATCTCGTCAGTTTAACACCAGCCTGATTCACCCAGAACAGCTGAAGTCCCTCAGAACGGATCCAGTCATCACAAGAGACTCTGTCATATGAATACAACTGACAGGAGAGAGTCACAGAGCGGCCTGCACTGATCTCAGTCTGTGAGGATGATGAAGAGACTGAAACACAAAATAACACACAAATCACACACTTTTCAATCATTGTGGTAGCTTAAATTAAAAATCTGCCCTTTTTAAATTGACCACAGTCATAAAATTACCATGAAGAACATGAAGATAAACACGTGCATCAGTTCCTTGTTGACAGTTATTTACAAATTGTCGGCAGGTGTAAGATCCATAATCTTCTTTTGTGACGTTCTTGATGTTCAGAGAGCAGTCAGACCCCAGACTCAGTCTCTCATGACTCTCTGTGTCTTTCTTCTTTATCCCTAAACCAATCAGTTCAACTGTTGCTGAATATCTGAATCTGTTATTATAGTTCCATGTAGTTGAGTTGCAGTCAGGAAGAGCATTATTACAGGGCAGACTGACATTTTCACCAGAACTGATGAACACATGAGTCTCATTCACTCCACTGGTACCTGAAACACAAGAACATTTGAGTGATCATGATGATATATATTAGTAAATTAAGCTTCATAAACAAACTCCTGCGTCAGCAGGTTATTCTCAGTATCAGATGTCAGTGCATTCATGAATAAAACAATATTTGCAAATATGACTCTGAGATCAGAACATGAATGTCAGGAAGAATAAAACATGTTCAAACTAACTCATTCCCAGACTCAACGTCAGACCAGATAACATTTTTATGTGTGTATGTCTATATTGAACACTTTCACAGGAGTTTAAAGAGCATGTAGAAATGTGTTTACCTGTGAGAAGCGAAGAGAGAACAATCAGTCCCAGCAGACACAAATGACACTTATCAGTCATTTTCTCTTCTGACAGTCGTTCCAGATCCTCAGCAGCTTCTCCAGTTGAGATGTTAAGACCGACACAGAATTCAACCAGCTAAAAGAAAAGGAACAACCAACAGAATTCACACCCATCAGTCTAATCTGGGTTCAGAGATGATCTCTGCTGTATTGCGGTCAAACTCACTGACTACTCACACTCAGCAGTAACATGTTTACAAACCATAACAGTGAGATCACAGCTCTGAAAATACTACAGGAAACATGTCATGTCTCACTAGCTGCAAAGCTTACCACCCCGAGCCACCTTGCTCAAATAAAACTAGGCAAATAATTCTGAAAAATGTGTGAACGCAATACAAAGAGTAAGGACTCGGACACACTAGACTGATTTCAAATCTTAACCAATTTTTAAGATGGTGGAGACCACAGATTTAAGGGCAGTTTCAACCAACATTTGACTCTATAATCTGCAGCCTGATCAAGAGTCATAAATATCAAACATATATGTTTTTTTACGATTTGGGACCATTACTTCTACCACAAAAGACTGCTTTCTAAGTAATCTTCCTGACTTATCTGAATTCCTCAGCATGTCCAATAGCTCAGAAAAACTTGATTATGTAACAGAAACTATTGACTCTCTCTTTTCCAGGACTCTAGATACGGTCGCTCCTCTGTGCCTAAGGAAGATTAAGGAAAACAGTCCGACCCCGTGGTATAACGAGCACACTCGCGCCCTAAAGAGAGCAGCCCGGAAAATGGAGCGCAGCTGGAGGAAAACAAAACTAGAGGTTTTTCGTACTGCTTGGCATGAATGTACCCTATCGTATAGAAAAGCATTAAAAACGTCTCCGGTTACGTATGTAACCTCGGTTCCCTGAAAGGAGGGAACGAGACACTGCGTTAGCATACGCTTGGGGTTATCCCCCTCCTCCCAAACACTGAAGCCTGATTGCATTGCGCCGGTAAACATTACCGGCCAATGACGCTCGAGCGCTCGACCTAGGGGCGGGGCCGCCCACTATATATACGTCGGGCTGAGCGTCATTAACTCAGAATCTTTCGACTGTTCGAACAGGTACAAGACTCTGATGATTACAATACAGCAGCGCGCGCAGTGTCTCGTTCCCTCCTTTCAGGGAACCGAGGTTACATACGTAACTGGAGACGTTCCCTATCAAGTTCGGTCTCTCGACACTGCGTTAGCATACGCTTGGGGAACGCGTACAATCCCGCTGTGTTGTAATCCCATACATGGTGAGAAGAGTCTAATGAGCCAGACCCCATAGAGCCGAGCACGTTAACTGCTTCATAGAGCACTCGGGGAAAAACGACGCCCTCCAGCTCTAGCCGAGTGGGACTAAGCACAGTAATACAGCATAACACTACACATGGACTGGCCGCAGCACTGCTGGAGCCACGTACATATACAGTCAGGAGAACTTTGAACTGATAAGCTCTGCCCTCGAACGCAAATCTCAGAAAGCGCCTGTGACGAGGGGCTAATTGGATGTGAAAATATGCGTCCTTTAGGTCCACCCAGATAAACCAGTCCCCGGGCTGAATGTGCGTGAGGATCTGCTTTACTGTTATCATTTTGAGCTCCCGCTTCGCCAGCGCGTGGTTCAGTGGTCTCAAATCCAGAATAGGGCGCAAACCCCCGTCCTTTTTTAGGGACTAGAAAGTAGCGACTGTATAGGCCACACTCCGTATTCTCCGGGGAACAACTTCGATTGCCTGTTTTGCAAGGAGAGAACGAATTTCTGCCCGCAAAACCGGTGCATCTCTTTCCTGCACATCTGACATCATCACGCCGCTGAAGTGGGGTGGTCTGCGTGCAAACTGAAGCGTATACCCGCTCGAGACCATGTTCAGCGCCCATTCTGACACACCTGGAAGCGTGCGCCACGTGTCCAAATAGAGCGTGATGGGTTGAAGCGGCCCGTGATTCGACCGAGACGGCTCGTCGTCTGATGACGGGGAACCGCTCACTACCTGAGGGGCATCGTTGCAGCCTTCTGCACCGACTGGGCCACCGGCATGAGCCAGGGAGACACTCGTGCTGAGACTGAGAAAACGCGCTGGGCTTGCGTCCTGCAGAGCACCGTCCGCGAACGGGACTCTGCTTATAACGTGTGACTGGGAACCATCGTGGGGGGAAAAGAGCTCTTTTGCTGAACAGTGTTTGCTTTGTGTTTTAGTGTAAACTTTACTGGAAACAAACTTTTCCCGCTGTTGCCCGCAACATGCGAGGGAACAGGCAGGTGAAACGCAGCAAAACGAACTCTTGCGAAGCGGCTCGTCCTCCGTCTCTCCGGGCGGCCGCTTCCCCCTCAGACCACCGCAGTCAGGAACGTTGCTGTGGATCTTGTACCAAACTGGAAGGGCGTGGTCCCATCTTCTTTGGGTAGCGGAACTGCCTCGCTTTTGGCCTCATGGCTGGCTCCGGGTCCACCCTCGCTCCCGAGGAAGGAGTAGGCGGCAGTCTTTCGTGCCTTTTTGGACGCTGCGAAGAAGAGGATCTGGAACGTCGTGGGGGTGCAGCGGACCGATCTCTCTTCGGTAGGAAATGGCTCATCGCCTTTGACTGTTTCTGGGGCTCCAGAAACTTCTCAGAGAATGAGCCCACAGCATCCCCGAACAGGCCGAGCGGGAAATGGGTGCGTCTAACAGCTGAGCCTTCTCCGATTCCCTCATGTCAGTCAGCGTCAGCCAAAGATGACTCTGCAACGTGACGAGACTGCCCATACAGCGGCCGATTCCCTGGGCCGTCTTCTTCGTGGCCCTGAGCGCCAAGTCAGTGGCCGAGCGCAGCTTTTTGAAGGCGGCAGAGCCTGGCCCCTCCTCGTCCAGCGTCTGCAGCATTTTGACTTGGAAAGCCTGCAGAACGGCCATAGTGTGGATCGCGGATGCTGCTTGGCCGGCTGCCATGGAAGCCTTATCCGCGATGTGGCTTGTGGTGTGGCACGGCTTCGATGGAAGCCAATCAAGACCAATCAAGACCCAAATCCTGTACAGCCTCAGACAGGATCTTCACCAGCTCCTCGTCAATCGAGGCCAGGGGCTCGCGCACCTCACTGTAGGAAGCCTCCGACTTCAGGCAGACGGACCAGTCACCTGAACCAGAGGCTGCAGTCGATATGGCGTCATCATCGTCATCCAGGTCATTCTCTGCAGCACCAAACAAGACCAGATCCCGCGCGTCATCCAAGTGGCGGAGGCTGGCCTTCGTGAATGAAACAGGTGGCTCTTTCGAGTGATGAGCATGCAGGAACTGAGTCGACATGCATTCATCAGAAGGGCCTTCTGCACGTGGCTGGCGTGGATTTTGGCTGGCGTGCAGTTTAGGATTACAGAAACCCTGGCCTGGAGGGTTTTGACTGTCATTTCTTCACAGAAAGGACAGCCAGGCCCATCCAGCGCGGCCTCTGCGTGGGCTCGGCCCAGACAGAAGACATACGCGTCGTGTGCATCAGGGAGCTCAACAGGGCCCCCGCAGGCACAGCACTCCTTAATCAGCATCTCGTCTTCTTCTTGCCGGATCGCCAAAGGGGAACTTGAGGCAAACCGCGTCCTCTTAGGGCGTTGTCAACGGCGAGAAGAGTTAACGGCGGTGAATAGAAGTCTTCGATGCTTGCTTCGTGAAGGAGAAAGATTCTGAGTTAATGACGCTCAGCCCGACGTATATATAGTGGGTGGCTCCGCCCCTAGGTCGAGCGCTCAAGTGTCATTGGCCGGTAAAGTTTACCGCTGCGATGCAATCAGGCTTCAGTATTTGGGAGGAGGGGGATAACCCCAAGCGTATGCTAACGCAGTGTCGAGAGACCGAACTTGATAGGGAACTGCTAGATCTGATTACTTTTAGCCTGTTTTAGAAGAAAACAAACATAACCCTAGGTATTTATTCTATACAGTGACTAAATTAACGAAAAAATAAAGCATCAACAGCTGTTGACTTTTCCCAACAGCACAGCAGTAATGACTTTATGAACTAATTCACTTCCAAGATCGATACTATTAGAGATACAATTGTCACCATGCAGCCGACCAACACGTTCTCACTCCCTACTCGTCACATATTGACAATTGGTCAGGACCCCTTTAGCGTCACTTTACGCCGCGCAGGGTCCTCCATTGTCTTCAGATGTTTGTCTTAATTTAATGGTTTGCATGCATTTGTAAAAAATAGAAATTATTTTATATAAATGTATACTTTCATTGGAGCACCTAACCCCACCCTTAATAAATTATGAATATAGTTGTATCTGCCTGTTATATCTTGTGTTTTGTTAACAAATGGTTAGGTTTAGGGGCAGGGGTTGGGTTAAATGTGTGAATAGTGTAATATAAATTAGACTGTTGTGACTGTTTGCATTGAAAAAAAAAAAAAAAAAAAAAAAAAAAAAAAATCACACTCCAACATTTATGCAATAATAGCAATATTATTACCCAATATACAATTTAATCATGATGATAAAATTCCTAGTGCCTTTCGCATCAGCACATTGGTAGCAAGGGTTTCTTATGTAAAGTACTGGAGGAACCTGTACGTCGAAAACTGATGCTAAAGGGGTACCCTGAAGGTCAAGAAGTGACGCCTAAGGGGTCCTGACCAAGTGTCAATATGTGATGAGTTAGGGGTGAGAACGTGTTGAGCCGTCAGCTCCGGTATCATATCAGATGCACTATAGATCTCCTGGGGAACAATTCCACTCATTCTCTACTATGAGAGAGGAAGAATTGTATAAACTTGTCAAATCATCTAAAGCAGAGCTGCCCAAACTAGGGCCCGCGGACAATTTGGCCCGCCATGCCATGTATGAGACGAGGGAAAAAATGCCATTGACTCTCTAGGCATGTCACGATAATTACCATAAAGACTTATCACACGAAACATGGACATGACTGCGATAAGTTTTGGTGATGCAATATTGCCCATTGTGTTTACATGCGTGTTTGTTTACATAAATGAATTTAAAAAATATTTTAGCTATCCCGCTGCCTCTGTCATCTCATGTGCTCTCTATCTGTGTCTGAGGCGGAGCTCCGGCACTTCCGGATACAGTTTGGTATAATATAATGTTTATGTTTGGCCTATGGTCTGCAATCAAGTTTGATTTTTGGCCCTTCATAGGCAAAAGTTTGGGGACCTCTGATCTAAACCAACAACATGTATGTTAGACCCTATTCCATCTAGGCTACTAAAAGAGCTGCTTCCAGAAGTCATAGATCCTCTTCTGAATATTATTAATTCGTCATTGTCATTAGGACAATTATTTCCCCAAACCTTCAAACTGGCTGCTATTAAGCCTCTCATTAAAAAAAAACACAACTTGACCCCAACTAATGAATTAATTACAGAACGTATTACTAGACCGTATCATAGTACTGAGACTGCTCTTATTAGAGTTACAAATGATCTGCTCTTGTCATCCGATCGTGGTTGTATCTATTAGTGCTACTGGATCTTAGTGCTGCATTCGATACTGTTGACCACAACTTTCTCTTGAACAGACTTGAGAATTATGTTGGCATTAGTGGTAGTGCATTGGCATGGTTCAAATCGTACTTATCTGACCGTTATCAATTCGTGGCAGTAAATGAAGAGGTATCATATCGATCACAAGTGCAGTATGGAGTACCGCAAGGCTCAGTGCTAGGGCCATTACTCTTTACACTTTACATGTTACCCCTGGGTGATATCATCAGGAAATATGGTGTTAGCTTTCACTGCTACGCTGATGATACTCAGCTCTATATTTCTTCACGGCCCGGCGAAACGTACCAATTTAATAAACTAACGGATTGTGTAGTTGAGTTAAAAAATTGGATGACAAGTAATTTCTTACTGCTAAATTCTGAAAAAACAGAGGTGTTAATTATTGGGCCTAAAACCTCAGCGTGTAATAACCTAAAACACTGTCTAATACTGGATGGCTGTTCTGTCAATTCTTCGCCTTCAGTTAGGAACCTAGCTGTGCTATTTGATGGTAATCTTTCCTTTGAAAACCACATCTCTAGTATTTGCAAAACCACATTTTTCCATCTCAAAAATATATCTAAATTACGACCTATGCTCTCAATGTCAAATGCTGAAACATTAATTCATGCGTTTATGACCTCAAGATTAGATTATTGTAATGCTTTATTGGGTGGTTGTTCTGCTCGCTTAATAAACAAACTCCAGCTGGTCCAAAATGCAGCAGCTAGAGTTCTTACTAGAACCAAAAAGTATGATCATATTAGCAAAACTCTGGCAATTTGATAATACCTAGAATATCAAAAGCAACCACGGACGGCAGATCATTTTCTTATCTAGTGCCCAAACTCTGGAACAATCTACTCAACACTGTTCGGGACGCAGACACACTCTGTCAGTTTAAATCTAGATTAAAGACCCACCTCTTTAACCTTGCTTACACATAACACATCAACATATTCTTATAATTCAAATCCGTTAAAGGATTGTTAGGCTGCATTAATCAGGCCAACTGGAAGCGGGAACACTTCCCATAACAAACAACATCTATGCTAATATTAGTCTGATTTGTTCTTATTTCGTGGTCAACGTTGTCACCCAGATCCAGTCTGTATCCAGATCAGATGGTGGATCAGCACCTAGAGACGACCTCTACAGCCCTGAATGTCAGCAGAGACCATGTCAACTAGATGAGCCCCAGAGACGGATCCCTAGTGAAGACCTCGTCACCTAGACGGCCGTCGGCACGAGACCACAGGAACCTGCTGGTTCGTCTGGCCAGAGGAGAACTGAGCCTGGTTTCTCCCAAGGTTTTTTTCTCCATTTGTCACCGATGGAGTTTTGGTTCCTTGCCGCTGTCGCCTCTGGCTTGCTTAGTTGGGGACACTTAATTTTCAAACGATATTGTATACTGATGACATGACAATGATGATGATGACATCTGTCACGGAGGCAAGACAAGAAGCGATCGATCAAGATAAGGTCCCTGTGTAGCGTGACGGAGAACTCAAACGCGGATACACACGAGTGAGCAGGTTAGCCACGCAGTTATTCTGAGAACGCTCCAGCGAAGGAGTAGAGATTTCCACCAGGAAACCCGCGTTCTAATACACACACAGAAGGGTATATAAATGTTCCGCCAAGCGGTACTCACGTGAGTTGAGATGGAGAGATGAGGCGACCTACAAAGACGTTCACACATGAACTCAATGTCCGGTGCCGACTAAACCTTACTTCCTGTTTATATACCTGCGGAGATTACTTCCGGGACCTCGTGACCTCACGTGATTCGGTGCGTGTGACAGTACCCCCCCCTCCAGGACCGGCACCAGACGGGCCCGGAGTGGAGGATACCCGACGACGGTAGTCCTGGATGAGAGCTGGATCCAGAATGAACCGTCCGGGAACCCATGACCGCTCCTCCGGGCCGTAGCCCTCCCAGTCTACGAGGTACTGGGTGCCCCGGCCACGGGGTCGCGAGTCAAGGATCCTCCGAACGGTGTAGGCAGGACCACCGTCCACAATCCGGGGTGGGGGGGGAGCGGGAGCCTGAGGAGACAGAGGGGAGAAGAAGACAGGTTTTAGTTGGGATTGATGGAATATGGGATGGACCCGGAGGGAGGCAGGCAGCTGGAGCCGAAAGGTGACAGGGTTCAGACGATGGGTGATCTTGAAGGGGCCGATGTACCGGGGGGTGAGTTTTCTTGAATCAGTCTTGAGATTGATATTCTTGGTGGAAAGATAAACCCTGTCACCCACATGGAACAATCGTCCCGGAGGGTGTCGGCGGCGGTGCTGCACGACGTAACGTCGGTTGGTCTTTTGAATGGCAGCACGAGCGTGGTTCCAAAGCCGCCGACACCGGCGGACCAACTGTTGGGCAGACGGAACTTCAACCTCCGGCTCCTGATGTTCGAATATGGGAGGTTGAAATCCGTAGCATACCTCGAATGGGCTTAGGCCGGTGGCGGTGGAGGTGTGGAGATTGTTGGAAAGTTCGGCCCAGACGAGGTAGCTGGCCCAGGAGCGCTGATGTTCACTGGCAAAGCACCGGAGGAAGCGCTCCAGTTGTTGGTTGGCCCGCTCCGTCTGGCCGTTAGTCTGTGGATGGAACCCTGATGATAGACTAGAGGTGGTGCCGACCAGACGGCAGAAGGCCTGCCAGAACTTGGCCGTGAACTGGGGCCCTCTGTCCGAGACGATGTCCTGGGGGAACCCATGCAGGCGGACTACGTGTTCAAGAATGAGTTCCGCGGTGGTTTTGGCAGTGGGGAGCCCAGAGAGAGCCACCAGGTGCACAGCCTTGGAGAAACGATCCACGATGGTAAGGATGGTGTTCTTTCCTTGGGACTCGGGAAGTCCAGAGACGAAGTCGATGGAGATGTGGGTCCAGGGACGTTTGGGGATGGGGAGGGGCTGCAACTCCCCGGTGGAGGGCGCGTTGGGATTTTTTGAGCGGGCACAGGTGTTACAGGCCAGAACGTACTGCTGTACGTCCCTCCGCAGCGTCCTCCACCAGAACGCTCGACTGATGAAGTGGAGGGTTCTCTGGACTCCCTGATGTCCAGCCAACGTGGAGTCGTGTCCCCACTGGAGCACCTCCTGGCGCAGGTGGTTGGGAACGAAGAGGCGTCCAGCGGGTGTCTCAGGTGGAGGAGGTTCTTGGCTGTGACTCTGGCGAACTCTCTCTTCCAACCCCCACCGGATGGGAGCCAAGATGATTTGGGAGGGCAGGACAGGCGCGGGATCGGAGGTGACGGTGTCCTTCTGGTGTTGACGGGAGAGTGCATCAGCTTTAGTGTTTTTGGAACCGGGACGGTAAGACAGGTGAAAGTCGAAGTGTTCGAAGAAGAGTGCCCACCGCGCCTGCCTGGGGTTGAGTTGTTTGGTTTGCTTGATGACAGTGAGGTTCTGGTGATCGGTCCAGACGGTGAATGGTTCACTGCCGCCCTGGAGCCAGTGACGCCATTCCTCCAGAGCCCACTTGATGGCCAACAGCTCACGGTCCCCCACCCCGTAACGCTGCTGAGTGGAATTAAACTTCCTGGAGAAGAAGCTACATGGGTGTAACTTCTCGTCTGGACCGCGTTGCGAGAGGACGGCTCCTACGCCCACATCGGAAGCGTCCACCTCGACAACGAAGGCCTTGGTGGGGTCGGGATGAGTGAGAATGGGGGCGGTGGTAAACTGGTGACACAGTGTCCTAAAAGCTTGAATGGCCTCCGGGGTGAGGTGGAATTCTCCGCGTGATGGTTTGGTTAGAGCAGTGAGAGGTGCTGCAGTTGAGCTGAAGCCCCGGATGAATCGCCGATAGAAATTGGCGAACCCCAGAAAACGTTGCAGCTGTTTGAGCGATGTGGGTAGGGGCCACGAACGCACAGCCTCCAGCTTCTGGGGATCCATGGCCACACCCTGAGCAGAGATGACGAAGCCCAGGAACGTGGTGGAGTGCTGGTGGAAAGCACATTTCTCCAACTTACAGTACAACTGGTGGGCCAGCAACCTCTGGAGGACTGCTCGGACATGCTGGGTATGCTCTTCTAAGGTCTTAGAGTAGATGAGGATGTCGTCCAGGTAAGCGTAGCACCATCTACCCAGCATGTCCCGGAGAACGTCATTGATGAGGTGTTGGAAAGCAGCTGGACTGTTGCAGAGGCCAAAGGGCATGACAAGGGTCTCGTAGTGACCGGTGGGGGTTATGAAGGCCGTCTTCCACTCGTCGCCCTCCCTGATGCGTACCAGATTGTAGGCGCTCCGTAGATCCAACTTCGTAAAGAAGTGGGCACCAGAGAGGGCGTCCAGGGCGGTGTTAGTCAGAGGGAGTGGATGACGGTTCTTCACGGTGATTTGGTTGAGCCCTCGGTAGTCAACGCACGGCCGGAGACCCCCGTCCTTCTTCTTCACAAAGAAAAACCCCGCGGCCGCCGGGGAGCTGGAGGGTCGGATGGTACCTGCGCGAAGACCCTCCGCTACGTACTCCTCCATCGCGAGCTGTTCCTTGGCCGACAGGGAGTACAGGTGACCGCGGGGCGGTACCGCGCCCGGCACGAGATCGATGGCAAGGTCGTAGGGGCGATGAGGAGGCAGCCGAGCCGCGCTACGCCTGCTGAAGACCTCGACCAGGTCGCGGTACTGGACAGGGATGGCTTCGTGGTCGACGTCGAGGGCCCCGGGCTCCCCTGAACACGTCCCAACCCTGGCCCGGAGACAGAGCTCCTGACAGGTCGCACCCCAGTGAATGATCCGACGTGATGTCCAGGAGATGAGAGGGTCGTGGGTGACGAGCCAGGGGTGGCCGAGAATGATGGCTGGTGAGGGGATCTTCGTAACGTAGAACTGGATGACTTCGGAGTGATTTTCGATGATGAGGGTGAGTTCTTGGGTACGATGAGTGATGGGACTGAGAGTTAGGGGGCGACCGTCAATGGCAGTAGCTTTCAAGGGTTGGGATAACGCCTCGATTGCAATCCCCATCTGGGCAGCATAAGCCTGATCGATGAAGTTCCCAGCCGCACCCGAATCAACGAATGCGGTGGTCACGATCCGTTGGTGGCCCATGAGGATTGATACCTGTAGCAGCAGCCGGGAAGCGACGGACTCGGGGTAGGTTTTCGCAGTGTTGGGACCAGATGAGGACCTCCCCCTCCTCACCTGGTCTGCCCGTTTCCCGGCCGAAGAGGGCAGATAGCACGATGGTGGTCCGGGGAGGCGCAATAGGCACACAGGCCCTCGCGGTAGCGTCTGGCCCTCTCTGCCGCTGACAGGGAGGTGCGCCCTATTTGCATGGGTTCCCCGGCTCCGGTTGAGTGGGCCTCTGAGGCGATCGGTGGAGGTGATGGAGACGCAGCGACAGCATAGGAGGTGGATGGTTCTGGGGTCCTGTGGTAACCGGTGGCTCCTGTAAAAGAACGAAAAACAGTTTTAGTATTGTGGTTCATCCGCTGATCCACCCGGAGGGCCAGCTGGATCATGCCCTCCAGGGTGTCAGGGAGCTCCCGCACAGCCAATTCGTCTCGGAGACGGGTGGAAAGTCCTTCGTAGAAGGCTGTGCGGAGAGCTGAGTTTGACCAGGTAGTTTGAACGGCGAGAGTGCGAAATTCGGTGGCATATTTGCTGACGCTGCGACTCCCTTGCTTAAGATGGTACAGCCGTGAATCAACCTCCACCTCGCTCTCAGGATGTTGGAAGACGGCTCTGAGCTCGGAGGTAAATGCCGGGTATGAATGTGCAACGTCTCCGTCAGCCTTCAGAACCGCCGTAGCCCACTCGGCTGCCTGCCCAGTGAGGAGTGAGGTGAGAAGTGCGATCCTGCTGCGATCGGAGGGGTATCTGGAAGGCTGGAACTCAAAAACCAGGTTAAGAGCGGTGAGAAAAACATCGCATTTCGTTCCGGACCCATCCCATTTGTCCGGAAGCGATATTTTGGGATGACTGACAGGGGGGTTTTGGCGGACCGGTTCGGCGGGAGGAACCGTAGCAGCGGCCAGGTCGTCATGATCCGCCTGCAGGGCGGTGAGATCCGAGCGGAGACTCCCGCACTCCGCCCGAAGACCAGCGGCCTCGGCGTGCAGCGCGTTGATCTCCGCCCGGAAATGCACCAACTCCTGCCGCAGATTCATAATCTCCGCGGCCTGCTGCCGGATCACCCCCACCAGCTGCTCCAAATCCGCCGAGACCATCTCGGGACCGGACATTCTGTCACGGAGGCAAGACAAGAAGCGATCGATCGAGATAAGGTCCCTGTGTAGCGTGACGGAGAACTCAAACGCGGATACACACGAGTGAGCAGGTTAGCCACGCAGTTATTCTGAGAACGCTCCAGCGAAGGAGTAGAGATTTCCACCAGGAAACCCGCGTTCTAATACACACACAGAAGGGTATATAAATGTTCCGCCAAGCGGTACTCACGTGAGTTGAGATGGAGAGATGAGGCGACCTACAAAGACGTTCACACATGAACTCAATGTCCGGTGCCGACTAAACCTTACTTCCTGTTTATATACCTGCGGAGATTACTTCCGGGACCTCGTGACCTCACGTGATTCGGTGCGTGTGACAACATCATTGAATTCAACACTGATCACCAGTGATGTTCTATTTGAGTGCCCTGTTTGTTCTTCTGTTTGAACTGATTAATCAAATTATTTGTAAAGTGACTCCCGAATGCATTTTTTGAACACATTTAACTGCGGTGTTCTCACCACCACCAATTCAGTTCAGTTCAATTCATGTTTATTTGTGCAGCGGTTTTTTACAGCATGCATGGTTTCAAAGCAGATTGACAGTCAATGCATGTTTCTATATCACAGTTAAGAGTGATCTGTTATCAGAGATGAACAGCGTTGAGGGCAAACGTGTTACAAGTAATGCAAGTTAGTTTTTTAAAGTAACTAGTATTAAAGTAAGACATTATTTTCTAATTTAGAAGGAAATATCTGAGTAACTTTTTCAAATAAGTAATGTTAGTTCCCCGTGTCTTGACTGACGACTCTCGTGTTGCCTTGGTGAGAGAAATCAGGAGTAAGTGCAGAGGTGTTGTGTGCGGCACGCTGCGTAAGCATGATGCTTAATGTAGCTCTAGACTAAATATGAACATGTATTTACTCATTTCACATGCACAAAAACATATTCAGTATTCTTCAAAAAACAAACAAAAAAACAAACAAAAAAAGTCAAATGCAAACTCAGAATATTATACAAACCTGCAATAATTATGAATATGTTAAATAATACAAATATCATTTATGCATTTAATCCTATTTTATTAAGCAATGTCTTTCCTGCTGACCTTCGATGATCCAATTAAAGCATACTAAGCAAAAATGACACATTTGTTTCATTTTGTTATTGCTGAATAGTGTTGAACTTTCTTCTCCTGCATCATATTCCTCAAGCAATTTGTTTGAGCAGCGCCCTCTACTGTACGGACATGAATTTACATTCCCTTCAGCCTGAGGCGTATTCATTTTACTTTTGTTGTGAAAAGGGATTTTTATATTAAAAACAAACAAGCAAGCCCAGCCCAGATTTAAAAAGTAACTCAAATGTAACGTTAGTTACTTTTTTAGAGAGTTATATTTTAGTAACACAATACTGTAATGCATTACTTTTAAAAGTAACTTTCCCCAGCACTGGAGGTGACTAAGTAACGTCCATATGGCATAAATGTACAGTTATGAGATTCGACCGAGATTCTAGTTAGCAGACAGCATGTGTTCATTTAAGCAGAAGCAACAAACAAATTAAATCAAGGATTATGTCTTGTGATTATAATGATGTTTTGTATGTCGGTTCGGGGTTTGTGTCTTCTCTTCATGGTCATTGGGTCATCTGAAGAAGAAGTCAGATTCAGACTGGAACTTCTGTAATCTCTAGTTTCCTTAGGATGGGCGAAAAGCAAATGGAGAATAATTAGTGTAGCTGCTGTTCAAGCGAAGGATAATTATGAGCATGTGATCTGAAATAACTGGAGAACAATCAGCAGACTTGTTTTCCACTAAATGAGCTCATTGAAGACCAATATGTTTATATTGATGATTAAACATATGTTCATCATTTTAAAGCAGGTATGAATCAATATATTACAATTATGAATAAACAGTAGTAGCACAGTGTATTGTGTATTGTTAAACTAATAGATTATGATACATAACAGTGAAGATTAATTACAATTTGCTGTACTGTCAAGTGTCAACTGTACTGTTCTTGCACTATATCACTTTAAACAGAATACTGTTGTTGCATTAAATGTCTATACTGCTCCCATCATAGTATACTGTCTATATTAATCATAACTATACAATTATGCAGCGGCTATTTACACAAACAGCTATGGATTCTATTTACACAGCATTTTCTGCTGTTTATACTACATATTGCAAATAGTGCTAATTATCTGCACCTTAGCACTGCAGTAAACTTAAATTAAAAAGCATGCAATAATGACGCATTGAGTTTAAATTATACTTTTAATTCAAATTATTAAATGTATGCCACTTTATTGGGACAATAAAGTCCTCCCTTTATTTATTTTATTCTGAACTTTTCAATTATTTCCTTCATTTTTATTGAAAAATAAATGCCTTTCTAATGTGATATGAGATTTGAAAAGGGAGAAAAAAAAAAAAGTTCAGCAAAAGGTGGATTCGACCTCGGGTCGATCGCGTCAAAAAGACAACAGCACATGCTTTAACATCTACGCCACTGGAGCTTATGTTTCATGGTTGTCTTTTATAGTGTTGCTAGCCCAATCACACTTTGATGGGCAGAATTAATGTAAATAGTCTCAGCCAACAAGTGGGCTATTGGCATTTAGTGTAAATAGACACTCCGATATTGTGAATATTGTTAATGATAACGAATATATTTATAATATTAATGCTGTTTTGAAAGTACTCTTTGCACTACCTCACGTTACAACACTCTTCTGTTGCTGCACTACTGATCATATTATTTATTGTCATTTCCCAGCTAGTTTATTACTCGCTGTTTTTAGGTGTTTTTTAGAGCTGCTAACCCCATTTGGTTTTTGTGCACTACTGTGTGCATACAATGACAATAACGATCCTTATTCACCTGATTTGTGAAACTAATCTTCTCAACTCATGTTTTCTAATGAGGTTTACCAAAGGGAAACCAGTATATGGTATCTGGTTTAACCAGAGACAGATGTCAGCATTATTTCACAGAAAAGCATTGTGGTTCAACCTTATGAAGATGAAGTGAGAAGAAAACGAGTGACTGAAGACTGTTAACAAACATGCTCTTTCATGTTTTGGTGGTGGGTATTATTATTATTACAAATGAGCATTAAATTAATTAAATGGAAAGTTAAAGTATAAATTAATTTGTTATTATATATTTTCTATTTATTATTTGTTAGTATTATTTCTTCTCTTCCTTCTCAGTGCATCCCTGCTCAGATTTATTATGGCTGTGTTTAACAATGATAAAACCTCTATGTGAAGGGGTTTAATACAATGGGTTGATGTGAATCACACGATGCTCTGAGTGCACGGTCCATCACTTCCGTCACAAACTGAACTGAGGTGAGAAAGAACTCAAGTGCAGTTGCATGACAAGTGCGTAACAAAACATAATACATGACAAAGTAACAAGGCAAACATATTTTTAATGCATCACTAACAATGAGAAATTAATTGCTGTAGTTGAATGAGCTTGTAAGGAGTTTTGTGTGCTTGGTTTTTATGTTTCTGACAACAGTGAGTACAATGACAATGTTTGTCGTTATTGTCGTCGTTTGAAAAACTGGTTCTGGCTTATCTGAAGGACATCACTGGCTCCTACTGGACCCCCTGCAGTTTGCTTACCACGCAAACCGGTCCGTACATCCTGCAACATCTGGACAGACCAGGGACTTATGTGAGGATCCTGTTTGTGGACTTCAGTTCGGCCTTCAACACCATCATTCCATCACTCCTTCAGGCCAAACTAAACCAGCTCTCTGTTCTGTCTCTAGCTCTATCTCTCAGTGGATCACCAGCTTTCTGACAGATAGGCAACAGCTGGTGAGAATGGGGACATTAATGTCAAACATGATGTCAAGTGTTCTCTCCCCACTGCTCTTCTCCCTGTACACCAACGACTGCACCTCCAAAGACCCCTCTGTCAAGCTCCTGAAGTTTGCAGATGACACCACACTCATCGGCCTGATTCAGGATTGTGAAGAGTCTGCCTACAGACAGGAGGTTGAGCAGCTGGCTGTCTGGTGCAGTCAAAACAATCTGGAGCTCAACACGCTCAAAACTGTGGAGATGATCATAGACGATTATCAAAAAAAAAAAAAAGGCCCAAGAAAAGTTGTACTTCCTTCACCAGCTGAGGAAGTTCAACCTACCACATGTTCCCTCACATCCAAGTCATCCCCTCTTTGAACTTTTGCCATCTGGCTGACACTACAGAGCCCCAAATACAAGGACAACCAGACACAAGAACAGTTTCTTCCCCCAGGCAATTTATTTAATGTTACAGTTAAATGTTCCCCGCATTGTGCAATAGCAATGTGCAATAACCTCATATTTGTTTGTTACCACTTCCATCCTAGTACAGCCCTGAATCTCATTCTACTGTATTCTATTCCATTCCATTCCATCTATAGCACAACTGTACATACTAATTTATTCTCAACCATTAGGGGCAGCCGTGGCCTAATGGTTAGGGAGTCAGCACTCTCTCCACCCTCAATACACGACTGAGGTGAGTCCCTTGAGCAAGGCACCGATCCCCCAACTGCTCCCCTGGTGCTGCAGCGATAGCAATATGGCTGCCCACTGCTCCGGGTGTGTGTTCACTTGGATGGGTTAAATGCAGAGCACAAATTCCAAGTATGGGTCATGTCCTTTGCTTTCAATTTATTTTTCAAATTTTTGTCTATTCATATTTACATACATGTATTTTTTTTTTAATTCTCACCTTATTTTTATTGTCTGTTGTTGTCATCTCTGTGTACTGGAAGCTTGTGACACTAAAACAAATTCCTTGTATGTGCAAACATACTTGGCATTCAAGCTCTTTCTGATTCTGATTCTACAAGAATCAATAAATGAATGATGGTGAATGGTGGTCAGTAGACTGGGGATTTAAATTTAAGGTATCAAAGACTTAAGAAAAAGAAAATAGAAGTGTTACGATCACCAGCTGGAGTGCCCATGAACTCTATTAGAGGGCACTCCATCCCTTGCCATTGCTAATCAGCCCAGACTCCATTTCCCAGGTTCTCTGTGCCCAGGAACTCATTGTCTGTTGACACCCTGCCATCAGGTTTGGAATGGGGGAGATGCCATATCAACTTCATGCCATGGGAACGGTGATTAAAAACAATGAGTGTATGAGATGTATGAAAACATCTGAAATGCTGCATTTTTTTTATTTTTCTTGCACAAAGTATTCTCGTATATTTGTAAAATTACAGTGATGTCCACTGATGTCACATGGACTGTTTTACGGATGTCCTTGCTACATTTCTGGGCCTGGGAAGTTTCAAGTCAAGTCACCTTTATTTATAAAGCACTTTTAACCATTCAGATTGTGTCAAAGCAGATTTACAGTATTAAATAGGAAACAATAGTGTGTAATAAATGCAAAAGGACAACAGTAAACACTCAATTTTTAAAGTCAGTTTGTAACGTCCGGCCCTATTGGTCGAATTTACAATTGTTAAAATGGGGTAAAACAATTCTGTGTGAGCTAAAATAAGCGTTTTAAAAAGATGAGACAACGACAAAAGTAGAATGAATAAATAAAGTGTACTACATAAATGTACAAGGAACTTAAAACAACACAGTAAAACTAGAATAACCTAGTGTGTCAAAAGTTCCGATATTAAAGTGTCCACCCGTGTATATACAGTCCAACAAAAGTGATAATCCAAGACAAGGGTGAGGCTGGAATGGTAAGTCCTTAAAACTGTGCAGTGTTTGGTCAATGACCCTGATTGTTTGACATGCTGCCTCCTTTATAGGTTCAGTTCCTGTTTCCTGTCATGTGATGAGTCACATGACAGGTAGACCCAGAGTGTCTTAAAGACATACACACATTAAAATGTTTAAGAGGAATAAAATGGCTAAGACAACATGAAAATCTATTAAAACTCAGATATACATAAAATCATTATAATATATTGAGCAGGTTAATTCATGCATCCTGCGTGACAGTGTCACAGGTTCATCACTGATTCAGTAATGTCATCATCCAGCTCAGTTCAGTTTCAGTTGCAATGCTGCCTAAGCAGGTCAGAAAGCTCTCGAATTTCAAATGTCTGGGTTTGGAATGACATGAGGGTGAGTAATTAATGACAGAATTTTCATTTTTCATCTCTTTACGATTTATAAAAATGTTTTTAAGTTCTTCATAACATGAATAGCATAAGGATTGGTCAATAAAACTTGGAATGGAATTTTACCATACACCTGAGGTCTTAAACAGGATTACATATTTATTGAGTTGTATATGGTGTACGAATAAAATATTGACCAGATGCAGAGTTATTAAAGTCATTTATTATTTTTTATTATTATTATTAAAGTCACAGTCACAGGATTGCAACATGAGTGGGTTTATAATATACGTTTCACATGGCATTCACATGTTATCCCATGGGAATTTACATGCATTTTATCTCATGAGTTTCATATGGGAATTCACATGGGATTCTCAAAAATGTTCCAAAACCACACGTTTAACAGGTGATTTTCATATGTTTTCACACATGAAATTTCACATGTGCAGAATCACATGTGTATGTGACCACATGTGAAATTCATGTGGTTTTTCTGTAAGGGAGCAGATCGTTGAAACCTGATATGGATGCAGTCGAGTCAAAGAAAGACCAAAATGAGAAAGGATATAAAGGAAAGGCTAGAAACAGACCTGCAGAGAAAAAGGTAAAACAGTGCAGAGGAAATGTTATAGATGTGAACACAAAGATGGTTTACCCTTACCAAAAAGCAGTATACTTCAAGTTTATTTTAAGTATACTTAAGTAAAGTTCAAGTATATTTTTAAGTATACTTTATGTAGCAAATATACAGATATCAGTGTACTAGTAGTATACTTGTAAGTGTACTATTTCAACACTTCTTGGGACTAAATTGGCCCACTTTCTAGTATATAAAAGGATACTTTTAAGTATACGTTAAGTATAACAGAAGTAAGCTTTGAGTACACAACTAGTTTACATCAATGTTTTCAGTTTGTACTGCAAGTATACTAAAAGTGAACTTATAGTTATACTGATAGTTTACTAATTAAATACTTTATGCATTTTTATTACACTTTGAAGTATAGTCTCAGTAAAGTACTAGTTTAGTAGTTTTATAATGCAAGTATACTCGTAAGTTTTCTTTAAGTGAACTTTACATCATACTTTAAGTATACTACCATGTCCCTATATAGGTATTATTTGTGTATATATTTTGTTATATGAATATCTGAACATACAAAACATCAGAAGAAAGAACAGGGTATCTGCTTGTAAATAATTTTTTAATTCTAGCTTCATGCATTCTTTATAAACACTTGAATGTGGGTAAGTTGCATAAATAATAAATAAACAAGTTTTGAACAAAAAGCTAAACAAATAAAAAAAAGACCATTCATAATAATCAAAACACAGATGGAGTCGATCAACACCCCAAAGCTTGACAGTCATTTTTACCTCTTCATGAGTCGACATTTTATTCAAGTTTTACGTATCTTATGTTTTATGTTTTATGTCTGACGATTGTGTTAGATTACATGTGGAAGTGTTTTGTTTTCTTCTTCACTTGTGTTTTGGAAATTCTGTACAAAAGATGTGAAATTCTGCCCCTTAGCGTATAACAATGAAAACATGGATTCTCAGAGCACAAGTACAGCTCAAATATACTTAGACTTTTTAAAGTATAAATCAAGTATACTTAAATGTTATTTTAAGTATATTTCTGATAAGTATATACAGCTCATTTCTGAGAAGTACATAAAAAGTAGACTGAAAGTATACTTTCCTGTTTTTTAGTTTAAAAGAGGTATACTAATAGTATACTTGAATAATTTTTTTTTTTTATCGTAAGGATAGGCCAAACGTGTCTTCTGTCTCATTGAGTTTTTCACTGAATTGAACACATTTTCTGTTTCGCTATTTTCCGTGTGGCATTGATTGCGAGTTGAACGGCCACTGCATGTCTGAATCCTTTGCTCTCAGCCTCCTTTATGGTGCTCTCTTTCTCCTCAAGGGTCACCACCTGCTCCAGTGCTTTGCGTATATCTGATCCTTTTACAAGAGGATACATAAGAAGTTCTGCCATGAACGAGTCAGAAAAAGATTTATTAGCCTCACGTCGTGACTCCTCTGCTAAACACCAGTACATTTTCTGCCATTCTGATTCTTTGACTTGTTTGTGCTTCTGTTTGAACCGCTTTTCTTTCTCGTTGAGTTTCTGCTTCTGAATCTCCTGAATGCATTTCTCCGCTTCCTCAAACATCTCATTTGAAAAGTGCCCATTCTCTGCCACCATCGTCTCTATTTTCCTGATAAGACCTTTGAACTGTGGGAAACTGGGAAGCTCATTATTCCAGACAGAAGTATCTGTTCCCACAACTCTCTACAAGTTCTTTAAGAGCCGGTTCACCTTCTTCTAGATATTGCTCAATTGTTTGATTTTTCTTCTTTAGCTGCTTTTCATGAGTGAAGAGGATCATGGAATATTTTACCATCTGTTCTCCAAACACTTCTTTAAGTTTCTTTACTGTATTTTTCTCCTCCTCAGTGAATCGACCCACTTTAATCACAATAATAAAAGCGTGTGGTCCAGGAGAAGTGAACGTTATGCATTCCCCTATCTTTGTTTTAATCTCATCTTCACTGAGTTTAGTATCATAAAGTCCAGGTGTGTCAATCACTGCTATTTCTTTACCAAACCTCACTCTAGTTTCTGACTGACACTGTTTGGTCTGAGACTTTGAACTGGCTGAAGTTTGGAACAGGTTTCTGCCGATGATGGTGTTTCCAGTGGCACTTTTCCCAGCTCCAGTTTTTCCCAGCAGAACCAGTCTGATCTGGTCTTTACTGTCAGGAATTACATCAGTCTCGTCTGGATCTTCAGCTGGAGACTCTCCTGAAACTACAACAGAAAGATCAACACATACGCTATTTACACTTGCTGAACAAATTCCCATATGTTTGTATTTTTGAAGTGACTTATAATGGCAGCGTGTGAAAGATACTTACACATGACACCAGCAACATCCATGCTTGATCTCCTCCTCATTTGTTTCATGATAAATTTCCTTCCATTCTTCACCATCATTTCTTCAATCTTGTGCAGTAGTTCATGTTTCTGACAGTCTGATTTACTTCTGTTATTGAAAGAGTGAAATTTTCCCTCGCATTCTGTCACCAATTGCTGGAGATCCGCATGATCTTTCTGTTTCAGATATTCCTCAATGGTCTGATCCAGCTCCTCCAGATCATCTTTGTGTGTGAAGAGAATCATGATGTATTTCTGAACTTCAGGACCAAATAAACACTTCATATAATCCAGGATCTCTTCTTCATTTTCAACAGGCTCCTCTAGAGGAACGGTGAGCAGAACTGCACTGAGACCTGCTGAACATCGAGAGACCAGCTGCTCTTTCATCTTCTCCAGCTTCTTTTTATGCAGATCTGGATCCAGTAGATCTGAACAATCAATCACAGCCACCTGCTTCCCACCGATCTGAGTTTTACCCTCACAAACTTCAGACTCATGTTTACTCTTATGTTTTTGGACGTTAAACCTCTTTTTTCCCAGAATAGTGTTTCCAGATGAGCTTTTCCCAGAACCGTTTCTTCCCATCAGAAGAATCCGGATCACTGAATCATCTGGACTGGAGCTGATCGCTGGTATCTCTGAAAGAGACAGAAGATATGAAGTACAATATGTAAAAATAATTTTATTTATAGATGCATATAGGCAAAGTGAAGTCCTTCTTACAGCAGGAAAAGTACAGGGCAAAAAATGAAAGAATTTTAGAAGCTATAAACTTTCTTAAATCAGAGTGAAACTGATCAAATAATTTTAAAAATGAAAAATGTATTTGTTATTAATGATGTCTTACTATTTAGTGAGACATCAACATAACTTAAACATTTCTACGTCTTCAACATTTTTATTAAACAAAAACAAGATGTGTGAAATTACACAGATTCTTGCAGCAGCTCATGCCTCACGTGCACAGAAAGACAGATTTCAAACTTGAAAGGGCACCTAATTTCTGGTTTCTCCAAAGATTTTTTTTCTCCATTTTGTCACCGATGGAGTTTTGGTTCCTTGCTGCTGTCGCCTCTGGCTCGCTTAGTTGGGGACACTTTTCTTCAAATGATATCGTATACTATTTGAACTGAACTGAGCTGGATGATGACATCATTGAATCCAGTGATGAACTGCCTTTACCTGTGTTTACTGTTGCCCTTTTGCATTATTGATGAACTATTTCCTATTTAATACTGTACAGCCGCTTTGTCACAATTCTGTTTTGTTAAAAGCGGTATATAAATAAAGGTGACTTGACTTGACCTAATATGCAAAATTCACTTTTACATGTTGTTTGAACATAAATATTTGTTGGCAATGTGTGTAAACAACCACCCTATAATAATACAAATACCCACTCCTTTATTTTTTTATCCCTCATAAGCAGTGTCTCAGAAGTGTTGACGGACACTGCTGTATTAGCACAGACCTCATCCTGAGCAAGTTGTACACAGTTTAATCTATGTATTTTTGCGCGTCCTCTGTAGTCACCGTTTCTGAATAGTGCGCATGCGCATAAATGCCTACGGGAACCCCGGAGTATGATGTAAGAGGGAACCTGCGATGAATCAAACATCAAATAAAATGAAATGACAGGGAACAAAAAAAAGTAAATTAGTCATCAGGTGCCATATTCAATATAGCTGCATTTTAGAGATCTCTAATCAGTTAAATAGCAGAAGTTATTAATCAGTGAAGTCATTAACAACAGCCCTACATTGTTGAACTAATGTGGTTCAAATGACGGAGATGCGAACGTGTTCGGGAAACAGTCGTGACTAGCTAGTTCGTTTCCACAACAATGCAGCATACTATGGAGGTTAATCAGCAAGTTACGCCGTTGTACGGGAAACGCACCCCAGGATGGTTGTTTCTAACTTCTCATTCTCATGGAGAGCAGTCTTGCCAGGCTACCTTGAAAGCACTAAATTAGAAGGATGTGAGGTCACACAACGCATCTTTGAGATAACTGAGATGTGCGGTGATCTTGTTGCTCAACTGAGCAGCACATTATAAGAATAACCAAACTACAATAAATACAACATAACATCACAAACAAATGTAATCGTAGCCACGTACAACAAAGATCAAATCTACAGAAGGCATAAGGGAGACACATGTAGGGCGACATTCACATACAATAGTGGACAAAGGAGAACAGAACAGGCTAGAATGTAAAGTAGGGTTGCTAATGAGGGACAGACAGGTGAGGATGATCAACTAATGTGGACACAGGTGAACTGACTAACCTAATCAAACACGGGGGAAAACTGGGGTACACTGAGCACACGGCAGTGTTGCCAAGTCCGTGTTTTTTCCCCGCAGAATTGGGCTACTTTAGCACTGTTGCTGCAGGTTGTTTTTAATGTCCGCAGGTTGAAGAAACCCCGAAAACCTGATATTTATTCCCTGGAATATTTTACCTGGGAACCCTGCCAAAAAATGTTTATTTTTGCCCACGGAATGTGATTTGTAATGGGGAAACATGATTGGGCTAGTTTTGAGGAGCAATTGGGCGGGTTTTCTTGTAAAAACCTGGCAACCCTGGCACACGGGGGATGAAAACACAACAAAAATATCCATGGGTGTGAAAATAATCTATTAAAATGTGTATTTTATATTATTATGGACAGACATTATTTTCATATTATTTAATATCTCTTTATTTTATTTTATTTGTATTTTTATTAGTATGCGTTTTTGTTACCTATACTTTGTCATTGCTGAGATTCTTTTTAATATGTCAGTACAAAAATACTGAAAGCAATACAGGCTTCCGTAATTCGTCTGCCCCCATTGTGTAAATTCTAAAGAATAGTTGAATCTAAAAGTATTGTTTAGTGTAAAACATGTTGAAGATTAGCAGATAGGCTGTTGATTCAATAAATGATAAGCCGTTTTCTATAAAAAGCTGTTTATTCAGCGTAGTGAAGCCTCTTATCCATTGACATTTATTCAAAGAATATTGTCTCTGGTCTCCTTTCCATAAGCATTAGCCGTTATGCTTTTTTTCCCTAGTGCTTTTGCTTTGATTCTTTGCATTCAATGCATCCTCAAGATCAAGAACACACTGATGCATCCTCTGTACTTGAGTGTTTGAGTATTGCAATTGAACTTCGTTGGTTGATGACATAGAAAAGAACACAAGGACGTAAGATCACTTAAGGATGCATCTTGAGAAACGGCTAATGTCGCGTAAGTGAATGAGGTGTTTTGATGTTGGATGTAGTAATGAACATAGCAGTCTTCATTTACTCTTGACATCTGAGCTGCTGAAGACACAGTATATTAGTTTACTGTACAAATAATTTTACCCCAGGCTGCTAGTACTGTTAGCACAAAACAGGTTTTTCAACAAGTTTGTGTTTGTGTTGTTTCTTCATAGCGAACACTGTAACAGTACTGCTCATCCATCGCTGCAAAACAACCTGAAAACTCTGCAATAACAAATAAACATTTAGAGACTGCCTGGTTCATTCTCAAGGTTGTTTCTTTCTCCGGTGTCTCTCCTTTATCAGTGTCCGATACAAATTAATTCCTCGAAATGTAAAGGTTCCAAGTCTCTTGAAATCTCTTATATAGATTTTTAGCTTCATTCAATCCTTTTCCTAACCCCACTTTATCAGTTGCTTCCTGTATTTTCCTGATAACATGTTCCATATTCCTTCCTCTCTTCAACAACACCCCATCATCTGCAAATAGAGACTTTCCTATATCTTCTGGAGCTTTTCCAAATATGAGGCAGAGAGCACCAGCTCATTAGCATTTAAAGGGACACACACAAAAACAGCAAATTTTTATTCCCACCCAAAAACTGGGACTTTCAATATGGTAATATTGTATAAGAAGTCATTTTTGGGGGTACACTGAGTTGAAACTTCACAGACAGACTTATATTACATCTTGTGAAAAGAGGCATAATAGGTCCCCTTTGAGTAAATGTAATGTCTGTGTGCTAAACTTGTTCTGCCTGTTGTTCTGGCAGTCTGACAACAGCAGCTTAAAGGTGTGGTCAGTGTTACTGCGAAAACTCTGAATTTCTTTCGCTTAAGACCAAACGACATTACTTTCTTTTTCTTTCTTTTTTCCCTTTCTTTTTTTTTATAGTCATATTTGGTATAAAATAACTTCATGACTAAGAACACAATTATATAATGGTTACATGACTAAGATGACAGAAACGTTTACCTGCAAAAGAAAGAAATGAAGCAAAAACTGCAACTTTTCAGATAGTCATGGAATAAAACAGAAAAAGAAAAACAGAAAACAAAAAAATAAAATAAAATTTGGCAACAGGAACATACAGGGTCTTTAAATCTGTATGAAGATATTTCTTACGTGTGGGTGCTGAAGGTCCCTCTGCCATCTTTACTGAATGATACTCCTGACAGAGCACAAGAAAAATGCTTCAAACAAGTACAAAACAATAATAAATCACAGTCTGGAAATGAAACATGTTGAGGTATTGGTCAAAAGAAAAACTGAGACCAGCAGCTGTTGAGTTTAGCTTTACTTTTACTTTTAGTTTGTGATGAATTGCTCCTCCTTCTTTTTGTTTTACCTGTTCTTCCTTATACCGGTTAAAGGAGGAGCCTGCATTTAAACAGAGAACAAACACGATCAGAGCCTGACAAATGAACAGTGTGAGATGAACACATAATGAAAATGCAATTACTTGATTGTCTGTTTAATATTTTTCACTTTACATCAGATTTTACATTTTATGCATGCAACAGCCAGTCACTGGCAGTCCCTTATGAAAATGAACCATGGTTTTACTATAGTGACTGTAGTTCAGTATTTATAGATTTTCATGCTTACCACTACAGTACACATATTTAACCATGTGTAAACAAAAATATAACCTAATAATTCACAATTAAAGCATATTGAATGTTAAAATGCTTTTCAAAATTAAAGTTAAGTGGGTATCATTAGCCATTTTACATTTAGTAATTTAACTGAGAAATAATAAATGAGAAAGTTTCGTAGTTTATACGTTTAGTTTAGAAGTACCATATCAGTATTGACAATACTGGCCTTTAAAAGTGTCTGTATCATATCAAAAACAAAATAAGTGGTATTGCCCATTTACTATTTTTGGCTTGTCAAGGTAAAACTTTAGCATAACAGATGTAATGGCTGTTACATCACAGCAAACTGTAACGGGACTCGTCAAAAGCATGGGTATATCCAAGTGCGAGCTTTATTGTACATATCGTGGTCAAGACAGGCAGGGTCAGACACCAGCAAACAGTAACATCCAGGGCAAGACAAAAGTGTAATCCAATAAACAGGCAGAAGGTCAAAATACCAGAGAGCAGTCCAAAGTAGCAAATGAACAAAGCAATGAAACAAGACAAAACTATGACAATGAAACAAAACTATGACCATGGAAATAACACAACGAAACAAGGGAAAACGCTTGGTAGAGTCCACACAGGCAAAACAATACTTTGCGAGGCCTGTTTGGCATGGCCCTCCTTAAATGGCTGCCAAACAGGAAATAACCAAAGAAGCAGAAGAGGGAGCGGAAACAGACAGTTCATGGGCAAGGGCTCCCTCTGCTGGCGTGGCGTTACACAAATTTATCCAGGTTTGAAAATATTTATGATGCATATAAGTGATTTAGTCACGTGTAAAACTATGCAAATCATTTAGCTGAATAATAGCCTGAATATTAAATTGGTAAGCAAACTGGGTTTTTCCAAAATGCCAGCTATGGGGCAAAGTTAGTCAAATTAAGCCAGCATTTTAATTTATCCTTCCATAAAGAACTGAAAAAAAGTTAAAGTTATTTTAATGTGATACACAACTGGTTTAGTTTATCATATATATACACATACTATTTGATAGGGACAGTGTACAAGTTTTCTGATAAGAGCCAGAAGATGCTTTTCATCAAATTATAATCAAATATCTCTTTCCATCTGTAGTCCCTAATGCCCAGTTCCACATTTCAGAAAAGGTACCATGCAAGGCAAGGCAAGGCAAGTTTATTTATATAGCACATTTCATACACAAAGGTAATTCAAAGTGCTTTACATAAAAGGAAGCAGAATAATCATAAAAGCAATAATAAAAACAATAATCACAAAAAAGGAAATAGAACAATCATAAAAACCCTGGCATTTTATAAAGAGTCACTAAATCACAAATTCACAAAACAGCCCTGAGGGTGCAGGTTTTCCCAGCTAAATAGAATAGGGTTGCCAAATTGTGTTTTTGACGTCACGCATCCGTTAACATCTTCCGCATGTTTCCTAACAATCCCCTCGCCCATATTGTTTAAACATGAACAAATTAAAAACGCCTAAGTGACGGACACACACTGTGTATCTGGTGTGACCAGAAAAGGAAGCAAGGTTCGGAGCCTATTATCCATCTGATAATTTAGAAACTGTGAGCTGTGAGTGAGGTGTTTCAGTGCACAGATGACATGCCTGAGCAGTGAAGATTTCTGTCGTTCATGCGGCGGCAACCGCAGCTGCCTGGTCAGCAAGGGTCATCCGTCTCACCTCTTAGTGAGAAACCACTCTGCTGCCAACCTGCTCAAAAGTCGTGCACAACACCCAAAGGCATAACGGAAGTCCATGCAGATTTCAGCATTTCAGCTGTTTGCCATTTGCCAACTCACATTTTGAACAACCAAATTAACACTGAGACCTTTAGTCTGTAGTTACTGCTCAACCTGCCTTGCATTCCCCATTGTTCACAAAAGATGAACAGCACAGAAAATCAAATTTGAATTTGGAGTTCCAAATTGTCTAAATGTTTTCTACCATTAAAAAAATTCTTAAAGAGCTCTGCACCGTCTGAACTAGATTTCCCAAAAATGATGTTTGGCAATTTTAGCATCGTGGACCATTTGTGTGGTCCTGCTGCTCATTAGTCAATAATGCAATGCAGTGCATTTACAGAGTGTAGACAGCAAATAGTTAACATCAAACATTACAAAGACTCACTTTGCAAAGCAAAAAAGACTGTCTGAACTGTATAAACAAGGCAAAGGCCTTGAGTCATGGTATGAGTTGTGGAGATTCATTGATCACAAAAATAAAACAAAAAATGTAAAATGTAAAAAACTGATTGATTTAATAATTTAAAAATGATTTAAAAATTGATTTAAAATAAATTTAAGACAGTTAAAAACAGAAAATGATTATACATAATGCAATCAGTTCGGACGAAGCACAGTGCTCATTCAGTAAATGCACAGCTAAACAGATGAGTTTTGAGTCTAGATTTAAATGTGGGTAATGTTTTAGCACATTTGATCTCTTCTGGAAGCTGGTTCCAACTGCGGGCAGCATAATAGCTAAAAGCAGATTCCCCTTGTTTTGTGTGAACCCTTGGTATTTCTAACTGACTCGATCCTAATGATCTGAGTGTTCTGTTAGGTTTATATTCAGTGAGCATATCTGCAATGTATTTAGGTCCTAGGCCATTGAGTGATTTATAAATGAGTAAAAGTACTTTAAAATCAATTCTAAATATAACTGGAAGCCAGTGTAGGGACCTGAGGACTGGTGTGATATGCTCAGATTTTCTGGTTCTGGTCAGAATCCTGGCAGCAGCGTTCTGGACGAGCTGCAGCTGTCTAATGGTCTTCTTGGGAAGGCCAGTGAGGAGACCATTACAATAATCCACCCTGCTTGTGATAAAGGCATGAACAAGTTTCTCCAAGTCTTGACTGGAAACAAAACATCTAATTCTTGCAATGTTTTTGAGATGATAGTATGCTGATTTAGTTACTGCTTTGACATGACTACTGAAACTAAGGTCTGACTCCAGAATCACACTAAGATTCCTGACTTGATTTTTGGTTGTATGACCCCTAGAGTCAAGGTATGCATTCACCTTAAGAACTTCCTCTTTGCTTCCAAATGCAATGACCTCAGTTTTCTCCTTGTTTAACTGAAGGAAGTTCTGTTAAACAAGGAGAAAACTTCATGCCAAAAATCTTTTGACTAAAATGTTTATTAGTATCAGTGACATTTATTGCTTCATTCTAATTAAATTTTTATTTAATTTTACTCAACAAACTCTCTGTTTAGTCTGTTTTTCAGAAGGTTAAAACTTTGGTGTTCAAAAACATATTGTTCCAGAATTGCGAACAATTCAAAATTGAAATATAACTTAAACTTAATGTGATTTGATTTTATGTTAAGTTAGCTTTAAGAAGAGAAATGTGACTTTTTGTAAAGGAAATTTGACTATTAAATTAGTTTTTGAAAGAGGTCAATTATCTTGAATCAGATTCAGTCAGATGGGCAGTTTTCACCAAGATGGTTCATCTTACCCCCTGACTTGGGTCAACCTACCCCTAACCTGGGGCAAACTGAGCCAAAGGAACACTTTGTAATAAGAAGCCAAATTTTTAGAACCTTTTGTCTCAAATTTATTCACTCTGATCATTTCAAATGATACACTGTAAAAAGTGCTAAGTTGACTTAACTTAAAAAAAAAAAAAATTGAGGAAACCCGCTGCCTTAAAACGATTAAGTAAATAATAACTGAAAAAAAAGTGAATTATCAAGTTCACTTAACTTATTATTATTATTATTATTTAATTACTATTATTAGAATTGTAAGGCAACATGTTTCCTCTTTAGAAAAGGATGAATAACCATAACCATACATCCTTTGCATTTCTGCAAGTTTTTGTAAATCCACTGGGTGTCTTTACCTTCACATAATCATAATAGTAGTGGTAGAATTATAACCCTGCACAGTGAAAATATCCCCGCTCTCCCTCCAGTGATCTACAGGATGACTTTCATAGCTGTCTTTGAGGATCTCTCTCACATCTCTCATTATGTCTTTGACTGCAGTAGTGTCTCTGATGATCTTCATCACACTACATTTCCAAAACAAACTAAACTCTTTCTACAGTGTTTCTGCATCATGTGTTTTGTCTCTGAGTTTTAGGGCGAGTTCTTTGCTCTTTTCATAGAGAGCGTTTTCATAATGTCTCTTCTGATCATCAATCTTTTTCCTCATGCTTTCTCGCTGCTGAAGAATCTCATTTAAATTTCTTTTTGTTTCTCTCACAATGTTTTCCAGAAGCTTTTTGATTTTGATTTCAAGTGATGTTTTCCACTGAATCAGTATATCTGCATGTGTGTTTCTCTCCAGCTGTGACGTCTGAAACATTCTGATGCACAAACACACAGCTGGGATTCAGCCTAACTTTCAGAATCAGAATCAGAATGAGCTTCATTTCTTCATCCTCATGAAGTTCTGAACAACAATCTGAAGAATGTCCTGCATCTCAGATGGGTTTTCTCCAAAGATGTTGATCAAGGTCAGATTTCCCAGACCAACAAAAAATGTGGCCAATTCATTGTCATGATGTCTTGTTGAACTTTCAGAAAGTTCAGCACTGACGGCAAACTGGAGCCCAAACATGGCATTCAGCATGGTGGATTCCTCACAGATGAACATGATTCATAGATCTGACCGATCTCCCTCATGATGTGCTCCACACCAAAGTTTGCAGCTTTAAGTTCCTCAGATATTTTCTCAAGTTCAGTTTGTTCAGCTTTGAGTTGTTCAGATTTATCATGATTCCCTCTCAGTTTTAATACTGTCAACCACTTTTCATCATACTTGTAGAGTAGAGCAGACATATCAGCTGATATATATTCATTCAGGAGGATTCTGAGCCACCTCAGGAAAAACATGTTGTATCCAGTATTTGAGTTCATTTCTTTAATAAAGAGCTTCATAAACTCACTGATGTCAGATTCATGCTGTTGTTGACGGATTTTCTTAATTTCCATTTGTTTTCTACTTATTTCCATTTCAATCTCATCTGCTCGAGGTCGATGTAGTTCTTTGTTCTTCTGACTCCACTGATGCCACAGTTTCCCCTGATGAGGCAGAAATGATTCCTTGATTTCTGTCAGATGTTTCTTCTTCAGTAAACTCATCATCTGCTGTGCTGCTGCTCTTCCTCTCCTGCAGTCATCATCAACTTCCTCATCGACTCTGATGTCTGAGCGTTTGGACACATCTTCAAGTCTGAAAGTGTGAGATGATTCTGAGAGACAATCATTTATGGCTCTTCTGAGCTCTTCGGATACATCTGACTGATTCCTGTCTTTCAGACCAATCTTGAATTTCCCTTTGTTTGTCTTCATTACAGCAGATTCATCCTGAGTAAAAACACAAATGAGTGGCTTTTTGTTTTGGAACAGGTTGTGTATCCTTTCTGCATTCCTGTCCAGTCGTGGTAGAAGAACAACATTGACTGAGCTCATTTCAGTGAGGATCTGCAGCTGTTTCTCATGGTCTCCTGCATCACCGTGTAGATTACAGAACGCAACACAGTCAGTGAATTTATCATTATCTGATCCAGATGGGCAGAACCAGGTGATCTCCACCACTCCATCCATCAGGACTCTGGTTCTGCTGCTGCCTGGGCAGTTCCTGTGGAAGAACGTGTCGTGTTTTTCATTAATCAGACAGTTCATCAGCTGAGACTTGGATGAAGACACAGAGCCAAACCTGAAGAAAAACACCATTGGAGTTTGTGTCTTGTAGATCGGCTGGGTTTGACGGATGGATTCATTGTTGGTGTTTCTGATCTTCCAGCTCTTGTTGATTTGTCTGAATGTCCAGAGAGGAAACTCAATCTGTCGTGTGAATGGATCAGGAACAAGCAGAGGCAGAGCGAACTGACACTGGGACAGTTTAGTGACCATCAGCTGCTTCAGGAAAACATCAGCACAATGAAACACGGCCATCTGGACATCCATCGGGTGAACAGTGTATCTCGCTCTATAGTTCACCATCAGTAGTTCTTGTAGGAATGTCTGAACCATCTCATTGACAGCACAAGGCTCATGAGACTGTAATGAATATTTGTTTATCTGAAGAACATCTGCAGCTCTAAGTTGGTGTCTGATATCAAGATGACGTCTGGGAAACAGATGCTCTTTATTTCCGTTTTTACAGTTTTTCTACTGTAGGTGTTGAGGTGTTCAGACTCCTGCTCGTACAGTACCCTTGCTTTTTTCCCTGTTTATTAGACAAAACAAGGATTTATTTTATTCACAGTTTTCCAGTGATTTAAATCCTTAGTGATTTAAACTGTAATTGTATGCATTTACTTTCTTACATTTTAGAGTGATATAATCATAGTGAATATGGGTCAAGAAGAAAGTCTAGAAAACTAGAAAACTAATATAATCAAAGTCTTTTCTTCTGTACGGAGGTAATGCATTACAAGTAATGCAAGTTAGATAATCAGATTACTTTTTTTTTTTTTTTAACTAGTAATGCATTACTTTTTCATTTACAAGAAAATATCTGAGTTTCTTTTTCAAAAAAGTAATGCCAGTTACTTTTTGTTTCCTTTTTGTTCGTTTTCCTTTATGTATTTACTTCCATTTTATTAACCAATGTCTCTCCTGCTCACCTTTGTTGGTCAAATTCAACTATACTAATAAGCAAAACTTACTTTTGTGCTACTTTTTTCTCAGTGCTGAAGAGTGTTGGACTTCCTTCTCCTACAGTTCTACTGTACAGACCTGAATTTACTTTTCCTTCAGCTTTTACGTTTGCTAAAAATCAAACTTTTATATTAAAAACAAAAAGCAAGCCCTGCCCAGATTTAAAAAGTTTAAAACGCAAAAGTAATGTAACATATTACTTTCCATAAAAAGTAACGTAATTTGTTACTTTTTTAGGGAGTAATGCAAAATTTTAATGCATCGCTTTGAAAAGTAACGTTCCCCAACACTGCATAACACAGACTCAGATCAGTTAATTTCTGAAATGACTCCCTGTACTGCAATGATTGTTATTTCAGTTCAGAATCTCATACCTAAATGTGATATTATACTAGATTAATGTTGTGACGGACAGTGTTATGTATTTTTCCAGCTCTAAAAGATGTAAAGTATGAAGAACAAGAGAATTATGAATAAGCAAAATGTGAGGTGTTCATTAATGAACATGAATCAGTTTCTCCGTGGTTCTCTGAACACTCACCTGTAGTGAATAATCAGGGTCTCTCATGTTTTTTTCTTCTCTAAATCCTCTAAACCTGTAAGTGCAATGACAATTATTTTGGGCTGACAATTTAGAGGCTCAAACCTTGCACAGATACGCTGACTGTGTGTCCTGTAATTGGTGTAATGACATTGTTGGCTTGGAGCTGCATCTGTAGCTGATTAGCCAGATGGTTTTCTTTCATCTTCCTCAGGATGTCCAGTGTGGTTTTCCTGGCTCCATCTCGTCCACCACGCGCCACCACCAGATCCACTGTATCAGTGGTGGCATCTGCCTTCTCCAGATCAGCAACTGAAGCAAGACCAGTATTTTTCAAATGCCATTTAAACTTCTTCAGTTTGTCACTGCTTAGATCCTCCAGTGTCTCTAGAATCGGGTGTGGAAGAGACGTCATCTTCTGTCACTGATTCACTTCTGTTGGACAAGAAGAAAAGATTTGTGCTTTTACCACACTGGCACTACAAGAACAGCAGTTCTTACAATCATGATGACGGTTCTATAATGTGTATTAGGGTGGAGATAACATCTGACTGAAGTAAAAGACCGATTCATTTTATTCCAGACTTGTTACTTTCACAATACAGGGCTCAGTAATGAGGACTGCCTGATGGAGGCATAATTCCTGGCAGCCCTAAAACTTTGAACAAACATGATTAAATTGCTTACAATTACTGAAGTTTGTAAAGGTATTGCTATAAACAGATGAGAAGATGGCACTAAATCATTATATTACCAGATGGCCGCATGAAAGGTTATCATAAGTTCTCATGGTGGACATTTTATTTTTAGTCGTACGGTAACATAACTTTCAGGAGAAAACTGTATCAATTCACAACATTCTATATCCCATGGCATTTTGTGGGCTAAACATCACAGTACTGGAAACGGTAATACAGTAACCGATAATTACGCATTTTTGTGTCATCCCAAGTGTAACCCAGACTCAAATCAATCAAATTTGTGATCTAACTCAATTTATTAACCATAACTCCTTCAAAATCAGCCAGAAACCTTGGAGTTGTGATTGGTGGTCCCGCAGATTAGCTTTACTCAACATCAGGAAGATCAGGCCCTTTCTTTGGGAACATGCTTCACAAATCCTTGTTCAAGCTCTTGTTCTGTCCAGACTGGACTATTGCAGTGCTCTTTTGGCAGGTCTTCCAGCCAGTTCTATCAAACCTTTACAATTAATCCAGAACGCGGCTGCAGGATTAATTTTTACTGAGCTGAAAAGAACGCACGTCACACCTCTGTTTATCAGTTTGCACTGGCTACCAACAGCTGCATGCATAAAATTCAAGCCATTAATGTCTGCCTAAAAAACACACCACTGGCTCTGCACCCCTTTGCCTTAATTCATTACTTCAGACTTATGTGCCTCTGCAAGTGAATGGCGCATTATTGTGAGGTGTATTATTGCACCTCATAAAGTTATTAATCACATTCATTACCAGTGTTGCGTCTCACATTTACATTTCATACAACACACATAAAGAGAGCTTTTATTAGGAAATTACCTGTGAGTCGAGGTTTCATGATGTTTAGATGTTTTTTTTTGTACCGACATGAAAGCAAGAAGAGGTTTGCAGGACGAGTCAATCACATTGTAAAGGTAGAAACATATTCCCATCTTGTCTGACCAATGCAGGTAAAAGTTCAAAATGCAGTTCTGTGGGAATGAGATGTAATGTGCATAAACAAAGAAAACAGCAGCTGACCATGAGGACTTTCAACCACAAAAGCAGATTTATATGTATATTGTACACAATACAGAACATAGTATAATCTGTTTTTTAATCTCTATCAGAGAACTTTCAGATTTAACTGATCAATATTTAGTATATGTATTATTAAAATACTGTATATTTTTTTTATCATAGCAAAGGTCAAACTTTATCAAACAGCTTGCAACAAAAGAAACTCAATATAAGGCCTGACACTCACAGGTCAGATCATGATCATCATCTGGGCGCTTTCTGAAATCCAAAGCATTGTTTAGACAAGAATACATACATGATCAGACGGATGAGCAGTACTTTATGAAATAAAATTCCTAAAATTCACTTACCAGCTGCTGTTGACTCAATCTGTATTTTTAAAATCAGTTTATTAATAAAGGTGACTTGACTTGACTGCTGTCCCTCATTTGGCACAGCTCCCCAAAACTACTTCAACAACTACATTGAAAGAGAAAAAAAGGTCAAACAATTCTTACAACAAGATGCATTTGCTTGAAAATCAAAACAGCAGGTATTAAGTCTTGATTTTCTAAAACAAATATCAAAATTAGTAGAACTTATGCTTAAAACAAGCAAAATATCTCCCAGTATGGAAAGAACGAGAAAAGTTTATTTGAAGCAGAGTGAATGCACTGGTTTCTTCACGATTAAAGAGTGTAAACAGATGTTCTCTCGTCTCCATCTTCACTGCATCCGACTGAAGCCGAATCCCAAACATCAAGCAAACAACAACAATCTCAGGAAAACACTAGAACAGGGGTGCCCAACCCTGTTCCTGGAGATCGAGCTT
This sequence comes from Cirrhinus mrigala, assembly GCA_036247105.1. Lineage (NCBI taxonomy): Eukaryota > Metazoa > Chordata > Actinopteri > Cypriniformes > Cyprinidae > Cirrhinus > Cirrhinus mrigala. Next base: position 46,649,638 of record CM070009.1, read on the forward strand.
CCTGCAGAGTTTAGTTCCAACCCTGATCAAACACACCTGTCTGTAATTATCAAGTGCTCCTTCAGATCCTAATTAGTTGGTTCAGGTGTGTTTGATCAGGGTTGAGCACCCCTGCACTAGAACAACAAATACTTTCAAAAAAACAAAACAAAACAAAAAAAACTCAATTAATGTGTGTCATGATTTACAATATTAAACCCACTATGGCAGGAAACTCACCTGAAGTTGAAGGGGTTCAAGCCTGAGGTGATATGAATGACTGAAAATGAATCAGTGGCTTTCAGAAGAGACGGCTGAAATCTCAGGCTGAAGTCTTTTTTCCAGATCCAGTTTTTTTCCAACACACTGTATAAAAACTGCTGCCTTAAATCTTTTAAGTACAATCAAGTTAGCTGTATAACTTAAATTACACTGACCACAATTATAAACACAACACTTTTGTTTTTGCCTCTATTTTTCATGAGCTGAACTCAAAGATCTAAGACTTTTTCTACATACACAAAAGGCCTTTTTCTCTCAAATATTGATATTAATAGCGAACACTTCTCCTTTGCCGAGATCATCCATCCAACTCACAGGTGTGGCATATCAACATGCTGATTAGACAGCATGATTATTGCACAGGTGTGTCTTAGGCTGGACACAATAAAAGGCCACTCTAAAATGTGCAGTTTTATCACACAGCACAATGCCACAGATGTCTCAAGTTTTGAGGGAGCGTCCAGTTGGCATGCTGACTGCAGGACTGTCCACCAGAGCTGTTGCCCGTGAATTGAATGTTCATTTCTCTACCATAAGCCGTCTCCAAAGGTGTTTCGGATGAATCCAGGGCACAGGGTACAGGGCAGATAGCAGACAGTGTGTATGGCGTCGTGTGGGTGAGCGGTTTGCTGATGATGTAATATGATCATTTTCATGATCATATTACTTACCAGCAGAACCAATCACTGAGATCATTTCTTTCCATGTTGATTTTTCTCTAGCACAAGTTTTCCTCTCATGAATCTCATGTGGATCTGCTGCTGGAGCCCCTCCTGAAACCGAAACATCAAATCACTCAACATGATGTTCAATTAAAGCTTAATATTCTCAATAAATTCTTTTCTTTTTAGGAACATTGACATTTCAGGGACTTTCAGATACTTGTAATTAATCTGATCAGAAGGACAAATATCAGCACTTCACAATTAATGTAACCCATCATCTACAACAGCTAAACAACTTACAGCTGATGGTTCTCGATCATCATTCCTTCAGTCGTCTGCAGTAGTTGATCATCTTGTATCTGGTCATCTGATGTACTCTTTATTATTGAAGCAGTCAATCTTTCCTCCACATTCAGTCACATCTAAATACTGCAGATATAAACCTCATGATCCTTCTGCTCCAGATGTTCATCAATGCTTTGATCCAGTTCATCTCCAGCTTCTCTTTACTTGAAGATTTTGAGTTTTCATTAAACATTTACTAAATAAAGCACAACTAAACAGACTAACGGACCATGACTGTTATTAGATGGGCTATTTTTATTTCAACAGTCACAGATTCACAGACCGTGATTATCAGCGACAGTCAAAGCTTAAAACACTAAACTGCTAAACACTAAACAGATGACTCTATTACACTTTGAATAGTCACTATTCTCACACTACACTTATAAGATAAATGGTTATATAAAAGCACTAACTTCTGCTTACACCTGGTTAGAAGAGTATGATAAACAGCCACTAGTTACATCATGCTTTTTTAAACTAACAGTTTGAAATCACATTACAGCAGGATTTCTGCAGGTTTTATGAGGGTAAATCTAAGACTTTTTAAAAAGATTTTTAAAAAAAATCGAAGGGAAAACAATACATCATTATGTACTCCAATTATAGTTCGAGTTTTACTTTCACTTTCAAATTAGCAGCAATTCAGCGTCTAGCAATTGTTTTTAGTTCATTTTCTTCACTTCCGGTATAAGGCATGAAAATCCAGGCCTGAAAATGAGTGCCACGCATATACATACTTAATAAGACTTTTGTTTTGACCTTTATCAGCGTCTCCTCATCAGATTCAGGATCCCTGAGAGAAAGAGTTTTGTTTTATAAGAATCCTCATTTAGTTTTATAAACTCAGAAACTTTATAAACACTCATGACTCACCTAAGGATCTTTTTACATGTTATGAAACAGATTAACATGATCACGAGGTGAATTAAAGCCCCAACAAAAAGCCCCAAGGAATGACCTATACAAGTGAGAAACAATAAAATCAGCTGATTGGTGCATTTCATAATAATGTGACCTTCATAAGACAGAAAGAGTGGTTATCTATTGAAAAAACAGTGAAGCAGCTCTGCTCACATTCAGCATTTCATCTGAATGCCGGTTTATTTTCTGCTGTTCTGATTGTGGAAACCACTCACACTCCTGTTTCTTCTGATGCATATTTTTATCCAACCATTTTATCAAACAAATGCCAATCTGCCCAGATCCAGTTTTTTGGTCTTTCTTCACATCAATCTCATTTTCAGCTGGAGTCTCTCTTGAAACTGCAACACAAACATCAAATCACTTAACATGACGTTCAATTAAATCTCATTAACAACTTTTTCATATATCTGACATGTAGCTTACTTTAGATTAAAAAACAACAAAACATTTGTAGTAACTTTACATGCAATTAAACATAGCTTCATGGATGTTATGTAAGTGCAATAAATATCATTTTGGTTTTCCAATTTTAACCTATTTTGTGTTCATAATCATTAAACTAATCATAAAAAACTACCAACAAGAATGTCATTTCACAACAATAAAACAACTTACAATTAACGATGCTGACCATGCTGTGTCTCCTCCTCATTTGTTCCATGATAAACATCCCACTATTCTCCATCATCATGGTTTCAATCTTCTGAAAGTGAAAGTGACAACGTATTGTGGTTGACATCTATGGTGACCCATAGTCGAAATTGGCCCTCTGCATTTAACCCATCACGAGTACACACACACACACACACACAAAAGCAGTGGGCAGCCATTGCTCCAGCACCCAGGGAGCAATTGGGGGTTCAGTGCCTTGCTCAAGGGCACTTCAGTCATGGTATTGAAGGTGGAAAAAGCACTGTTTATTCACAATCCCCACCTTCAATTCCTGCTGGTGCGGGAATCGAATGAGCAACCTTTGGGTTACAAACCCAACTCTCTAACCATTAGGCCATGACTGCCCCCCAAGAACTTCTGTTGCAGTAGTTCTTGGACTTGACCTGTCATGTTCTTCTTATTATAGAAATCGTGAATCTTTCCTCCACATTCAGTCACCAGTCGCTGGAGATCCTCATGAACTTTGTGTTTCAGATGTTCATCATTTATTTCATCCAGTTCATCTTTGTGTGTGAACAGAATCATGATGTATTTCTGAACTTCAGGACCAAATAAACACTGAATATAATCTATGATCCGTATCTCATTTTGCACAGGTTCCTCTAGAGGAACGGTGAGCAGAACTGCACTGAGACCTGCTGAACATCTCGAAATAAGCTGCTCTTTATTCAGATCTGGATCCAGTAGATCTGAGCAGTCAATCACAGCAACCTGCTTCCCACCGATCTGTGTTTGACCCTCACACACCTCAGCTTCATGCTCTTTAAACACATTTTCTCCCAGTATGGTGTTTCCAGATGCGCTTTTCCCTGAAACAGAAGAATCCAAATCACTGTATAATGAACTTGGTCTTGACTGACGTTGATCTTTTTCATTTTCTTCAAATGTTTCTATCAAACACAATCAAATGAAAGAGTTTAAAAGAAAACAAACATGCTGTGCTTCAAATCAAACAGAATCTCTGATGTTTTTGACGGTTCAGTTTGCTGTTGTTGGTTGCAGAAGTTAAAAATGAGGAAAATGTGTTGACAGTGTTATCCTGGCGTTACATGCATTTGTGAAACAACAACGCATATGGTCAGAATTATAATAGCATAAAAATCTTTTATTTATATATTTTTAACATAACAATCTTGACTATATTGCAATGATTTATACTCAGCAATTATATATTATATCTTTGCTTAGCAAGCAATAATGACACTGGCGACTTGAACTAAAAACAAAAGGCAAAAGAACCTTCCTGAAATTTGTGCAGTTTTTCAGGTATGTATTTAGTTGTGTTTCCATTTTATATGGGGACATTCCATAGGCGTAATGGTTTTCATACTGTAAAAACTGTATTTTCTATCACCCTACACCTACGTGACAGCCCCACACTCAAAAAAACCGAAGGCTGGAAACAGGTGAACTAATTCCAGTACAGAACCTAATAAGATGTTGCGCATGCACAACTCAATTAAAAATAAATAAATCAATAAATAAAATAAAACAAAAATAAAATAGACAGCAAGTGACGTCACTTTGCAGCCAGACCCTTCTCCTCAGTACTGAACAGCATTGTGGGCAAAAAAAAGATGAACAGCACCATAAAAATATATATATATAAACTTTCTGTTGTTATTACTGCAAAACAATTATGTTAACCTTATAATTAACATCCTTATTTATACTAGTCCTATTCGCAACAATAGCCTACAGTATATTAAGCGCAAATGGGAAAGCTGAGCACACGCTACTGTTTTGTGTTGTGTTCATATATAAACAAACAGACTGTGTGTGCAGCGATATAAATGAAAAGAAAATGCGGACAAACACCATATTAACGCGACCTATTTGCGTGAAGGTAAAGGACTCGTTTGAGTTTGAGTTTTTCATCACAGCACATCATTTCCAGCGTCAGAGGAAAAAAGGAGACTGAAGCATAGGCTGCGTCATTATTAAAGTGAAACATCCAAACAAGACAGATCAAGACTACATATCAATCTCATACCTAGAGCAGATCCTGAGCCAAAATAAAAGATGAGAGCTGAAGGATTTCCTCTGTGTCGAGAAATCCTGGAAGTTTTTGATGAAGCGCGTATCGAGGCTTGTAGTGCGTTTAGACCAATGACATCATGACGTCCGAAGCCTCGACTCCGCCTAAAGGTTCTTTCAGTTTCAGACTGATAATATTGTCCCTCCTGCCTATTATGAGCAAACACTTGATTTACAGTACATACATTTGATAGCCCCATTCATTTCAAGCCAATACGTTTGTTATACAGTTTTGTCATATTATGTTATACAATCACTATACACCACCAGAAAATACACATTATATTCATATAAATTGATTAGTATATGTGGAAATTATTTTTTTCTTCACCGTTACTTTTAACTAGCGCAAAATACAGTCAGTGTTGTCACAGGTCACATCAGGTCACCGGTGATGGATCTGCTTGTTTTACACTCTTTGGCGAGCAGGCGGTGTGGTGAGCAAATGAAGCTTGAGAAATGAACCCTTTTGTGATGCACTCGGCTGAAAAGCTTCAATGCTTCATGACGCTTCATCTCGCCATCACTTATTTCCTCCTGAAGCTGCTGGACTGTCATCAGCTTTAATGTGAAGCGACTGGAGAAACACGCAGGGGGGAGCGTGGATGGGGCACAACCCAACACTTTCTGAATTTCTGGCCTTAGATATCCTGGGTACTATTAATAGTCCAGAGTTTTGTGACATTATTTAGCTTACTTTGCTATTATTTGGTTAAATCGATTTTACTCTAGATCCCTTAGTTAGCATATTGTTTGTTTTCAGTATTCAGGAAACAGAGTCTCTATGGAATGGACTACATATGCCACAGTATTATTGAAATAGGAGGAACATCTTAACTGTAATTTACACAACTGTTCAAAAGTCTGGGCTCAGTAGGATTTTTACATATTTGAAAGAAGCCTCTTATTCTCAACACAGCTCCATTTACTGTAAAAAAAAAAAAAAAAAAAAACAACAACAACAACAAAAAAAAACCCAATAAAAATAAAATAATAATAATAATAACTTTGTTAAATTATTATTATTAATTCAAGATAACTTTTTTTTTTTAATTATTTAAATATGTTACAATGCAATTGATTCCTGTGATCACAGCAGAATTTTGGAAGTTCAAAATTGGGGCACCAATCAAGTCCATTATATGGAGAAAATCCTGAAATGTTTTCCTCAGAAACCATAATTTCTTTACGACTGAAGACAGAAAGACACGAACTTCTTGGATGACAAGGGGGTGAGTACGTTATTTGTGAATTGTTCTTCTGGAAGTGAACTTCTCCTTTAATAAAGCTATATAGCATTTGTTATATAAATCTATGGGGAAAAAATCAGTGAGAGTTTGAACAGAGATTTGGCGCCTCCTGTCGGGCAATTGGCGCGTTTCTCTCGATCTCTATAAGTTGTTTTTTTTAAACTTATTATTAGTATACACTATATTACAGATGGCATGAATAAAAAGAAATAAGAGGGATACGTTTAAAATGTATTTATATCATTTTCATAATACATGTATAGATTAAAAGTAGTTTTACAGAGATGTGTGTGTCTCAATATGCTTTACAAAAATGATGCTTAAATAATTTTGAGCTCATAAGAATCTCCATCAGGTGTTTGAGAGAAATCAGACTCATGTTCATATGACAATGATATTGAACAGCTCTATGATGTGAATAACACCAGTGACACATTCAGTGAACGTTCAGCGTCATCAAGGCATGAGGTTCATGAACTGTTAATGATCTGAATCTGTCTGTCCATAAACAACATTAAACACATCAACAGCAGCTGATGATGAATCCACCATTAAATAACAGACATTTGATTTCTAGAGTCAGAATTTAGAGATCAGCAGAAACACAACAGGCTTTCAGATCACGTCTATAAAACTCAACAAACAGATGCAGATGGACGAGAATAAATAAGAGTGGAGAAGCTCCTGATGAACACAAACTGCCTTCATCATCATGTCAGAGATCACAGTGACGTTCATCTCTGAGTTTGAGTTCATGTGAAAATGATCCTGATCATCATCTGAGTATTAATTCATTGATCTGCTCAGATTCAGATTCATCAGATCAGACCGTCATCAGTGTCCCATCATCAGATCCAGGATCTCTGAGAGAAACACATCAAACTGATGAAGCGTCAGTCACAGAGTCTCAGCAGTAGCTTACAGTTTTTCTCACTTGAAGAACGATGATAAAAAGAGCCACAACAGTTGATCTATACAACAATAAAATAAAAAACACAACATTAAATATGAAAACAAATAAACCTGACGTAGAGAGAGAAATCATTTACTCCTGAAGCATCGCAGCGGATCTCGTGATGAAGTTCGTCCACACAGCGAGACGTGACGAGACGATCAGAGGAGACAGAAATAACCGGATCAATCAGTCTGTGTGGATTCTCTGGAAGTGCCATCAGACGCCCGTCCTGATCAAATAAAGCATGATTATGAGTTTGATGATGAATAATGGTGGTGTTTGAGGACAGAAACACACTCTCACCTGTGAGTACCAGAGCTGTTCACAGTCAGACTGATGGAAGTGAGTGAATCTGTCAGCAGGAACTCTGAACTCAAACCCGTCTGAGATCTGAATCTCTGCACACGTCACATTCACACTGCTGTCCATCATCTCCATCATCCAACACTGACAAACAGAGGGATTTCTGTCAGATAAGCTTTCAATTATTGCACAAGTATATATTTTTTTTTAATGCAAATGATTGAAAAATGAGTTGATGCATGATGCAAAAACCTGTAAATTGGTTTGTAAATTAATATAAATGCATAATATACTATTAAAATATAACTATTTTTAAATACATTGAATTAAACAAAGGTACACATTTTTGAATGATTACAAAACAGTTTTTATTAGCTAGTAAACAAGTAAATTTGACATCATTTACTTTTTTTTTTTTTTTTTTGGATTTGCCAATTTCTACCGGTGGTTTATCAAGGTCTCAGTCTGCACACGGCTCCTCTAACCTCCAACGCTCCGAGGAAAACCCAAGTGCTCCAACACCCACAAAACCTTTGAGAAACTCAAAGAGGCCTTCAGCACGACCCCCCCATCCTCCGTCATTTTAATGTAAACATTACAATTTACAAAGAAAATATTAAATATATATTTTTCTTAAACTTCACTCTTAAAAGAATAAAAAAGAGACTTTTAAATACAATAATGAATAAACAAACAAAAAACTTTTACCATTACAGTGTACTCTTTGTTAAAACAGAAGAAATGTATTTAGTGTTTAGAGAAACTTTGAAAGTATCAATCTAATCAGGCTAGTATTGATCCGATACCAATACCAGTGCTAGTAACAATATTATTGATATAAGGATTGATCTGCCCACGGCTACAAGAAGAAGAAGAAGAAGAAGAGCGTTGCTTATACAGACAAACTCATTCAATCTCAGTCAAGTGTGGAGTAAAATACAGTTTATTAGGTAAATAAAAGCTTTGAGAAATGTAATAGCCCAAAAAGTAATCATAATACTTTAGCTGTCAGATATTAAAATTATAAAATTACTTTTCCCTGATTCAAATATACAAATCAGTAGACAACAAAAGTTGTTGATAAAAAGTAAAGATAATGATGTATTAATAAAAAAAGGTAACATTTAATCAATAATTACTCAAATACAAATACAAAAATGCTCTCCTACTGAGTTACAAGTAGAAACAGGTATCAGTAAGGTTTCAATGGTGTTACTATTCTTACAGTCCTGCTTATTAAACATATTGATCATTATGTAAAATGATTGGACATAATATGAAACCCATAAGTAAGCACAATGATATCATTTATATCACGAAGCAAAATGATAAACAAGAATAAAACTTTTTGACATTGTTTTGGGAGGAACTTCATCTGAATCTCACAGTTGAAGCTGCTGGTTCTGAAGATGAAGATGAACTTTATTCACTGGGAAAACTTTAGATGATGTTTCTTTGACAGCTCACATGTAATGACAGATTGATCCAGATGATATTTTAATTCTTGATTCATATTATTGTGTCACATTTGGTGAGGACGTGAATCAGACCTGAAAGTGCTGGATCTGAAGATGATCTAATTACTGTGATTGTTTTTTGTATGACTGCGTAGAGCAGAAGATTGATTGAAACGCTTCCCACATTCAGTGCAGTGATACGGTTTCTCTCCAGTGTGAATCCTCTCGTGTATTTTCAGATTTCCTGACCGACTGAATCTCTTGTCACAGTGTGAACACATGTACGGTTTCTCTCCAGTGTGAATCCTCTCATGTGTTTTCAGATGTGATGACCGACTGAATCTCTTGTCACAGTGTGAACACTTGTAAGGTTTTTCTCCAGTGTGAATCATCTGGTGCCGTTTCAAATGTGCATCTGCGATAAAAGTCTTTTCACACTCAAAGCACATGTAGTCTCTCACACCAGTATGTATTTTCTGATGTGCTTTTAAATATTGTAAACACGTAAAACTCTTTCCACACAAATGACATGAATGTGGCTTCTCCTTTTTATGAACTCTCAGGTGTTTCTTTAGGCTTGAAGCCCACAAAAATGTTTTGCCACATTGATCACATGCGTACAGTTTTTCTCCAGTGTGGATCTTCATATGATCCTTAAGATGTCCTGATAGTGAGAAACTCTTCCCGCACTGATCACAGGTGAATGGTTTCTCTCCAGTGTGGATCCTCTCATGCAGTTTTAAACAGTTTGATGTAGTAAATGTCTTTTCACACTCAAAGCACATGTAGTCTCTCACAGCATTATGTATTTTCTGATGTACTTTCAAATATTGTAAACATGTAAAACTCTTTCCACACAAATGACATGAATGTGGCTTCTCCTTTGTATGAACGTTCAGGTGCGTTTTCAGGTTTGAAGCCCACAGAAATGTTTTCCCGCACTGATCACATGCGTACAGTTTCTCTCCAGTGTGGATGTTCATGTGTTTTTTAAGGTTGGCTGATTGTGTGAAACTGTTCCCGCACTGATCACAAGTGAACGGTTTCTCTCCAGTGTGAATTCTCATGTGAACCTCAAGAAGACATTTGTATGAGAAACTCTTTCCACACTGAGTGCAGGTGACAGATTTCTCGGCTCTTCTTTTCTTTAAATCTTTCTGTTTGGGTTTTTCTCCACTTCTGACATGATCTTTCTCCTCAACTTCACGCAATTCTTCTTTCTCCTCATTGTCTTCAATCAACTCTGACACAAAAGAAAAAGTACATTTTCATTAACTCATGAAATAACATAATACATTGAAAGGACATCAAACATGAACAGCAGAAAGTAGACAATTGCATTAGGAAAATTTGATCATTTTGATGCAGTTTTATAAATTATATGTCCCTGAAATTTCCATGAATAAGGTTCATTTATCTTCAAATAATTATTAAACAATTGTGAGATTTCATTACCCGTTTAGTCGATGTGAATAAGAGATAAGAGAGAATGTTTATATAAATTCAAGGTTTATGGGATGTTGTTATGAATCTGTTTGATAAAACACTACTTGTTGGATTTGTGCTGGTCAGATGAAGTCATAGGAAGTGTCCCGTTTTATCTGATGCTTCAGCAAAATGATTAAACAGCTCTAGGGATTTTTCCTGTCACAACAAGCACAAGAGTTGGGGTACTCGGACTCGAGTCCGGTCTCGAGTACAATTTTTAGGCGACTCGGACTTGTCACGGACTCGGATGCATTTTTACTCGGACTTGACTTGGACTCGAGCCTTTCGGACTCGGAAAATATGCCGATTCCATCCGGGTCCAGGGACAGTTGACGGAAATGTCACTAGATGCATTATCACATACAGATATTTGTATTTGTATGTGTTTTTAAGTGTTGTCCAGTAGCTGCTTGAAAGCCGACGGGTTTATGTGCGATCACAGAACGCGCCTCTCAGTCAGTGTGTGAATGTCGAGTTCTCTTTCACTTTTAATAGGTTCTGTTATTGCTACACACATGCTCGTCTTAGAGACTATTCATGTAAATGAAGTCGGTTTTGTCTTAAGTAAACCTGAACAGCTGGGAGAAACACTGATGCGTCAAAATATTTGATCTGTGGGTCAGATCTTAAAGCGACAGCAGCGTAAACCTGCAGCCGCAGACCGCGTCATAAATATTAATCAAACAACAAAAGAAAAAAAGAAAATCACTCACTTTTCTTGACTGAATCACTTATTAACATTAATAAGAATCATATTTAACGTATACAGTGAAGATTTTGCAGTTTTATTTGAACGCATAGTGAAAGCAGCCGAGAGGATCATTGGTGTCCCTCTCCCCTCCCTCCAGGACATTTACAGCACCCGTCTCACCAAAAAAGCCCTCTGCATAGCAGCTGATCCCTCCCACTCTATGCAAAGCTTCTTCAGCCTGCTGCCATCAGGGAGGAGACTGCGGAGTCTCCAGGCCAGGACCAGCAGACTGAAGGACAGCTTCTTCCATCAGGCTGTCAGGAAGCTAAACTCTCTCCCGGCTCTGCCCCCACTCCCCTCTCCTGCCCCACGATATTCCTGATCTGGGACACACACACACACACACACACACACAAACACTCACGCACTTACACTTACACTCACACACACACACACACACACACCCCCCCCCCACCGACCGGCTCCAGTCACTTTGTGTAGTATTGGTGCTCTGCTAACTACCTCATACTACTCAATTACTACCCCCAGACTACCTCTAAAGACTATGTCACTTTATGTCACTTTATTACATAAGCTCTTTTGCACAATATTTCTATATATTCTATATATTATATGTATAATTGTATTTATTTGCATCTTTAAAATTGTACTTTTTGTATTTAATGTTACGTGTATGCACCTAGGGTCTGAGAGTAACGCAATTTCAATTCTCTGTATGTCTGGCACTTATGGCAAAATTGACAATAAAGTTGACTTTGACTTGACTTTGAACATTTATTACTTCAAGAAATGTCTGTAGTCTGTTTCTGTAATAGCCTTTAGATAGACCTACATTAAAAAAAAAAAAAAAAAAAAAATTCTATTTTTAAAAAGATTCTATTTTTAAAAAATATTATTTCATTTGTATTTTTGAAAAATTAATATATTTATTTATCCGTTTGTTTGTAAGTAATAGGCCTACTTGGAGTGTTTACTTGCCTTTAGTAAGATTGAGAGTGTTTTACTTACATTAGTTGATTATTATTTATTTAATTATTATTATTAGTATTATTAGTATTGTTATTATTTAAACATGGTAGCAGTTTCTAGCTTCAAAGAAAAAATATTTTTCTAACATCTTTGAAGCAATAGTTTTTATGGGTCCAAAACCACCTTGGGTGTGCATAATAATTCAATGGCACATCATCAATTTGTCTTTATATAATGTAATTTATTGTAATTAATGTAACTATAAATGCATTAAAAAATCCAACTTTCTCAAACTTGCCTCAACAAGGGGGTTTCTGCCTAGTTTGCCTAGTAAGAGCTTGATTAGCTGGTTCAGGTGTGTCTGATTGGGGCTGGAGCTAAACTCTGTAGGACACCGGCCCTCCAGGACCGACTTTGGGCACCCCTGGGTTAAAACATTGTTAAGATACTGACAAACAGTAGTGTTTTCTTGGACTCGGACTCGGGCCTTTGGAACTCGGACTCGTCTCGGACTTGACTTAGGTGGACTCAAACCCAACACTAACAAGCACAATATAAAACTGCTTAAACCATTAGCATGATTAATGAAGAATAAACACCAACCTGTTTGTTGTTCAGTGTCTTCAGTGTGTTTGATTCTGCAGGGTTCTGGATTTCTCATCTTCTCTCTGTTCTCTTTAATAAACTCAGTCTGTGCAGATTTCAGCTCTTCCTGATGATCTGAATGGAATATTCCAGCATTTATTGCTGAATGTGTGATTGTTGTGGGAGGAGTTTCACTGAACATTAATTTCTGTGTGGAAAAGCAGATTTGTCAGAATAATCATTACATTATTACACTGAACCACTGCCTCACATCACGACCTAAGCGAATAACAGCAACATCATGCTTAAGGGGCCGTTCTCAATGGACTACTTGCACAACTAATTCTGCGGTTTATTGTTACGGCTCTGGAGTTTCTGGTTAGCGTTCAGTGCACCTACATACAGACAGTTTCTCATGAGAATGCCAGATTATTACTACATTTTAGTGCTGGGATTTCTTAAAAAACAAACAAACAAACAAAAAAACAATGAATCATATTCTCTGTGTTAACATGAATCACATTCATCCTGCTGAAATGTTCCTATAAATATATTTCCCTTCCATATGTGCATTCTGAAAAATAAATAAATATATTCCCCCACTAACCTGCTGCATTCTCATAAACATTATTTTTCTTTTACTGATCATATTTCATACCTGTTGAATGTACAGTTTTAAATGAGTTTGACGGATAAACACCCTTATGAAAATTAACCATGGTTTTACTATAGTACTACAGTAAAAATGCCATGTTTTTTTCCATTTTTACCATTTGTATAACAACACTTTTACTACAAATAACCTACCGTCGGTAAACTAGGTAAGTGTAGTAAAATCAGTGTAGTAATTTGTGGTTATATGGTTTAACTTCAATTGCCATTTTTCTTTTTATTTGTAGTAAAACTACGGCTAATTTGTTTGTGTGTGTTGGTGCTCTTATTCCGAGCCCCTACTGCTTGTTCCATTGATTAAATGGCTGAATGAATGTGCGGTAACTGCCTTATTTAACGATGTTAAATATTTAAATCATTTTTAACAGTAACACGCTGACAGTGCGACTACTTTGAATATTCGTATTTTGGCATTAGGCTACAAACAGTGAAATGATGACACAGAATAGTGACTAACATATTTAATACAGATAAATAAAGATTCATTATGATCTTATTCATCAGATCATCACGATTAGGCCGCTATAGAGCACTGACACCCTGTGATGAACAATCACGTGGGATTACCAGCCACCGCTTTCTCAGATCGGTTTTTCGGTTTATATTAAAACTTAATGTTCCACTGAGTTTGGAAAATTCTGTACTCAGTAATCATCAGAATAAGTCTTCTCCTGTCTCGAATTGCGAATCTGAAATTATCCCGCGAACTATTATTAGGTCAAGTAGTTGATTACAGCACACTGAAACATAACCGGAAATAACTGAGCCGTATCATTTCGAAACGATCAGTGCAAGTAGTCCATTACCTTAAGCTCAATCACCTCTTTGTCTACAAGTACAGATAAAAAAAAAAAAAAAAAGTTTTTTTTTTTTTTCTTTTTCACGTTCCAAAATCTAAACTAAATAAATAAGTCAGAACACTCTGGCCACTAGCATTTGACGATGTGAATGAATGATGGACAGTTATATTTTATGTTTTTTTTGTTTGTTTGTTTGCACTGTGGCTGGAATTTGCTGACGGTCCCTAAACAAGACAAGTGATTATTTAGTGGATATCAAAAGTAATAAAAGTTACTATAACAAATTTGATCTGCCAAAAATAATTCTCAAAAGAGAAATAAGGGTATAAATAAAATCGTAGCAGTAAAAACAAGACAGTGTCTAACTGAGATTTACAGCCTATAACAGAACCTTCCTCATTTGTCAAACTATTTGTCCTGAACAACTCCGTATTCAACTCATCTTCTATAAACGGAGGAACATTAGACACAATGATCGTTTTTGCTGGCTGAATGAAGGGCATTACTGTAGTAAAATCCTCCTTTCTGCACTGAACACACATGCTATGTATAAAATTACTACAGCACTATTCATATTCATAAAAGAAGCTGACATTACGCCGAACAACATTTGCAAACTGCGACTGATGACACACAATCAAATTCAAACAAAAGCCAACACAGACACGTTGTGTGAAACAATGCAAAAATCAACGTTACTCACCAATCAAAAACAAACAATTCGAGCCCTTGACCTCCTTGAGTTTCTCTCCACCGCTGGAAAGCAGCTCCGATATTTACACAGGACAGCAAAAAATCAACTCTCTCTCTCTCCTTAGGCTTGTTGCCTTTATCAGGGGTCACCACAGCGGACTGATCCGCACAGCCCATTTGGCGCGTGTTTTTACGGCGGATGCACTTCCGGCCGCATCCCAGCCCTGAGACTGCACTAACTCCTGCAACCTCAGTGCTGGGACACGACAGCAAAAATCAACTAATAGGGAAGAAGGAGAAGAAAAAGAAGACTCACACTCTTCTTCTTCATCATTCTTTAATAGAGCGTTACTGCCATCTACTGTATGGCAAGCCGTTTTAACATTTAATCTAAAAGCCGTACTAGTATCTATTTTCATGCTACTAGTACTTATTTTTTAGATACTAGTATCTTTTCCATTAAGTACTAGTACTTATTTATTAGCTACTAGTGCTTATTCTTTAGCTACTAGTGCTTGTTGTTTAGCAACTAGTACCTTTTTAAAAGATACTAGTACTTATTCATTAGATACTAGTTTTTATTTATTAGAAACCAGTACTCATTCATTAGATACTAGTACTTATTATATAGATACTAGTACTTATTTATTAGATACTAGTACTTATTTCAATAGTGTCTAGTAACTATTCTGTTGTTACTAGTAACAAATTTTACATTTTACCATTGATTTCTATGTGATCTGTCATTGAGATATCAACTTTTCCGTTTTCACTAGTATGTATTCCAGTTGTGACTAGTACATCATTTTTATGTACTGGTAGTTAAACATCAGGTACTAGTAGTTATTTTTTAGATACTGGTACCTATTATTAGATACTAGTACTTAATCATTAGATACTAGTACTTATTTATTAGATACTCTAACCTATTAAATAGATACTAGTTCTTAATTATTACATTCTAGTATTTATTCATTATATACTAGTTCTTATTTATTTGATACTAGTACTTATTTAATAGGTACTCATACATAGTAATTAGATACTAGTTCTTATTCATTACATACTAGTACTTATTGATTAGCAACAGGTATTTATTCAAAATATACTAGTACACATTTATTAGATACTAATACTTATTTTAAATGTTACCAGTAAGATTTTTTATTTTACTAGTAAAATGTTTAACTGAACTCTACTGTGGCTATTCGGACTAGTCATAACATAAGACAAGTAAAAAAGCAGATCTGACCAGTAAGATAAAAATTGTTACTAGCAATAATTGTGAAAGATACTAGTGTCGACTAAATAAGTTCTAGTACCTAATGAATAACTACTAGTATATATTAATTAGTTACCAGTATCTATTCAATAAGTACTAGTATCTAATGAATGCTTACTAGTAATATTTAAATAGATACCAGTCACTACTGCAATAATTACTAGTCAGAAATGAAAAGATGATATCAAAAACAGAATAACTACCCTTCCCTGTTCATTTGGAGATATCTTTAACCTCATAAAGTACTAGTAAGAATGTATTTGGAGATATCTTCTTTTAAAAAGATCATTACATAAACATGAGTACATCTCCACCATCCAATTAGAGTCCACATGGTAATACAATACATTAATATGCTGAATTAATTTGATTTTTAAGTAGGGCTAAATGGCTTTGTATGTTAGCCTACCTTGCTAAATGGTTACCATGAAAACACAAGGAAAGATTATGTTGTGGTTTCCCCTCTTTCCCCGTCAAAGATTCACTCTTGAGCCTTGGATTTTGATGCCAAAAGATAGACTTTAATTGCATAGGCAATCAAGCCGAGTTGTCTATAGAGAACTAACTTTACTTGGTTGAGGACAGCTTTTATACTGGTCTAGTCAGGCAAGCATGTCACCATAAATCATAGGGGTGGGGGGTCCCTAAGGTAAACACTATCATGGGAAACAGATGGTTTTCCTTAACGGCCTCTTAGAGGCCCCTAAAATAACAGGAGATATAGCTCTGCTAGTGGGGGCCAAAAATTAATCATATGGGCTTGTCTGTTTTTCCATACTATGGGCCTCTTACAACAACATAGGATGTGCTTGGCCAGCAACATGTAAGTAGGATTATAATAGTAGATTAATTTGGACACAATTCCTCTATATTTTAGTTAATAAAATCTTCTTCATATTCCCCCTTTGAGACGTTTACGTCTCACCTTCTCCGGAGTGCTGCGTCAAGATCCAGCCTCTTAGTAATTACTATTCAGTGACAAAAATAAAGTCACTATGTTTCATTATCAATTAACTAAATCATGCCACGGCATTCCGGAAGATGTTAGGGCCAAACATCTCCCCTCTTATCTTTTGGCTAGAAGGGAGTAAAAGACCCTGACACCTTAACCTACTTTCCTAACTGAATACAAAGAGGGTTATAAAAATGTTTAAAGTTTGTTCGTGCCTTGCCTGTGGTTGTCACAGTTACATAAAATATATATGTAAAAATTAAAATAAGACCAAATATAAGCAATAAACAAAATAAGAGCAGTTAAGGGTACATAAGAATGAATACTAGCAAAACAAAATATATACAATATGAAACAAAATAAAACATACATAACATAAAGATTTAGGTTACAGATACATTTGTCTTAATCTTCATTGGAGGAACTCGGAATCTCATCTGCCAGTTGCAATTCAATGCTATCCTGTAAAGCAGGTCCCCATAATATTCATGTTTAATCAGATTCCTTTTTCATCTTTGCAATACTTTAACATGTCAATTTGTTTAACTGCGGTCTTGATAACTAGGGATTTTAATAATGGTAGTGTACAGCAAAATAGCAATCCTCTTATGCCGATTGTCACTCCCAAGAGTATTCCTAATTTTGCTAGCCATGCTCCCCATGATCCTAATTTTAAATTAAACCAATCCCATGTTTTTTCATCTCTACCAGCGTTAGTTGCCCTTTCTACTTGTAATTCTTTAAGTTTAGCCATGGCTTTTGTAAATGTTCCTTCTGGTGCTGTATTATTGGGGATATAGGTACAACATTGGTCTCCAAATAAGACACATACCCCTCCTTTGTCAGCTAGCATCCAATTAAGGGCTAATCTATTTTGCCATGTTATTTTACTGGTTGCATCTAATTGTTCTCCTAAGGAAATTAATGCCACGTTGGTATAATTAATGAATCTTTGTTGATTGTAGTATATGTAATTTATCCATTCTGTATTTTTATTTTGTGAAATCCAAATGAATATTGATTCAAAACCTGAAACCTGATTTAAAACCTGACTTTATCTTGTTCTTAAATGTATGTTTATTAAAGCATATGATTTGACATATAATTCACTTGTACATTCTAAAAGCTTTTTTTTACTAATTCAAAATAAAATAACAAAGACAATAAAAACAATAAAAACAATAAAAAAAAAAAAAAAAAAAAAAAAAAAAAACACACTACTATCCGTACCCTCTTCCACCGGACTAACCCCTCCCCATTTATCTCCACCCTTCCCCGTAGAGACCCTCACTCAAAAACCATTACCATTGTCCTATATTGTGTGCTAGGATGTGGACTGTTGAACTGGATTTGTAGTTTTTAGGTATGATATAAGGGGTTTCCATGTTTTATTGAATAAGTTGAGCCTGTTTCTCAGTGTATATCTTATCCTTTCTAAATGAAGTGTGTTAGTTAAATCCTCTAACCACATCTTAGAGGTAGGTACTGTTGCGCTCTTCCATAAGATGAGGATTAATCTCTTTGCTATTATGAAGCAATAAGAGAGAAAACGCTGTTGTGCCACACTTAGTTTTCTGAAGGTCTCAGATATTCCAAGAATGATAAACATGGGGTCAGGTTCGATTGAAGTATTTATGACCTCAGACATAACGTCACATATATCAATCCAGAATAATTGAACCCTTGGGCATAAAACAAAACTATGGAGAAGTGTTGCTACGGAAGATTGGCACCTATCACACATGGGTGACACTTCTGGGTATATGTTATGTAGTTTCTCCTTTGAAAAGTGAAGTCTATGTATGATTTTAAATTGGACAAGACAGTGTCTTGTATTAACTGAACAATTATGTATGTTTTCAAGACTTTCTTTCCATAAATCATCTGGAATAGACTCACCAAACTCATCTTCCCACTTTCTTTTATACTTTTCAGTAGACGGGGAGCTTATTAGTAAGAGATTGTTATAGACACAGGATATAATTTTATTTTCGTTAGGAGACAATTTCAGACAATCATCTATTTTGGATTGTGGTTCAATCTCAAATTCTCTTAAGTATTTCCGAACGTAGTCCCTAACTTGAAGGTAACGAAAGAAATTATTTTTTCCCAGCTCATGCTTCCTCTGTAGTTGCGTGAATGATGCAAAGACGCCTCCTACGTATAAATCACCAATACAGTGGACACCACTCTCACCCCATGTAGAAAAGGCTCCATCCAAATTGGAGGGGGCAAATGTGGGATTTCTATTGATGGGTAACAAAAGAGAGATTGGTTTAAGATTAAAGGTGGTCTTGATTTGTTTCCAGATACGAATCATGCTATGAATGATGGGATTGTTATTATACAGGGACTTATTAACTGCGACTGGAGCTAGTAAGACCGCGGCTATGGAATATGGGTGGCAGTCCTCCCGTTCCAGCATCAGCCAATCAGACATTGGTATTGATGTGTTCAACCAAAAGGTAAACATCTTAATCGCTGAGGCCCAGTAATATAGTAAAAAGTCTGGAAGTGCCAATCCCCCGTCTGGCTTTGGCCTACAGAGATGTTTTTTTACCTATTCTGTGAGCTTTATGTCCCCATAGAAAAGGAACTATTAAAGAATCTAAGTTTTTAAAAAAAGATTTTTTTAGAAACATTGGGATGTTTTGAAAAAGATATAGCAATTGCAGGAGGAAAATCATCTTTATAACATTAATTCTCCCAATTAAAGAAATTGGGAGCGTGTCCCAGAATGATATTCTAGTCTGTAATCTTTCTATTAGAGGGGGGAAGTTTGCCTGGAATAGAGATGAATACTGTTTTGTCACTTCTATCCCCAAATAGATAAATCTGTCTGGAGAGATTGTAAATGGAAAGTGATCTAGGTGTGTTAAGTCACTCATTTGGACCGGCATTAAAACGCTTTTTGACCAATTGATACGATAACCCGAAAAGGACCCAAACAGGTTGATTTTGTCGAGGAGATTAGGGATGGTAATTTGAGGCCTCGTTATATATAAAAGGATGTCATCTGCGTATAATGATATCTTATTATTTGTGTCTTTTGTGGAGTAACCATAAATCTGGGGTTCCATTCTAATAAATTGGGCTAAAGGTTCGACAGCCAAAGCAAAAATTAAAGGGGATAGTGGACACCCCTGCCTTGTTCCTCTATGTAAGCTAAACGGGGAGGATATTGTCCGGTTCGTTAGGATTTGAGCCGTAGGATTCTTGTAAATGAGTTTGATTAGAGATAGGAATTTATTTCCAAAATTGAACCTATTAAGAACTTCAAATAAGTAACACCATTCAATCTGGTCAAATGCCTTCTCGGCGTCAAGTGCAAGTATGACAAGATCAGTGGGTGGGCCTCTCTTTGTATACATAATATTGAAAAGGCGTCTAAGATTAAAATTAGCACTCCTATTTGGTATGAAACCCGTCTGGTCCATATGAACTAGCTTTTCCAATAAAGGATTCAGCCTGTTAGCTAGTATCTTGGCAAATAATTTCCCATCAACATTAAGGAGGGAAATAGGACGATAAGCGCCTACTTCCTGTGAGTCCTTCCCTTTTTTGTGAATTAATGTGATCACAGCCTCAGTTAAGGTGGGGGGTAAATTACCCTGCATCTGAGCATGTTCATATAATTTCAACAGGTATGGGGATAAGTTCTCACTGAATGTTTTGTATAGTTCCCCTGAAAGTCCATCAGGACCAGGCGCCTTATTACTCTTTAGGGAGGCAATGGCGCTCCGAACCTCTACAAGTGTGAGGTCAGAGTTCAAGGAATCACAATCTTCCTCGCTCAGTCTGGGAAGTTCACATTTATCTAAGAATGCATTAATAGTTACAGAGTCTGAAGTGGACTTTGAGGTATACAAGTCAGTATAAAATTCAAGAAACCTGTCATTGATATCTTTAGGCTTAGTAAGTATCGTATTATCGTGGGCTTTTATCTTGTGTATTGTTCTGTCATTTTCCATTTTTCTAAGTTGTCTAGCCAATAGTTTGTGTGGTTTGTCACCAAATTCAAAATATTTTTGCCTAGTATAGAGGAATGCTTTACTTAGTTTTGTAGAGATAATTTTGTTATATTCATACTTAAGTGTTGCTATTTTCCTGTGTAATATAATAGAGGGGGAGTGTGCGTTTTCTATATCAAGTATTTTAATTTGATCTTCTAATTCTTTTAATTTAGTCTTATTTACTTTTCGCCTAGAAGCTTCAAACGAGATGATACAGCCTCTTATATAAGCCTTGAATGCTTCCCAGAGAATGGAGGGGGAGGTATCAGGGTTGTCGTTCATTTCAAAGTATAGGGAAATCTGATCTTTTAAGTATTCGCAAAATTTCTTTTCATTGAGTAGATGCGAGTTTAGTTTCCAAGAGGCGTGTGGCTTATCTACCTGATCTAAACACACCGAGAAGGTGAGTGGGCTGTGGTCTGAGATCAGTATGCTGTGATATTTAGCATTTAATGTAGATGGTATGAGTTTGGCGTCCACCAGGAAGTAGTCTATCCTACTATAGGAGTTATGTACAGGTGAATAAAATGAGTAGTCCCTGCCTGTAGGGTTCATCACTCTCCATATATCCAGTACATTAGTGTTATTAATGAACGTATTTAGAAATTCACTAGAAGCATTCCTTGGGAGTCTTTTCGTGGAGGACCTATCAAGATATGTGTCGAGGACAGTATTAAAATCGCCCCCTATTATCAAGTGTGTTTGTGAGATGTCTGGTATTAGTGAAAAAACCTTCTGAAAGAATATGGGGTTATCTAAGTTGGGAGCATATATATTAACTAGAGTAAGGGAAATGTTATGGATTTCACCAATCACTATAATATAGCGGCCTTCTTTATCAGTGATTGTTTTTTTCTGTAAAAAGGGCACACCTTTTCTCAGTAGAATGGCCGCACCTCTTGTTTTGGATGAAAAGTTTGAGTGGTAAACTTCCCCTATCCAGTTCGCTTTTAACCTGCCATGCGAGCCATTTTTCAGATGAGTTTCCTGTAGGAACATAATGTCTGAAGTCAGTGATTTTAGGTGGGTCAGAATTTTACCCCTCTTGACTGGGTTATTTACTCCACGTACATTCCAGCTGGAAAATGTGAGACCCTTCAGCCCTCTGGTTTGATTGTTTAAACTATCATACATCTGGAATATGTGATCAGTGCAGTATCCGTAGCAGTATAGTTGTCAATGTTTAGGATTTGAGTGAATGGTCTTCTTATCCCTCCCCTACCCTCTACCTCAATCCCCCCCACAACCTTTATCAAAGTCAGTCCAATTCCCATAATAACAAATGAAAACAAATGAAAATAAACTACTCTAGCCAATTCGAAGTGAATGTGGCGTGAGCCTTCTTAAGGAAGTACGTTCAACAAACAAACCAATAACTTCCCCACACCTTCTGGTGGCCTGATGCTAGCTCCTATCTGTGATCACATAACTTGGTAACTCACACAAAATGTAAAGTAGTTAAGTGAAGAAAAGAAAATATAATTAATTAAAGTGCCATAGTGATATCATATCCATGGGTGAACAGAGACATACGCACGAAACATATTTTCCCCAAGGGGGAGTTTGCATCGTCTCTATGAAAAAAAAAAAAAAAAATAAAATAAAAAAGAAAGGGGTAGAAATAAGTTTAAGTAGGCCTATATGTGAACAAAATACGTAACTGAGATGTAACTCCAGGCAATAACACTTTGAATAACTTTCAATAACAGTGTAACTGTGTTGTAACTCCAGGCAATAAATAACATTATGAATATTTTTCAATAACAGTGAACCCTTTCCACACTTTAAAGAACTAACGTTAACTTAACTAAACAATTGTCAGGGCTCTAGATAAGATATCAGAAAAAAGAGAACGAGAGAGGAAAGAAATAAGATAAAAAATAACAGCGCAAACCTCGGTCTGTATGAGGCAGCCGCAGGACATAACATTTTCCAATTATCCTTCTAATGAGAATGGTGGTTTTGCAGTCAAATAGTGAGCATAGACAGTGATAGTGAGGCATCAGCTGTGTATATGTATAAGTGTGTACGCTGACTCACGTGGAAAGGAAACAGTCAGTGTTGTGCTAGTACTAACCATAAAAGCTAACCAGTGAGCAGCGTCACATAACCACCTCTCTGAATATCTCGTTTTCCGCATCAGCAGTGATTGCATCATTTTACGCGTCCTTCTGTCCCATTTCAGTCGAGCCCGGTGTCGGGAGGCGTTCGGCATATTCCTCCGCTTTTTTGGCATCTATGAACGAGATCTGTGTGCCGTTGTGGGTTATAAGGAGTCTGGCAGGATAGAGGAGGCCATACCTGACCCCGGGTTTGCCCCGTAGCAGCTCCCTCGTGCGGTTGAATAGTGCCCTCTTTTTAGCTACGGCAGGCGGGTAGTCCGGGAAAATTTGAATCCTCTTACCCCCATGGAAGAGCTGTTTCTCCGCTGCAGCCTTGCGTAGAATATCCTCAAGCGTGTGAAAGTAGTGTATTCTCAGTACAAATGGTCTGGGTGGCTCATGAGGTTCGGGCCGTCTTCGGAGGGTCCGGTGTGCTCTATCAATGAGAGGCTTCTCATCCAGGGATAGGACCTCTTGTAGTAACCCGGCGATAAAGTCTCTCGGCCTAAGTCCCTCGGTCCCCTCAGGGACTCCAATGATCCGGATGTTGTGTCTCCTCGAGCGCCCTTCTAGGTCTTCGCATTTCTCAGTTAGTTTTTCTACATCAGAGCTCAGACGGGTGACCTGACGCTGAAGTGCGGTAATATCGTCCGATTGTTGTGAGGCGGACTTCTCCATCTCTCCCATAGTATTAGCATGCGAGGCCGCAGATTTTTCCAGGGTCGAGATGGATGTCTGTAATTCTTCTTTAGTTGTGGCCAATTCGCCTCTCAGCACAGTATAGACCGTCTGTATACGGGCATCGATAGTGGCGCATATGTCATCTTTAATCTGTGTAACTTCATTTCGCAGCGCAGCAATAGCGGCCAGTATAGCTCGGTTTGGTGGGTCCGCCTCCTCAGTTGAGTCCGAGGGTTGATCAAGGCCTGACTCTTGTTGGTCGTTCTTTTTGGCTTTCCCCTTTTTTAACATTGCTCTCTTCTTTTAGGTTAGGGTTTGCACTTGTTTGTGTCTTCTTATATCACCCCAAAGCACTTTTAGGCAGATATGCAGGTGTTTAGTGTGCTAATAAAATTAAAGTTACCAGAGCTATGTAAAACACGTCTCACCCCTCCATTGCTCAGCAGCGCCCCCCAAACCTGACTTTATCTTGTGCTTTGAACTGATCCGGTACACCTCTGGGTTGACCTATTGAATCTATGTATATTTTAGGATCTGGCATACAATTTCTCTTAACTCTGTGATTAATTGTTTCGCTTCTCCTCAATGAGGATTTCGAATCCCATTCCATTACATGGATTTCTTGCATTAATCATACTCTGGTGCATTTTCCTCTCAATTGTCCCTAGAGGTAAGGCAGGTAAAAGTTTCCTTTTTCCACAAATCCAAAGGAAATTGGCTAATGCTATAGTTTGATCCTTATACTTGTCTGTTCCAGGTAATGATATAGTTTGATTTCTACAGGTTTTAGCTGGCCATATTTGTTCTTCTTTCCTCATTCCTGATGCCCGAAGGGGTGGAAAGTCTTTAGAATCATCAACACTTCGAAATATCGTTGTATCTAAATTCCAAACGACACTGCATTTCCCTTTGAATGGTCCTACATTCACAGCCCCTGTGGGTTTAACAAAGCACTCATATTCTTTACTGTAGTCTATGGTATACCATAGTGGAATCTCTACCTGATTAATTTGTATTTTCATACTTTCAGTTATATCTAAGCTTCTACATTTAGCTCTCAATCGAGGTATGTGCGTGTAGAATGGTTTTTGTTTAGCATTGCTTAAGGAGCCTAGACATTCATCTGGACAATGAGGTCTGAAGACTTCCTCCAAATGACAAAAGTTTCTGTTGAATTCAGTACAATGTTCATAAGTGAATGGATTAGGGACTACTATCACTTGGCTCATCTGTGTTTTAGAACAGAATAGGCAGTCTTTTAGTTTAACGGTTGTGAAAGTTGCCCACTCATATCATTAATTGTTTGTGCTGTTTCCCATAAAACATTTAACTTGGTATCGTTTTCCTACATGTCATAATTCTCTTCAACATTCCTGTGTTGTTTTTCATACAATCCTGGTTCAGTTGTAGTCGAGATTGAGCTATTATTTCCTTTCTGACCCTATACCTATCATAAGTCTCCCATGTGGACCAAAAATCCTCTACCTTTGCATTCAAGTGTGGTGACCAAGACCCTTGTTGCTTAACTTTCCTTGTCACTTCCCCCTTTCGCACAACAGTCAAAACCATGAGCATCTTTCCCCCACATATACATTTTCTTCAGGGGAGAAGTAAAATATCCTGCCTCCCTACTCCTTCTAATATTAAAATTCTTTCATGACACAGTTTTACATGTCTTCTTCATTCTCTAATTCTGTCTTTCTTTCTCGTGTTCTCCCTTCTTGTCGGCTCCACATTTCCTTCCCCCTTTTGTCCATCTTCACCAGGGTGACTCTTTGCGAGTCGTTGCAATGGTCTTTCCCTCGTTGGCAAGGGAGGGTTGTTACTAGCACGCCCTTAATCCCTCACTCCACACTGTGTAGGGTTGTTGAAGCTAGTTGGCGTGTCTTAGGGAGAGAGATGTGGTCCCGTTTTGCTGATCAATGTGATTTTCCCCTTTGAGATCATAACTGCATACACTGGTGGGGCAAACCTTCCCTGGCCTTGATAGAATCGCTGTTGCCTGTAAAGGAAACCTTCAGAGGGTTTGGTTAGTGATATCAGGCATGTTCATTTTTTCATCTGGCCAGTCGTCCTTTTCGGTGAGACCTGTAGAAATGTCAAGTGGGTTGAGGGCTGTCCTGGCCCCTTTTTGGCTTCTCATACATCTGTTTGCAATCCATTGTATTAACATAAAGAGCAGGGTTAATACCCATTTTCTATAATAAAGAATTTGTCTTTATTAAATTGTTTTCATCCTTACTATTTTTGATTAATTTCAATGTTATTCTCAACAATTTGCTAATTAAGTTTTCGTTTTGCTTTATAAATTTAGTCCCTTTATCACTGGATAATTTTTTCCTTTTTGTTCAGTAGCATGGCTTTTTAAGCTGGAAAACACTCAACCCACTTTATTAAATGTTAACAATCAGAAAGACAACATTTTATCCTTTTGACACAGAATCAGCTCCATCCTGGGATGCTGGAAAAGAAAGTTAGCTGTGGGGTGAACAGAGCAAGCTTCCTTGCTTTGCCTTCCCACGTAATACGCTGCGCAAGTGTGGCACTGTTTTTCTTTCCGCCACAGCAACAATTTAGGTGCTGACCAGGAAACTTAACCAATTCATCCAGGGTCATTTTAAGGCATAATCTGCCCTGTGGGCCCACATTTCAATTTTTGCATACAGCTGTTTTGGCAAATTAATTGATTTGCCTCAGTGTCTCGTCAGACATCTTCTTTCACTCCGTCACACATCTTCTTTCACTCCGCCACACCATTGCACACCATCATTCACACTTTTTCACACCCTTTCACACCCCACTCTTAGGCTAAAATCAAGTTTAATTTTTTTGTGCAACCTCTTTTTTCAACAAAATTTAATAAAGTATTTTGTTTGGAATAATTAGCTTAGGTACTGTGCAATTGAGAAAGCCGATTGTAATTTCTCAAATGTCACATGTTTGTCTACTTTGAATTTTGTCATGCTATCTAAAAGGAGGATTGGAGATCTGCACATGATCTAGGATCCATGGCCAAAATAATTTCTATCTTGTTACCCCCAGTGATGACAATATTTGTGATTTCATAATTTTGGAACTTTGCAGACATATTATTCTTATTTAATCTAGTCCTAGAAAATGACCATTAAACAAAATGGAGTGACCAATATTTTTGTTTTATCAGCCCTATTTTTGTCTGTTAGAGTCTTCTTCATAAGAACTCAGGATTCTTGTTGACAATTCAATTGTACCTTTCCCTAGTTTAATTAAATAGCAGTGGTTCCTGCCCGTTCTGCTGAAGAACCACACTCAGAGCTTTTGGTCTTGATTTCAGATGATAGACGTTATTTACAAAGAGAATAAAGCCGAGAAGTCCTCTGCAGAGCAAATCTAAGTTCCTTGCGTTGCCCCTTTTATACAGCTTTTTAGGCGTGTTCTATACCTTATGTATATAATAAATTTCTCCCTAGAGTGGAAGAGAGAGGCCCCCCAGACTTGTTTTGGTGTAGAACGAGACCCTTGACAGGTCCATATGTTTCTCATTTCTGAGGGTCCACACTGTTTCACCATGCAGGCCTCTGTCTCCCACCAAGGTTTCTAGACTCTATGCCAAATCCAGCGTCATTTTTGTGTGATCAGTAAGACATGCACTATCTTCTGTCTGTCAAAATTCCTTTTCTTTAAGACCTAAGGCTGGATCGGTAACTGAAAAGCAGATCAAGAATGTTAGTTAAAACACAGAATTCAAAGAACTGCTGTGAGACCAGTGAATAACCAATACTAATTAAGTTAATATAATATCTAAATTTGAAGCAGTCTCTATAGTGATCATTAGATATGCAGCACAATTGCATGCAATGGGAAGTGATGAAAGTTCTTCTGTGTAGACCATTAATCTGTTGAAGTTGTTTGACTGTTGCATTGGGTCGTCAGTCTGTGGTGGCCTGATGTGATGTGTGGTCTTTGTTGTTTCTCTGCCTCCTCTCAGTCTGGCATTACTGCCACAGTTTTGCTTTTCAGGATGTTCTCTTCATCCTCAGGAAAAGTCTCAAGTGAAAGATTCACCTTTTCCTGTTTTAAGTCAGCCTTTCTCCATGCAGAAGTATGCACTCCTTTTTCTGGAGGGGGGTGGAAAGTCCATCTGCTTCTCCCTCTTCTTCTCTCTGCAGCCTTGTCTTTGCCTCTTCACCACACTGGTAGACAGACTCCAGCACATTGCGTCCTTCTTTCCAGGCACTGTTGTAGAAGCCATCTGAAATTCTAACACTCAGAGACCGCATTAATCAAATTGACCTTAGTCAAACTTGTGTCTGAGCAATTAGCTCTCTATATATATTTCACTTTTCAGCCAAATCTTTCAATGGTCTTACCATATAAAAACATTCATCTGGTTAAAGCAGCAGTTCCCTTATTCTATTGTAGTAAAGCAAGTTCTTCATTGCAGAAAAATAGCAAGCAGTTTTTTTTTTGCAAAATGCAGAAAACAGCAGTAATCTACCTTTATTATCTAGGAATATTACAATTAAACAAAATAATAGTTTTTCTACAACCGCATGACATGCCTATGGTAAAATAAATCATCATAATTTTCTTTTAAATTCACATAGATGTTCAGAATAATCTAGTAATGGTGAATGAATTTCCCAACCTACATATATTTAATCACCAAAGTTACATTCTTATTAAGAAATGTCTATGGCTTATGTATCAAAATTTCTATTAATTTGGTCACCCAATCTTGCTCTCATTCAACATTGCTCTCCACAAATTATCTTTCAGTTAATTCAAACCCAAATCTTTGAAACTCTGTAATGGATTAACTTCCATACTGTCTCCCAGGGATAACGAGATACAAATTTTAGACGTCTTCAGACATAATATATACATTTTTACGCACGTGCAATCTTATTTATTCATCTATTATGATAAATTATTAAACAATAAATGTATATCTTATTTTTATTGGTCTCTTGCTACAATAATCTTCAAAGGCCATATCTTGTATCTATTTAGAACAAAATTCATATAAGTCACTTTTTATTTCCATACATACATTCATTCTGTCCCTTATTTTGGGACCAAGTACTCCTCTCAAGCGAAGCAACAACTACGCTCTCTCTCTGTGCAACACAGGAGGGGCCGCAGCCGCCGCTCACCAGATACAGAGTCTGTTACACAATCATTCCCCTACACTTCGCACAACTCCCACTCTGCTCTCTCTGGTGCCGTTTAAATACACCAACCACTGTATTCACTATTTCACTTGCACAATAAATAAATAAATAACCTGACAAGCTTGCACTCTGTCTTCCTGATACCAAGGAAAGGCAACGCTGCCCTTACAAGTTTGCTCTCTGTCTTCTCTTGATTAATCTTAAATCAAGGAAAGGCAACCCTTGCGCAATAAATAACCTACAAGTTTGCTCTCTGTCTTCTCGATAACCTTATATCAAAGAAAGGCAACCCTTGTAGTGCCTAACCCTGTAGGACTTTTGCCTAGGACTCTACCAGCGCTTCTCTTTTAATCTAATTCTACTTAAATATAAAAAATCTGAATTCACTGTTCTCCTCAAGTCCAGCCCAACAGAAAATACAGATCAATGCATGCATTTAGTGCTTTTGGAATCAAAACCCATTTTTCCTTTTATTTTGACTCTTTCCTCCAATTATTACAGGTCGATAAATTTAGAAGGATGTAAAGTGTCTCACCACAAGCAGACTCTGGAAAACAACACAACCTAACTATGTAAGCAAAACTGCTTACCTTTGGCCAAGTTGTTGTGTTGCTCGTCCAGAGTCCGCTCGCCGCGGTCCACCTCGCTGTCCTTTCGTATCCTGTTCGTGACGCCAATTATGTTGTGGTTTCCCCTCTTTCCCCGTCAAAGATTCACTCTTGAGCCTTGGATTTTGATGCCAAAAGATAGACTTTAATTGCATAGGCAATCAAGCCGAGTTGTCTATAGAGAACTAACTTTACTTGGTTGAGGACAGCTTTTATACTGGTCTAGTCAGGCAAGCATGTCACCATAAATCATAGGGGTGGGGGGTCCCTAAGGTAAACACTATCATGGGAAACAGATGGTTTTCCTTAACGGCCTCTTAGAGGCCCCTAAAATAACAGGAGATATAGCTCTGCTAGTGGGGGCCAAAAATTAATCATATGGGCTTGTCTGTTTTTCCATACTATGGGCCTCTTACAACAACATAGGATGTGCTTGGCCAGCAACATGTAAGTAGGATTATAATAGTAGATTAATTTGGACACAATTCCTCTATATTTTAGTTAATAAAATCTTCTTCAATTACAAACCTGTTGTCCAACAAAAGTATAATGATATGTTTAGTCCAAATACACTTCACAACATCAGTTGAGTCTTTGAAATAACGTATTTTTGTGATCTGGCATGGTTTTATTAAACAGAGGCAGAAATCATGCTACTTTATACCATTCTAAATGGTGATAAAGGCTATGTCGGTTAGCATTGCGTTTTAAATTTACTTTATTTTTATAAAAAATACCCGAGATGGCTTGCAGAACACAGATAAAAGCCATATATTGTCACAATAATTGTTTATTTTATTCATGTTTCATCAGTAAAACATCTATCTGCACGTTATTCAGCTACTAGGCTACATCTACAGCAAAAGCTGAAAGCCTTTGTCCATAGAAGGGATTTCCTGGAACCTCATCAGTGAGTCTCACTTGTGGAGGGCGCCCTCTGAGGACAAGTATGAATGAAAAAGAAATTACATTAACTGGCTACTCATTACTGCTCACAAAACCCTGATTTGGGTAAAAATAGCAAAGATAATTAAGAACTTTGAAGTAAACATTTGCAAATACTTAAGTTTTCCCCAGTGTAGAGAAGTGTACTTTTTTTTTTTCTTGCAGCTATATTTATTATTATATTTATTCTTAAATGCTCAGTTTTTTTATATTATAGTGAAATAGTGTTATTACAAAAGTAATATTCCTTATTTTGTTTAATGTTTCTATATAGAACTAATAACCATAATCATTATTAGTCATATTGATATAAAAACAACATTTTTGGCCAAATTGTGCAGCCCTAGAAGTACAGCACCCCTTTTTTTTTCTTTTTTAAAAAATTTTATTAATAATATTTTTTGTCCTTTTTTCCAAATAAAAAAAATGCTTGTCTGAAAACCATAAGGGTTTGGAATCTGTATGCCCTGTAAAGAATATTTATGTAAAAACATTCAATGTCTGTAGCACCAGTGCTATATGCAAAAAAAAAGTTAACGTACAGCCCTGATATGATATTCATTGTTTTTACTGGAGGAAAAAAGAGGAAATTAATAGATAATAAAATTGGTGTCTTTTCTCCATTCTGCCACCAGAGGGCACCCGATGACCAACCAAACACACACTTTAGGCTACTATGTTTACGAAACTACAGCGTCTACAAAACTGGCAAAAAAAAAAACAAACAAAAAAAAAAAAAACAGTTTTCTATGTGCTTGAGTACACATGCCTGTTTTTTTTTTCTATGTGGTTTCATCAAAAAAATACATCCGTCACCTTGTTTCTGTTTCCTCTCTAATCTCTCTCCTATATGTTGCTGGATCATTAATATTCAACATACGATTACCATACTGGCAGAAATGCAAATTCAAAAAGTACTAGTATCTATTCTAGTATCTACTAGTATCTAAGTTCAGGATATCTCTGGTCTAAAAAGTTACTAGTAACTAAAAAATAAGTACTAGTTCTATTTTTTCTTAACAGAAAGATTGTAATTAAATACTAGTCACTATTGGAATAAGTACTAGTATCTAAAACATAAGAACTAGTATCTAATGAATAAGTACTAGTATCTAATGAATAAGTACTAGTAACTTTACAAAAGGCACTAGTAGCTAAAGAATAAGCACTAGTACTTAATGGAAAAAGATACTAGTACATAAAAAATAAGTACTAGTAGCATGAAAATAGATACTAGTACGGCTTTTAGATTAAATGTTAAAACGGCTTGCCATATCTACTGTGGGTAATGGATCATAGACTTCCCAAACAATAATCTATACGTGACCCTGGACCACAAAACCAATCGTAAGTGTACATTTCTCGAAATTGAGATTTAAACATCATATGAAAGCTGAATAAATAAGATTTACCTTGATGTATGGTTTGCTATGATAGGACAATATTTGGCCAAAATACAACTATTTGAAAATCTGGAATCTGAGGGTGCAAAAATATCAAAATACTGAGAAAATCACATTTAAAGTTGTCCAGAAGAAGTTCATTGCAATGCATATTACTAATCAAAAATTAAGTTTTGATATATTTACAGTGGGAATTGTACAAAGTATCTTCATGGAACATGATCTTTACATAATTTCCTAATGATTTTTGGCATAAAAGGAAAATCAATAAATTTGTCCCATCCAATGTATTTTTGGCTATTGCTATGTAATTGATTGTGTTTTTGGAGGTTGCCCAAACTCCAACCTGTCAGGACATCGACTCCACAGGTTTCCTAACAAGAAAAAGGACGGCGCTATCGTCCGTGCCTGCGTGCGTTTGTGCAGCTGAAGAGACGGGCCTTTACTAATGCATTTGCTTAGAAAAACGCGGTGGTGTGTAGCGTTCAATTTACACCGGAGGATTATTGTCGATATGATGGAGTTTAACATGGGATCCCGAAGAGTGCGGTAAAGTTGTTTTTATAATGGACAATCGTTTGACATTCTAACTTACCTTCCAGCTTAATCGGAATAACGTCGTAGTATAGCGTTGGTTAAAATTGTATGTGCGTCTACATAACATTTAAAATCATTATACCAAAAAGTAGATATTAAGTGTTCAAAATACGGTATTGTTATAGCATCAAGCGAGCGGAAGCCTCTACAAAATTTCCGGTGAGGTGATCTGAGTTAGGGAGTGTTGCAAAAGTGCAAAACGTGAATTTACAAATGTAACATATTGACAAAGAATTATTAATGTTACTTTTTGCAATGTACAACCGTCGTATAAATATTGTTAACTTTGTGTTGAAAGTAGGTGAATAAATAAAGAAAGAAATCCTGAAAATAAACCAATATTAAACTCCAATACACTAATTACATGTTTTTACCATTTAATTTTACATTTTAAGTAAGCACTTGATACATGGTTAAGTCTATATTACCTGTTAAATGGCTATTTAACAAAGTTATTCAGTCCAGCATTCCTAATGAACTACAGCTCCCACATTCTTACATGTATGCTGCTTTTCTCAATGAGTGATTAATTACTATGAATTGTCTGTTTAATAAACTTTCATTCTGGTGCTTTCTCCCAGCACCATTCATTCATTACACAAAATGTCTGCCCAACTAAATCAAATAAAGCTAATTCTAAAATGCGTTCTAAAGTATATATGTATGTGCAACTCACTCAGTTTAAGCTTAGAAAAATGTATTCAGTTGTGTTGAAATGGGTCTTGTGTTTTTATTCAGTTAAACTGACAAACAATTTTTAGTGTACAACATCATTTTAAACCACATTTCTGTTTTTCTATTTTCTAATTCAGCATGTCTGATAAATGTGCATCTCTCCCAATGCAGATCAATGGATGAGCTGTCTTTGAGAGCATATAACTGCTGGAGAATGCGCACTTGTCAAGAGTGATCTTTGCCAAAAGAACAATGGATGACACTGCATCTACCACAAAGAATCTAACTGAAGATGAACTACAGACAATAGATTTAGAACTGACAGCAGAGACACTTAATGTGTAATTGTAAAATTGAAAACAATATAGTAACAACTAACATCACTACAGATTTGTCATTACATTAAAAAGTGTAGTAATGGAAAATCATATATATATATATTTTTTTTTTCTGGTTGCATAAGTGCATATATATATATATATATATATATGATTATCATTTATCATCAACTATGATTATCATATATATGATTTATGTATAATTTATATAATTATTATAATGATTTATATAATTATTAATCGATTACACAGGAGTAATTTTGGTTAAACATTTATAAAACATTTATTTTAAATTAACCAAATTTTTTTTTTTTTTTTTGTTTGTTTGTTTGTTTTTGAAAATGAAAATTCATTATACCATTCCTTAACTCTGTCCCCAAGCTTTTCCACAACACACACGCACACGCATATATATGAGCGGGAGCAGTCAGGTAAATTTTGGAATTTAAAGTGCGGGTCAGCGTGGATTTCGCTGCTAAGGAAGAAGATGAAGATCGCTGGATGAAGATTTCCTTTGGGAAGAGTCCTTACACAATGTAGGGAATTCTGAAGATGTCAGTTACAGTTCTCGAATAAAATTGACTACTTTTAGATTTATGGTGTTTTTATGTATTATTTTCTCAGTTTCATTGATGATAAATACAAAAGAATGAATATAATGCTGCCATGAATGTTGTCAGACTAAATGGATAAACGTTTTTCAGGACACTAGGCTCTAATAAATCCGCATTTGCAAATGAGAAATAATTATATTGATGATTTCACAGTTCAATTTTCAGACCATATTTGACCACATTTTGTTTTTTGTTTAATTTTTTTCAGTTACTTTATAAATGAATAAATGCTATTTATCTCCTTTTTTTTTAAATTTTACTTTTGCTAAATTGTGACTTCAGAAATTATCAATTGAATAAATGAAATCTAAACCATTTTCTATTTTTCCCATTTTTTATCTTACAATTTGCGCTGTGAGCTGTACCATTAGCGCGGGGGTGTGGCCGCGGACATTTTTACAGGCGATTAAAGTGGCTTAACGTACCCTACTAAAACAGTGACACTGGATGACACATATATTATTAATTTTTAACATATAGGTTACTATTTACAGAAAAACAGAATAGCCCACAATATAAAAGCGATCTGTACTAAATTTGTACTAAGTTGCATGTTAAGTGGTTGGAATATGAACAAAACGCGCAAAGTTTTACGTGAGATTTACTCTCATCGAAAACTATCTGTCATGTTTTATGGGGACATTCCATAGGCGTAATGGCGTATGTTGTATTGCCCTACATCTACCCTGCACCTAAACCTAGCCCTCAAAGGAGCCTGTGCACACTTTTATTTTCTCAAAAAATATTTCTGCATGATTTATAAGCCTGTTTCCTCATGGGGTCCTAAAAAATGCCCCCCATAACATGATAAATACCAGGTACACACACACACACACACACACACCCATTACCACCGGAGATGTAGATTATACATATAGCTTTATTCATAAACAGCACCCACGAAAATCCTTCTACATACATATCGGGTAATTAACATGTTTATAAAGTATTTGCATATAGTTTAGTATTATTATTATTATTATTATTATTATTATTATTTAGCATTTACATTACCGCAAATTGCGTAACTCGGCGGCAGCTACTGCCACTTCCAAATGAAGTCCTTCAAGTCTGACTGAACCCATTTTTAAATTTCATTTGCTTCGTTTCTGAATGAATGATCTGTTTGAACGACTCCATTGAATGAATGACTACTAAATGACTCACTTATTAAGACTTTCCTTTCTTTCTTTCTTTTATTATTATTATTATTATTATTATTATTTAATCTTTTCATATTTTAGTATTTATTTGTATTTTTGTTTGTTGAATTAAACTATTTCTTTCCAAACCTACTTTTTTGTAATATCTATTCATTGATTTTCTAAATTAACAAAATAATGGCTTTGAATTATCTTAAATAACTTTGTATTTCATTAATTGGCATATGATGTGTTCATTTATTAATCTAAAAAAATGTGCGTTTATTTTGATTAATTAATGGACACATTAATTAAATAGATTTACAAAATACTGGCTTGATAGCCCATTTATATTTTAATATTTATTGACAACAGTTTTTCTGAAAACAAAAAAACAAAACAAAATCCCACAAAGTGTATACATACTATACGTGAACTAAACCATATTTAAAACATAAAAATACCTTGCGCGTTCATAGCTGGGCCCTTCGAATTGTGTGTAAATAGTAGCCTAGGTTATGCTTTATTAATAAGGTATGCATTTTTTTTTTTACCACTGTCTTAATTACATTATGCTTCAAATAGCCTAATGGTTTTCAATGGTAGGAAAACGCTTAACTCGAGACTCTGCGTGTCGCGTTCATATTCCGGTTACATCTGTTTCCCAGTGGGCAAGACAATATAGTTTGCAACATTAATAAGGTGTTTACCGAATTTGGCCGTACTTTTAAGCTACACCACCGTCTTCTTCCAGAAAGCCTATAGGCCTATAGGCCTCGTTCATATTCTCATTTGCTTTCCTGTAGCCTACATAACCTATTTTATTTTTATTTTTATTATTTTTAATTAAGCACTGTCTTTGTTTATAGAACCACTTATTTTCTTTCGGTTTTCAATGGGGCATAAAACAATTAACGTGCAATTTAGCACAAATCGCTTTTTATTTTAAATTAAAAATATATGTATATATATATATATATATATATATATATATATATATATATATATATATATATTATTGTGGCCTATTCTGCTTTACTATATGTTTATCATTAATAAATTGTGTCCTCCATTGTTTTAGTAGGATACCTTAAGCCACGTTAAGCGTCTGTGAAACTGTCCGCGGCCACACCCCCGCGCTAATGGTACAGCCCACAGCGCAAATTGTAAGATAAAAAATGGAAAAATAGAAAATGGTTTATATTTTATTTATTCAAATTATCATTTCTGAAGTCACAAATTAGCAAAAGTAAAATCGAAAAAAAGGAGCGAAAATGACAATTATTAATTTATGAAGAAAAAATATTGGTTGGTTTAATTTTTGCATTTACGCCATATGGTCTGAAAATTTAATTGTGACCTGACCTGAACTAATTTAGTTTTTTGTCTACAACTCAGCAAAAAGGTTTTAGTTAAAAACTGAAAATGTTATTATTATTATTATTTTTTTTTTTTTATTATTATTATTATTTTTTTTTATTATTATTATTTTTATATATATATATATATATATATATATATATATATATATATATATATATATATATATATATATATATTTTTATTTTTTTTTTACGTTGGGATATTTCCCTTGCCCTTCCATAGGATGGCGTTTACCTTCTTTATCCCATTGGCCGCTTATTTTGTTTACCTGATATGATTGGCCACTATACGTTTTAAAAAACGGCGGTTGTTCACTTTTTGCCCTTTCATACCTGGATGTCAGACTCAAAATTGCTACTGAAAAAAGAAAAGGATAGCCATTTGCGCATTACTTCTATACTTCAAAAATAGTTTCTATATGGTGTCCTAGGTACCTACCTGCAATCTTTTAAGATTGCACTCGAGGGTTTTTTACGCTGATTTAATAGGGACTGATTTGCACTTTGATTTGAACTATAATATGGTACTGTCTTACGATCAGCAGCTGATTTTAATAGCAGAACAAAGAGCCCGACCTAAACACACAAATTAGCCACTGCATGAATTGATAGCTACCGACTTTATGTACTTTAACACACAATGTTAAATTGCTGTTACATGATGTGTCGTCACTTGTACTTTGTCTCCATAAAGCATAAACATTGTATTTTACGTTCAACACAGTGTATTTTTTTCTGTACTCATTTATAATGTGCTAAATTCATTGTCGTACATTACTCTTTTAGCCAATTAATTTGCCAGACCACATTGCATTCTAAAAAAAATGCTGTTTTTTTTTTTTAACCCAAATACTGGATTCAGCTTGTTGGGTCATTTTATTTGGTTATTTTAAACATTTTTACCCATGCTTTGGGTAATTTTTCTGCACTCTAAAAATAGTGGGTTATGTTTTGTTTGTTTTTTTACCCAAATGCTGAAATGTTTAGCTTGTTGGGTTATTTTATGGAGTTATTTTAAATATTTGGACCCAGGTGCTGGGTAGTTTTTTTTCTGTAACTCTAGCTACTTGGTCATTTTAACTGTAAATACAAATGATGAACCCAGTGTTGGGTAGTCTGTGTCAAAACAGTTAAAACTTAATACTTTTCTAACAGTTTTGTGTTCTGTCCTGAGAAAAAAACTTGACAAACGGGAAAAGGTATGTATTACTTTGTATTTCTATCAATATTTCTATCTGTAGCCTCACAACTCACATTTTCCTTGTGTGTGTGTGTGTGTGTTTGTTTAAATGTTTGTTGCAGCTAACGTCTGCTTGAAACGCTAGCCTTCTGCAAACGCAGCATTCACTCGATTGCACTCAAAGCGAACGACAGTGCAAGTGGACAGTGGAAGTTTCACCGCCCGCCAAACGAATGCACGAAACAGGGCTGAAACGCGACGGGACTTCATTGTTATATGTAACAATGAATACAAGACATTTAATGCACTGAACAGCAGTTTTATTCACACAGATTCTAACTGGTTGCTTTTACTGCTCCTGTTACATCCTAAAATCTTTACTGAATGTTTCTGAAGATTTTACTATTGTAAAATACTGACTTGACTATAATTTTAGGAATAATACTTGAATAATATTTTTTAAATAAATGAACAGTTCTTGTCCTATATTTATACCAGAGTTTAGAGTGCATTTTTATTTGAAATGAGAAACCTTCAATAGGTGAACTGACCCCACACACACACACACAAAATGGGTTAATGTATAAAACCCAACAAAAAATAACCCATCATGTGTTCTGTCCAATTTTTACACACACACACAATTTTAGGGTATACACATTTTTATTTTGTAAGTTAATTAACAACAAACAATAAACCAAGTTCACATTGCTTCACACAGTTTGAAAACCACCAACATATGTATTAAATTATCTTTGATTGAAAACACCTACTGCTAGTTTAAAATGTTTTAAAAGATGTTTGAAAATCCAGTACTGCCAATACTAAACTGAATAAAGCTGTATACAAAAAAAATAAAATAAATACAGGATGGCAAAATCTAAAAGAGGGAAGGGAGCAGCACGGAAAGACCTCTGGACTGCAGCAGGAGGAATTGAGGTGATAAAAAAAATTTTCACTTCTGAAGATATTCAAAACAAGAACACTGCTTTTAATTCCCCCATATGGCACAGATTGGCCAGTCAGATTTTTGGCCAAAACACTCACAAAAATAGGCAATGGCTTTTTGTCATTTGGACTTACAATAGAAGGAACATCAGGGGGTTAACAGAAGAAACAGTGCTATCCAAAACACAACAAAATCAAACAGTAGGGGAGAGAGGGTAGTCTGTAGAGTGCAACACATTTCAAATGTCTGACAGTCCTGAGGAGGCTCCCTCAAACCAAAACCACCACAGTGCCACAATTACTGAAAGACAAAATGTGCCAGAAAAACAGACAGAAACCGAAACAAAAACAGGTGATAAACCATACAGACATGTGCCACAAACACCAAAGAAATTTACAATACACATGTCTTCAAAAGTGTGGAAACAAATTCAACCGCTCAAATGCTCAAATAAACTGAGAAAGCCATGGACCCATTACTTTTACGATCTGTTCAGAAAAAAAAACCCTTGCTGTCCTCTCCACTTCATTTACCAGCACATTAGAGCAATCAGGAGCCGAAAGCGCAGGAGTGCTTATTTAAATGTACGTGCAAAATGTACATTTTCCACCTGCTGGGCAAGGTACTCCTTTTCCATCAAGACTAAACCATCCAAACATCAAACAATTATTCCTATAACTGTTAGCCGTGCTGGTAAAATCCTGCATTTAAAAAAAGAACAACATTTTAGACATGCCAGCAATATTAAAAGGGGATCAATTGCCAAAACTGTCATTCAAGGAGTGAGTAACGAATATTACAAGAGGCTGCAAAACACACCTGTCCAAGAACTTCTGGCAGGTAACATTAGCTACAGCCTCAGTAAAAATATTCTTAAAGTAATTTCCCATGAAATCAAGAAAACACTGCAAACACATGACAATATCCTGCTCGAGACTCAGCTCACCCAGTCAATCATCAAGTCAAGTCAAGTCACCTTTATTTATATACCGCCTTTAACAATACAGAATTGTGGCAAGGCGGCTGTACAGTATTAAATAGGAAACAGTACATCAACAATGCCAAAGGCAACAGTAAACACTCACATTTTAGGTAAAGGTAGTTAATCAAAATCATTAAAATAAAATACAATATTGTGTTTAAAGAAAGTGTCCCCAACTAAGCAAGCCAGAGGCGACAGCGGCAAGGAACCAAAACTCCATCGGTGACAAATGGAGAAAAAACCTTGGGAGAAACCAGGCTCAGTCGGGGGGCCAGTTCTCCTCTGGCCAAAAGTTCCCGTGGTCCTGTGCCGACAGCCGTCTAGGTGATGTGGTCTTCACTGTGGATCCGTCTCTGGGGCTCATCTAGTTGATGTGGACTCCGCTGACATTCAGGGCGGTAGAGGTCGTCTCTAGGTGCCGATCCACCATGTGGGCTGGGTTCGGACTGGATCCGGGGGACTGCAGTGACCATCTGATCTGGATACGGACTGGATCTGGTGGTTGATGTGACCTCGGAATAAGAGAGAAACAGACTAATATTAGCGTAGATGCCATTCTTCTGACGATGCACTGAGTACATCGGTGTTATGGGAAGTGTTCCCGGTTCCGGTTGACCTAATTAGTGCAGCCTAACAATCCTTTAACGGATTTGAATTATAAGAATATGTTAATTAGTTATTAGTGTAAGCAAGGTTAAAGAGATGTGTCTTTAATCTAGATTTAAACTGACAGAGTGTGTCTGCGTCCCGAACATTGTAGGGTAGATTGTTCCAGAGTTTGGGTGCTAGATAAGAAAATGATCTGCCGCCCGCAGTTGATTTTGATATTCTCGGTATTATCAAATTACCAGAGTCTTGAGAACGCAGCGGACGTGAGGGACTATAATGCGATAAGAGCTCGCTCAGGTACTGAGGAGCTAAACCATTCAGGGCTTTGTAAGTAATTAGCAAGATTTTAAAATCTATACGATGTTTAATAGGGAGCCAGTGCAGTGTAGACAGAACCGGGCTAATATGATCATACTTTTTGGTTCTAGTAAGAACTCTAGCTGCTGCATTTTGGACCAGCTGGAGTTTGTTTATTAAGCGAGCAGAACAACCACCCAATAAAGCATTACAATAATCTAACCGTGAGGTCATAAATGCATGGATTAATGTTTCAGCATTTGACATTGATAGCATAGGGCGTAGTTTAGATATATTTTTGAGATGGAAAAATGCAGTTTTGCAAATACTAGAGATGTGGTTTTCAAATGAAAGATTACCATCAAATAGCACACCTAGGTTCCTAACTGATGACGAAGAATTAACAGAACAGCCATCAAGTATTAGACAGTGTTGTAGGTTATTACATGCTGAGGTTTTAGGCCCAATAATTAACACCTCTGTTTTTTCAGAATTTAGCAGTAAGAAATTACTTGTCATCCAATTTTTTAACTCAACTACACAATCCATTAGTTTTTCAAATTGGTACGTTTCACCGGGCCGCGAAGAAATATAGAGCTGGGTATCATCAGCGTAGCAGTGAAAGCTAACACCATATTTCCTGATGATATCACCCAAGGGTAACATGTAAAGCGTAAAGAGTAATGGCCCTAGTACTGAGCCTTGCGGTACTCCATACTGCACTTGTGAACGATATGATACCTCTTCATTTACTGCCACGAATTGATGGCGGTCAGATAAATACGATTTGAACCATGCCAATGCACTACCACTAATGCCAACATAATTCTCAAGTCTATTCAAGAGAATGTTGTGGTCAACAGTATCAAACGCAGCACTAAGATCCAGTAGCACTAACAGAGAAATACAACCATGATCGGATGACAAGAGTAGATCATTTGTAACTCTAATAAGAGCAGTCTCAGTACTATGGTACGGTCTAAAACCTGACTGAAAATCCTCACAGATATCATATTTCTGTAGGAAGGAGGATAGTTGTGAGGATACAACCTTTTCTAATATCTTTGATAGAAATGGGAGATTCGAGATAGGTCTGTAATTAGTTAATTCGTTTGGGTCAAGTTGTGGTTTTTTAATTAGAGGCTTAATAGCAGCCAGTTTGAAGGTTTTGGGGACATATCCTAATGACAGTGATGAATTAATAATATTTAGCAGAGGATCTATGAGATCTGGAAGCAAGTCTTTTAGTAGCCTAGATGGAATAGGGTCTAGCATACAAGTTGTTGGTTTAGATGCTTTAACAAGTCTATACAATTCATCCTGACCTATAGTAGAGAATGAGTTGAATTGTTCCCCAGGAGATCTATAGCGCACTATCTGATGCGACACTGTAATTGACGGCTGCATAGTGACAATTTTGTCTCTAATTGTATCGATCTTAGAAGTAAAGTAGTTCATGAAGTCATTACTGCTATGCTGATGGGCATAGTCAGTGCCTGTTGGTTCCTTATTTTTTGTTAACTTAGCCACTGTATTGAATAAATACCTAGGGTTCTGTTTGTTTTCTTCTAATAGAGTCGAAAAGTAGTCAGATCTTGCCGATTTTAACGCTTTTCTGTACGATAGGGTACATTCACGCCAAGCAATACGAAAAACCTCTAAATTTGTTTTCCTCCAGCTGCGCTCCATTTTCCGGGCTGCTCTCTTTAGGGCGCGAGTGTGCTCGTTATACCACGGGGTTGGACTATTTTCCTTAATCTTCCTTAGGCGCAGAGGAGCAACCGTATCTAGAGTCCTGGAAAAGAGAGAGTCAATAATTTCTGTTACATCATCAAGTTTTTCTGAGCTATTGGACATGCTGAGGAATTCAGATAAGTCAGGAAGATTACTTAAAAAGCAATCTTTTGTAGTAGAAGTGATGGTTCTACCATACTTGTAATAAGGAGTTGAATTTACAGTTTTAGTCATCTGGAGAATACACGAGACTAGATAATGATCAGAGATATCATCACTTTGCTGCAGAATCTCAACGTCATTGACATCAATTCCATGTGACAGTATTAAGTCTAAAGTATGATTTCGACGATGAGTGGGACCTGACACGTGTTGTCTAACTCCAATAGAATTTAGAATGTCTGTAAATGCAGCTGCCAGTGAATCATTTTTAAGATCAACATGGATGTTAAAGTCACCTACTATTAAGACCTTATCTGTAGCCAACACCAGCTCAGATATAAAATCAGCGAATTCTTTAAGAAAATCTGTATGGTGCCCTGGTGGCCTGTACACAGTAGCAAGTACAAACGTCATAGGGGATTTAGCATTAACACTTGTTTCTCTGGATAATGTTATATGAAGCACCATTACTTCAAACGAGTTATACATGAAATCCGCTCTCTGTGAAACACTAAAAATATTGCTATAAATTGTAGAAACACCTCCCCCTTTACCTTTTAGACGTGGCTCATGTTTATAATGGTAACCATTAGGGGTAGACTCGTTTAAGATAATGTAATCATCTGATTTTAGCCAGGTTTCTGTCAAACATAGCACATCTAGGTTATGA
Source organism: Cirrhinus mrigala (assembly GCA_036247105.1). Lineage (NCBI taxonomy): Eukaryota > Metazoa > Chordata > Actinopteri > Cypriniformes > Cyprinidae > Cirrhinus > Cirrhinus mrigala. Next base: position 46,692,899 of record CM070009.1, read on the forward strand.
TCAATGATCATATCATTTACAAAAAGCGCTTTTGTAGAGAGGGACCTGATATTCAAAAGGCCAAGTTTTATCATTTGTTTCTCTGTATCATGTAAATTTTTTATTTGTTGAACATTGATTAGATTGTTATTCTTAAATTGGTTTGGACGTCTTTTGTATTGTCTAGCTCGGGGAACATCAAGCAATGCGATACCACCTCATATTTTGCACCTGGATACGTCCAACACTTCCAGGTCAATCCCTTCGGAGTTCACCTGTATACAGAAACAGGTTTAAGTATTTTGGTTAGTTTGCTCAGAGATAGATCCCCTGTCAGCCTTTACTTGGACGCAACTGGGAGTGTTATCTCAAAAATCCCTGATCAAAAGAGAAGCATCCTGTACTACTCACTTACCTTGCCTGGCAAAGGAAAAGATGCTCCTCCGCTCCCAGTATCCGAAATGATTGCCAGTGAGCATTCCATTCCCCCAATATCGTTTTGGCTGATGCAGTTTCTACTCAAACTGTCTAAATACACCAATCAGCACATTCACAAAGTGGAAACCGACTATAGTTGGGCGATGATGCAGGCTGTCCTCTTAGCCTTCAACAAGGAAAGCATGCCAGCTTACCTTGAGAGGACATTTGCCATCTGTCAGAGGCAAAAAACATGGGCAGACATTAAACCCACAACGGTTTTACATCTGTGCTCTGCCCATATCATCAAAGCTGTTGCTTCAGCGTTCCAAAAAAAGACAGCTGATAAGGGCCTGAAAAATTTCGCCACTTATGTTTTTGCAAGACTGCAAAACACTGTTAGCATCAATGATGCCCTTGCAATTTTCAAACCCTTTTGCACAGTTTTTATTGCAAGGAAATTCAGCCAAACTGTGAGAGAAAGTCTTGCATTTTTGGAGGGCCTAATTGCCAGCGAAGATGCCATTCTTCAGGATACAACAGAAGAGGTGCCTGAAAAGCTTGAGGTGGGTGTACAATTCATCTGCTACAATTTTTGGCAGTTCACCATACTCCAGACTTTTTCGAGGCATTTATGATGATGTCAAAGCCATTGTGGAGGATGAAAATCCACAACATGAAGAAAATCCGTATTACTGTCCAGAAGTAATCACCTTTCTACTTGACAATTATATGGGCATCTATCCACTCTGGAGTGGGCTTCTTCTTGGAGACCTCAAACGATATGCCTATGACAAGGCAGAGTTGCCTCTTCCAGAACATCACAAAAAAAGAGACACGAACTGTCATGTTGAACAATGGTTCTGCATAGTCAAAACATCAATTCTGCGCAAGAAAACACACCTCAGGCCAGCACACTTCATCCAAGCCATGTACAGATCCTTGAAGGGTCGGTACAAAGACTATATTATGAGGAACAATCTTCCCGATGATATCCTCTTGAGACCCCACAGACCATCAAGTAATGTGTCTTTCGCTGAGGAGAGGTGGGGAAGACGGGCATCAAAAAAACATAAAAAAGGCACTGGGAAATCACACTTTTACAGAGCACCATTTGAAATGCCCGCACCTATGATCCAAAGGATAGCACCAAGCATCGGTAATGTCACTGATGTTCTAGAAGGTGTTGCTGAAAAGGTAAATAGATAACAGTAAAGACATTAAGGAAAAGTTGTTGTTTACTAATTGTGCTGGTACTTACAACATTTGTTCAGGTCTTAACACCTACACCATGTGAAGTGAGCAAACCAAAAAGGAACCCAGCAATCGAGTGCATTGACTTAACAAATGAAAAGGACATTTCAGAAGGAGAAGTTTCTGTAGAGGTAATTAAAAAAAAAAAAATCATTAATAATTGTAAATATAACCATTGGTAATTAAGCATCAATTCTGACTTTGCTCTAACAAGCAATATTCTAAGCAGGTCCCAACATTCAGGAACACAAACAATGAAAAGGACAATTCAGAATGTGTTGCTGAAGAGGTAAAAGGAACTTAACAAAATTGAATAATTTAATAGAACCTAAGCATCTACTAACAGCATTTTCTTCAGGTAACAACACTATGGAAACATACTGCAAATGAGCAGATTGTGGCTATCATTAAATCTGCTCATTACAGATGTGAAAACATTGTGCGACATGCTGAATTTTTGACACTGCGACCCCATGAGAGATTATGCGGAGAAGTGAGTGTAGTTTTAGGCTATAATTAATTGTAAGCTAAGCCTCCTAATTAAAATTAACAATGTTTAAAAGATAAAAAAAATGGCTTACATATAGATACAAATATTTACACATCTTTTTTAGTAATAAAAACTGATGCACTTGATATTGTTGAATGTGATTAATTACAAATAATGAAAATGACCGTAAGGGGCTTTCAATGATATGAGGATTCTTAGCACTAATCTTTATATTGTTGTGTTGTAAAAATGTTTAGGTTATGGAGGGTTACATTCGTGCCATCCTCAACAAACACGATAAATGTGGACAACTTTACCAACTCAACCACTACATCACTGGGCTCATTTTACATGGAAAAAGAGAGGAAGTGGCTCGACAAGGGTTGAAGGATGTAAGTTTGTATATTTATATATATATATATATATATATATATATATATATATATATTATATAAAACTATATGTGTATAACTATAATACCTTTACTGCAGGATGCTCTCTCTCTCTCTCTCTCTCTCTCTCTCTATATATATATATATATATATATATATATATATATATATAATATCATCATTCTGTACAGGTTAATTTTGAGCTGTATAGTGGACTGATCACATTTGTTAACATAAGTAACATCCACTGGATGTTTGTGGTAAGTGATGCAATTTCTGTTTTCCTAAACTACACTTCATCCATTTTCATCATTCTAACAAAACAAAGAAAATGTTGTCAAATAGATACTGTTCTTGAGCTTGAATGTTAGATCAGTTGGTGACATTCATTTATCAGATAGTATGTGGAATTTTCATTCATTCATTATAAGAATTCCTGCTTAAGTTTTTAAAATATTGCTGTATTTTTAACACTACTATGGAGAAAAGTGTGAAAGCTTCACTTTCTGTCAAATCTGTATATTGTCTTGCTAAAGTCAAAAGCAGAATGGCGTTATGGAAATAAGCTAGAAATAGAAATTACATAAGGCCATTGAAAAAAATGTAAAAAATGTTGAAGATAATGTTAACACTTTACAATGTTCATAGTAATCATATATTATTATTATATATTAGTTACAGTAATGTTTTTTGTAACATTAATGTAACTAGCCAGTAACAAAGTATGTTTACAGCCTTTATTAACAAAAACAATTGCCATAATTTGTTTACTAAAAGTAAGTCGAATGTGTTCTGCTCTGTTAGTACCTTCATCTTCCATCTAGACAAATTTTTGTCGTGGATCCTGCGTGTTCCACATCTGACAACATGGCCCTGACAAATGCAGCACAAAAATTCCAGTAAGAATTTTGTTATTTTATACTGATACATACATATATACATACATACGCTATAAAACCAGACAAGTTACGGTAACTCAAACCGTTTCAGGAAACCGATGGCCTTAAACCATTTAAGTTTTAAAACCAATAAATAGGAGTACTACATATGTGCTCATATACATCGAGTTAACTCATATTTATTGGTTTTAAAACTTAAATGGTTTAAGGAAATCGTTTTCCTCAAACGGTTTGAGTTACCATAACTTGTTGGGTTTTACAGTGTACCACTATGTTGATACATACATAAATTACCACATTGGGCATGTTGTTGTTAAACACAGACAGTACTTCCGAATGCGCCTACATCGTCTGGAGAAGAAAGAGTGGGTGCATAATTGGACATGTGGTGAAATTAAGCACACTGTACAGGAGGATTCGACTAGTTGTGGAATCTTTGTTTTACAGGTATTTGAATTAATATGCAGGATACATATTCAGCATTCATGTCATGGCTAATTACTGTGATTTTGAAATGACAACACGTGACGTTCTACTTTGAGCTGTGGACTCTGACTAGGAACAATCGCACTATCAATGCCTAAACATAGCGCCTAATGAATATAAGGTGGTCACGGTGGTACAAGTTGTAGCTCTCCGAAAACATTTACTTCACAAGGTCACAAGTTACTTCACAAGTTGTAATTAGGAGCTCTACGACGACGTGAACCCCTTTTCCAAATTGTAATGTCATAATTACACAGTTATTACCATATGGCGTCAACGCATCTATACTACCTAGATACTAAATTAGAATTGTGTTTCCTGATACCACTCGTTTCACGCCGAACATGAAAAGTAGCAGTGAAAATCAAGAGTGTAAGAGGTCGATCTTGTCCAGAATAAATTAACCCTTTGACGCGTACGATAACACAGGTGTAACCATTCTTGGCTGGTCCCTAAAGCGCACAAACACACCCATATGATTAGAACGTTGAGAGCATCACGTGATCAGCTGCTGAATTCAAATCTGCGTTCCCTCTTTGGCTGGCGCTGAGCCAGATCAGACGAGCTGATCTATTGTCATATTATTACAACTATTCAGTGTTTATAATCATATAATGCTTATTTTAGGTTCCAGACATGATTTAAATACACATACGTAGTAGCAAAACCATATATTTATAGTTTGTAAAACTACACGCTGATGTCTACGGAAGCGGCAATAATGATCCTACAAATATAATCTGACGGCATGTTTTATTAATATCATGTACACAATGTGTAGTTAACTATAAAGTTTAATCTGCTCTTCTCCCAGTTCATCGGAGACTTACTTTAAGGTCTTTCGGGAAGAGAGGATGAATTTGCAGGCTGTAAATCCCACAGCTCGGATTCAGCGTGAACTAACATGGCGGCGCCCATCACTCGGCATAGATCAACTAACGCGGCCATTATAAAAGTGTTTAAACGTCCAAATACATTTACTTGCGCATATTTCATTATCAGAATATCATATATTTCAGAATCTATCGAGTACGTTTGTGAATATTAATAATAATAATAAAAAAAGAAGAAAATGAAATAAAAATCGATCCATTTGTCTTACAGCTCTATTGTGGGCTGCGTTGTGTCACGTGACAAGCATGACGTAGCCATGGAAACAATAAGGCCATAAGTTCTAAAACAACGGTCGCCTAAAAAGCATCCCGGTGGTTCAGCGATTTTAAACTCATGTATGAAAGGGTCAATCACAGTAAAATTTTCATCGACGTTGTGCGCATGGTCAACAGACTCTCACCTCCTTCGGCCAGCTTAGGTTACTGATATTACATGACATTATATGGGTAGTTTTACTGTTTAATTTGTTAACTATATTTCGCAACAGTTATGTAGCATAGTCACATAAACTATGATATCAAAAGTTCAAAATAGTTACATGCTCTTTTTATCTGAATCTGAACCAACACAGGGGAAAGTTTTAGGTTGGAGTGCTGTGTCACACTGTTTGAGATCTGGTTGGGGGAGGAGGATGAGACTTGTTGAGCTTCGTGTGGTTATGACGTGTAATTCGATATTGATTCAACATTTATACAGCATACACAAGAAAGCAGTGGCGGAGATATTTTACAGATGGGGTGGCCAGGGGGTGACCAAGGCTAATTCAGGGGGACCACAGACCATGAAAGAAAATCAGTGCATCACTCCAACCTGGCATAAAAAAACATGAATAATTTCTACGATTGCATACTTCACATTACCCCACATTAGTTAAACAGGTAACCAAATGTTACACTGATGATACAGTGGGCAACCTTTTGAGTCATTTTGCAAGGCAAGATTTCTTGAACAATGTTGCTTGGACATTTTTCCACTAAGAATGAGTAACATATTTCTATTTAAACAATTTAGATCAGCCGTGGGCCCTGCGTCTCACCTGGTTATGCAATCTGGTTGCAGCGCACACATAAATCTTCGCAGATTATCTTTCTTGAAATCTTAAACATGCACACACTACAAGATTTAAAAATTGTGGCGCATCACACACTACTAGATATTACTACGATTATCATGACGGAGGGAGCGCCTCAAGTGATCTTATGCAACAGATCGTCATTTCAGCAACTAATGTTTAAAAATGTAAAAAAAAAATAATAATAATAATAATAAATAATCAAAATAATATAATTTTTACTTTATTTAAACCTTGTGTAATTTCTTTCTTATTCATTTTGCTAATAAATGTTCTACGTTTCTTATTTGGTTCCACAGTGTTTAAACTTTATGTAGCCTACGTTATTTGTTATTTTATATTAGCCTAGACATACAGCATGGTGTACGCTATTTTTATTCGTTTAGTTAATACAAGTTCTATGAATATTTATAGGCTAAGTTAGTGTAACGTTGTATTAACTTGTTGCTTGAATTGCATTTAATTAACTGACGCCGAATTGCCGCTAATTTCAAAGTGGAAGTAAAATGCGCACAGTGCATTTATGAGCTAGATCTATTTAAAAGCAAAGGACAGTCCGGAAAATAGGGAAAACTTAAACGAGTTAAAAACTAACAACTGTTTGACGCCAAATCGCCACTACAATCCAAAGTAATATGCAACTGTCACCATCACATCCAGCAGAAAAGCCGCATCTTTTTATTTTTATTTTTTCTTGCTGAATTCTTTCTTTCACGATCTCTGACAAATGTAACAGTTGACTTGCTAAAGCCGGAAAATAACGAAAAGAGTGCCTAAAACGTACTTATTCTATCAAGTACAATAATAAGATAATACTAATAAAATGAAAAGAAAATGTGAACTCTTTAATTTTTCATAGCTCAGACAAAATCATGGCTCCCCCCGACTCCCGGTGCAAAATCAGGCTAAAAATCCTGTAGTGTGAGGCTTTAAGCATAATATAATAATTATAATAATAATAATAATATCTAATAATTTTTTCACAGATTGAATCTTGCACCTCCCGATCTGATCTCACACAAATCGGGGCCACCCCAAATAATATCAAACATGTTTGATATTCAGGTTTTTAAATCGGGATGATCACTGCTATGACTACGTCAGTACTTTCACAACAGCCAATGCACAAAACAGCTGCTATTCGGTCGGAGAGTGGGGATGGAGGAAACTGCTTCTTATGGTTTTGTAGTAACACTGTCTGTATAATGTTGAAAACATACCACAACCGCATGGAGCAAGGAAAGCTCTGGAGTGAAATCGTCTCAGTTTTCAACATAGTGAGTGCATGAAGCTGCTAGCACGCTAACTAACATTTGTAAACATTAGTTGCTGAAATGACCATCTGTTGTAAAATCACGTGAGTTGCTCCCTCCGTCATGATAATCTTAATAATATCTTGTAGTGTGTGATGCGCCACTATTTTTTACGGAGCCCCTTAAGGGACATGGTGGTGAAAAAAATCAGAGTGAGTGAAAAAAATTTAGGGTGGGAGTAAAAATATTTTTCAGATTTGTTTGCGTTCCCTCGCAAAACTTTTGCGTTCTCTCGCAAAACCAGTTGAGTTCGGACAAACACTTCCTGTTAACTTTACAGCTTGTAGTGGTTCCTAGCTTGCACGTTCGCAATTGAGCGATTCACAGAGTTTGATTTTGAGCTTGGACTCAAGTAGGCTATGATATAAATACATCAAGGCACGATTTTGGGACATTCTAAAATGTAAAACACTGTAGGACCAAATTCAGTACACGCCTTATATATCAGAATAGCTCAGTATATAAACGTAACCCGCTAAATTGCACGTTAAGCGTATCCCCCATAGAAAGGAAACTTAACAGGCTAATAGAGTAAAAGGCCGAATTCGGTATACAGTTTGTTAATAAATAGTAAAGCAGGTAAGGCCCGAATATGAACAGAAAGCTCTAAATTGCATGTTAAGCCTTTTCCTCCCATAAGGAAAACGCGGCTTTATGAAGACGTTGATAAAAAAAGACCAAATATGGAATTATTAAAAATATATTCTATGTACCTGCAAGCAGATGAGCCCAGAATATGAGCTCATAGAAAACCGCACTTAACTTGGCTTAATATAAGAAGACAATGATATAAAAGAGCCAACATTTTATATTTTATTAAAAATAGGCAAGTAATGAAGTAATCCATTAAGCCAGTGGTTCTCAAACGTTCTACAGTCAGTGGCGTACCCCCTACAGCATTTAACATTCTTCTGAGTACCCCACCGCAGTCACCTTTTCCGTTACAATATTTGCCCCCTTAAATTGATTTACATGTGCATTTTTACCGTTAGAGAGGTTAGAAATTTTTCTAGCCTTATCAACTGTATGTCATGCATATCATATTCTTAACATTTCATTAAGTATATTAATATAATAAATAAAGCAATAAATAATGGAAAAACGAAGAGATACATGTAGATTCAAACTAAAGCGCCAGTAGGTGGCGGCATGTCACTGTCTTAATTAGAAAGGCGTCGCGTCATTCATTCATTCAATAACTAAGCAAATGGTTGTAGTAATGAATGGGTTATTAATCACGGACTCTCCAAATGGTTCAAAGCTGCTGATTAATTCAGCAACGAAACACCGCTGTTGCTTGGAGACAGTTCTGTTGCGGATTTCGTTGGAACTATTAATATTTCGTTAAATATAAGAAACATCATGTGTTTAAAATGTAGGCTACATTCAAAATGTCACTTAATATTACCCTTTTTGTTGAACTGCTATATAAAATCAATGTTGCATTTGCAGTCGTTTGGATATTGCATTCTGGTATTTTAAACATGAAAAGCAATAACTCGCACAGGGTATTTTTCTTTATGAAAGAGAGTTTTTATATTTCAGCTATTTGATCGCGCCGGAGCCGCGCAGCCAGTTCATTTTTAAAATAATACACAGAATTACCCAAACAGATACAAAGTTACACTAGTCAGTTTAAATAGTCTGTATTAGTCTGTGCACCGGTCCAATCCACTGCGGCACATTTTTTTCACTATGATTTTTTTCACGTTGATATTGGAACGTACAAAGGCCGGTTAATTTAATGGTTTAGCTGCAAATACATTGCGAATATGGAAACATTTGTGCTGAAGGTGAGCGATACGTGAGCCCATACTTTCGATACGCGATACGTGAGCAGTTGCTTCGGGATGACATCTGCATATTTATGCTAGATTCGTTCTTCGCCCGGCCCGAGTCCGAGCCGAGCCCGACTGGAGCTCGTCTTTTTTCACTCTTCTCCTAAAACAGCTTATACTACTCTTTCATCTATTAAAATAGTCCGGTTTTGTATGCAATGGCAAAGTGATTATATTTTGTTTTTTTATCAAGTGAATTTAAATGTTTTGAAGCATTTTTCTTTTCGGTAAATATAAGTTTTTGTTTTTTAAAGTAACGACCAAGCGGGCAGCAGTTTGATAAATTTTGCCTTCTCAAATCATCACGACTTGCCTACAGTAAAATATCTATAGATGTAAAACAAGTCAATGTTAGTTTAAATGTTAAACCTAGATAAATGTGTGCTATTGGCGCATATCCAATAATCTGTGTGGCGAGTGGAAGCTAAAGCCGCTTTGCAGAACATGGAGGCGCCAGTGCGAACACTTGCATTTTTTTTTCAGTGGAAACCATTTTAAATATTACGTCATTTTTGCTGATAAAAGTAAAAATAACACATCATTCGGAACTGTAAAGGGTCTACTTTTATTTGTGTGCACTGACAATATCAACAAAACGTTGCAAATAACATAAAGTTGCTTCTAACATAAAGAAAACAAACATCATGCGCTGTCTGTGGTCTCAACAGGAGCGCTTCACAAAAATGAACCGAAATTCAGCAATTATACATATATCTATAGAAAGCTTTTAAATTATAACTTAACGAAATGAGGCAAATCGAAAACAAAAACAATTTCATTATGTAATCTTTAAGGATGCATTTATCTCAAAAGGCGTGTCCAAAGAGGAGATGGCGAGTTACGATCTGCAACTTCATACTTGCGACACTGAGTCAGAAAACACTAGTTTATTAATGAATAATTCAAAAATCCCCTTACTATTTCCCCCCGACACATTTATGGTAATAACTTTTGACGGTGTTTTGCAGCAAGCCTATTGCGTGCGCTTGAACGCGGAACTGTTTCAGCTGCGCTGAAGGCGTGCTCGCTGCTGCTGACGGAGACACGTGTTGTTTCCACCAGCTTGGATTTGGTGGATGTCTAAAATATAAACATAAGAAGAAGTCTAAAACAGGCCCGAAACCCGTCCCGCGTCTAAACTATGACGTGAAAATTGGCCCGTCGGGCTTGGACTGCAATGCAGGGCTCTACCGGGACATATCAATCAGTAGCCTAATTTCATTGACAGTAACGGACGGTTAAGTTCAGAAATGAATAGTATGCGATTTATGACAAAATAGTCCAACAACTGATCGTTCATTTTTTCTTAACGTGTTTCACTTTTAGTAACAACGAATCAAAATGGATACATGTGACGTGACACGCGAAAACAACACGGAAAATCAGAAAAGCAGCGTGCACATTTGGTTAAAAATGAAATGCTGTCAACTGACACTTAAAAGGGGAAACTGTCAGATTCAAGAGTCAAAAGCTTGTGCACAGTTTAGTAAATGTTGGCAACCTCTTTAAGTTATTCTTGACTGCGCTGTATTGACTGCTTTGGTGCGTTGCAATACAGTAGGGGAATGTTCCAAAATGTTCCAAAATCGTGCCTTAAACTATAAGCAATAAAATTACTGTATTTCTATAATAAGCCACTTGAGTTCAAGTTCAGTATAAAACTCTTATGAACCGCTCCGTTGTGAACATACTGAGCTGAGTAAACAGGAAGTGTTTGTCCGAACTCAACCGGTTTTGCGAGAGAACGCAAAAGTTTTGCGAGGGAACGCAAAAGTTTTGCGAGGGAACGCAAATGTTTTGCGAGAGAACGCAAAAATCTTTGCGAGGGAACGCAAATGTTTTGCGAGAGAACGCAAAAAAAAAATCTGAAAAATATTTTTCCTCCCACCCTGAATTGTTTTTCACTCACTCTGATTTTTTTCACCACCATGTCCCTTAAGGGGGTCCGTAATTTTGAAATCTTGTAGTGTGTGCATGTTTAAAGTTTCAGGGAATATTATCTGCAAAAAATCTCCTTATGTGTGGGCTGCAACCAGATTTCATAATCGACTTAAGTCTATTGGAACTTATTTCTCTTATTTAGCCAGTGGTTGGAGCAAAAAAAAACTAACATTACCTTGATACAGTCAATTTCAGGAAACCTAAAACTGTTGTTCAAGAAACCTAAAACTTTAACTTACTTCAAACAGGGCTGCCAACTTTTGAGTTTAGCATGGAGTGACAATTATTCAGGAATAATTAACAAGCTTGCGATGAATATGTTTTTCTAGCTACTGTCTTAACGCGATTGAAACACTCATTGAGTGATTACACGAGACACTAAATGTTCAGTGATATACATGGCATCAGCTTCCTTTGAAATATATTTGATAATTGTGCCATGCGCCGGCGCCCGCTTTGTCCCCCCACCCCATATGCTGCCTGTTCATACACAGAGCATGTCAGGGGGAGGCGTGCAGAGTGGTAAAAACTAATTATTATTGATTACTAATTTGAGTCAGTACATTATAATGAAAACAATACCTTAAAGATCGGTTTTTACGATCAGAAATTTCTTAAACCGGTGAACCCCTGTAAACTTTTCAGTCCAATGATCCAGTATGCGTTCAAAATGGCTGTAATACAGAGAAAACCCAACCGCTTTCATCAGAGATTGCGGAGAATTAAGCGTATACCCACTACCCCACTGCTTGCAACTGTAATATGTAACATGAAGTTTTTGATTAAAAGGGTAATTGAGCTATCTACACTGGCATATATGATAAAATAACTCGCACAACGACATGGAATAAAAAATAACACAAAAACGTGTGCCTACCTCAGACCACTGCAGTTGAAACTGCTTCCAGGGGCGCAGCGGTCAAACTCTACGCAAACCGCAACGGTCACATAGTGAGGTCGTGTTTTTAGCCTATAAAAATTGTATAAATGCTAAATATTATTAATATAATTAATGTTTAAATGTATCAAAACAAAATAAATGTTTTGCAAAATAAAAACATCATAGGTTTTATAGTTCTAATTAATGTAAATAATGCTTTAATAATTATAATTATTTCTGCCATAATTATTATATAGTACCATTTTACTGAAATATTGTTTAACGAGTAATGTTAAACTAAAAATAGACATATTGGTAGACCTAATTCTAAATTTAAGCTTAGTTTTTAATAGAACAGGCTAGCTGCAGAAGTTAAAATATTTGAATGCATCCGAAGCTCAAATCGGTCCGGTCAGAGAATACGAACCAAACGTTCGACGAACGTGTTCGCACATACATGAATACATTGGCCTGTTATTGGCGATTGTTAGCGATTATCTTTCCCGGAATCCCAACCAAGGCTTGTAAATGTTTTTGTATAGGCTATGTAAAATGAGCTGTTACAGCAAATGTAATGATATGTTCAATTTTTTTTAGATGGTTGAAGAAACAGTAAAACAATTTCCTGCCATCCCGAAACAATTTAACATCAATCCATCTGAGGAAAACATCAGAAAACTCAGAAGAGAAATGGCAGAGGAAATAATACGTTCATCAGGTCAATTGATCAATAACTAATTAGGCCTAATTTACCGCTACAAAATAATATAACCGAATTCATTTTTTAAATAGTATATAACAATTCATACCGTAACATTTTTCCTTAGAATCAAGAGAAGAATTCTGCTCTACCTGTGGGATGGCAGAACTCCCTAGAACTGCAGATGTCTTGATGATTGATTGGGTAAATATGCACAGGTGCAGGTCATAAAAAAGGCAGTGCAAATAGCAATCCATGCTAGGCTATTTACCATAAGTGCAAATACTGATTACACCATTTACACTCTATAAAACATCCGTATTTTCTTTGCAAAAAGTATAAATAGGAGTTATGTACTATTTATATGCCTACTTATCTTAAATATGCAGATAGGCTACTATTTTCATCTCAGTAGGCACAGTTGTCTATTGTAGTACATTATAAAACTATACAATCATAACAAAATAAATGAAAGTGATTATATTTATTAAAGCCCTCCCTACACTTAATCCTCCCTAACACCTGTTTCCACTTTTCGAACATTTTCTTTGTTTTGAAAAAAATAAAATGAATAATAAGAATAAGAATAACAATGCATTCCCGATCGTATATGCATGGGGAAATGAGGACTCGTACCTGGATTGATCGCCTCCTCACTGCCAAGCGCTCTTGTTTTGCGCACGTCTACGACGTGTCACGGCTCAGAGCCTCCGACACTGCCATCGGAGCTGTTCGCGATCATTCTAGTAAATGCTTGTGTTCTGAAGCGTTCTAGAAGCGGCTATCCACGCTGCTTCACTAAAGATTGCCGCCTAATTAAAAGGTAGATGTGTGCAGTGTAAAAAAGGGGTAGCTAACTGTCCGCTCAGGCGCCGTTTGCCATTTTTCATTGATCTGTGGGGTCGCTTTTGCCAATAATAATAATAATAATAATAATAATAATAATAATGTTTATTTTATATAGCGTCTTTCTACAAACTCAAAGTCATTTTACAATATCAAAACAGATAAACATAACAGGAGACAAAAAACAGAATACAGATAAACAATAACTCTGGATATTTGCACTTACTGTAAATAGACACTGCCAAAAAGGTTTCAGTTTGTTTATTGGTGTTTTTGGCGTATTTTATATATATACAACGAGATTTTATATAGGGTACAACGGGGCCCACCTTAAGAAAAAAATGTGCTATTTACTGCGCCTACAGTGTATTAGTGCGGAAAGATATATATACGTTGTATTGAACATCAACTGATTTTGTGTGAAAATAAATCATTCAAGTTGTTTATTTTGTTTGTATGAGGTGACAAAAGGGCCTTTTACATATTTATGTTTATAATAATGGTTTCATTGTAAACATGGTGATTATCTGTGATGTGGACACCCAACATAATATATTATATTTACCATCTGAATCTAACCATGTCATGACAACAAATGGAAATATATTAATTATCATGTTAATTACTGTGCCTTTTAGCCCCAACAGCAGGGGTGCTTTTTACCCCAAGCACTATACTTCTAAATATTCTTTCGTTTTTTAAAAACTGTTGCTTGAATTATCTTAAACAAAACTGAAAATTATAAAGAAGACCTTTGTCAATATATGCATTTATTTTAACGATTCTCATTTGGTACTTAAGTCTACAACATGTATACAAACATGAAATAGGCTACTAGAGTAAATAAGAACAGAATCAACTTAGTTCTGCTGCCAGCGATCGCGTCAAGCGTCAGAGAAATATACACGTGTATCTTGAAAAATAAATGTTTTGGAAAGTGCTACGGCAATTTATCTGCCATCTAGTGGTTAAGAGGACAATAATATCAAAGGTGCCTTTAGCCCCGTTGGACCCTATATACAGGTGCATCTTAAAAAAATAGAATATAATGGAAAAGTTCAATATTTTGTGTGATTTCATTCAAAAAAGCTAACTTTCGTATATTCTAGATTCATTGCACACAAACTGAAATATTTAAAGTTGTTTTTTTTGTTTTTTTTTTGTTTAAATTCTGATTGATACAACTCACAGCTTGGGAAAAAAAAAAAAAATCAGTATCTCAAAAAAGTAGAATATTTCCTCAAAGTTCAATCCAAAAAACATTTACAAAAACTGAAATGTTCAACATCTCCAACATAGGTTTAATTATGCACATAATACTTGGTTGAGGCTCCTTTTGTACAAATTACTGCTTCAGTGTGGCATGGCATGGAAGTGATAAGCCTATGGCACTGCTGAGGTGTTATTGAAACACAGGTTGCTTAATAACAACCTTCAGCTCATCTGTATTGTTTGGTCAGATGTTACTTATCTTCCTCTTAACAATTCCCCATAGATTCTCTATTGAGTTCAGGTCAGGTGAGTTGGCTGGCCAATCAAGCAGAGTAATATCATGGTCAGCAAACCAGTCAGAAGTATTTTTGGCAGTGTGGGCAGGTGTCAAGTCCTGCTGCAAAATGAAATCAGCATCTCCAAAAAGCTTGTAAGCAGAAGGAAGTGTGAAGTACTCTAAAATCTCCTGGTAGACAGCTGCATTGATTTTTGACTTGCAAAAAAAAACACAGTGTACCAACACCAGCAGATGACACGGCACCCCAAATCATCACAGACTGTGGAAACTTCACACTGGACTTCAAGCAACTTGGATTCTGTGCCTTTCCACTTTTCCACCAGACTCTGGGGCCTTGATTTCCAAATAAAATGCAAAATTTACTTTAATCTGAAAAGAGGACTTTGTACCACTGAGCAACAGTCCAGTTCTTTTTCTCTTTTGCCCAGGTGAGATGCTTCTTACATTGTTTTTGGTTCAGCAGTGGCTTGGTTCTAGGAATGTGACAGCTGTAGCCCTTTGTTGAAAACTTCTCTGTGTGATGGCTTTGATGCGCTGGCTCTAGCTTCAGTCCACTCCTTGTGAAGCTCTTCAACTTCGTGAATCAGCTTTTCCTGCAAATCTTCTCAAGGCATCGGTCATCCCTGTTGCTTGTGCACCTTTTCCTAGCACATACTTTCCTTTCAGTCAACTTTATATGAATATATTTTGATACAGCACTCTGTGAAAAGCCAGCCCTTTCTGCGATGACCTTCTGTGGCTTACCCTCCTTGTAGAGGGTGTCAGTGGTTGTCTTCTGGACAACTGTCAAGTCAGTAGTCTTCCCCATAATTGGGGTTGCATGTTAGCCCAGGAGGTACCCAGTATTTACACTTAAAATTAATCAAACTAATTAAGGGCAAACTGGATTATTGAATTTTCCTAAGCTGTACGTTGTACCCATCAGAATTAAAAAAAAAAAAAGAACATTTGACACATTTCAGTTTGTGTGCAATCCACCTAGAATATAAGAAAGTTCACTTTTTTTAAATGAATGTAAAAAAAATAAAGAACTCTTGCCCAATATATTTTTTTTAGATGCACCTGTATATAAGTATATATATAAGTATATATATACTTGTGTATATATATACAAGTTTTGATTTGAAGCAAAAAAAAAATTGAAAATCTGACAAAAACACAAATGTAAAAGATTGTGTTCTTAAATGAGGCAAAGTAGCCTACAAATGACAATTATCAAGACATTTAATAGACTTTGCTCTCATCTCATTATTCTGTCAATCCTGCAGGTTCAGTGCGAAAAGTGTTACAGATGGTTTCACCATTTATGTGTAGGACTACAGCTGAATCCACAATCAAATCAAAATGACTTTTCATGGTTCTGTGTGTTATGTACAGACTAAAAAGGTAAGGAACAAATAACACACATGAGCAAACAACAGATGCCATGATCCATTATTTTCATTTGCTTCAGCCAAGAGAGAATTTGGCTGGCTGGGAACACGGCTGGCTGGCTGGCTGTCTCACGACCAATTCGTACATATTTTACGAGGTGGCTAATTCGTACGAATTCGTAAGACCTCACTCGTACGTTTTCGCTTAGTTTAGGGGCGGATTAGGTATACGTCATTCGTACAAATTCATACGAATCGGGGAACTCGATGTATGATTTAGCCAAAACGAGTGAGGTCGTAGGCCTACGACTTAGCCACCTTGTAAAAAATGTGCAAATTGCCGTGAGATCAGGCTGGAACACAAAACAATTCTGTAACATTCTATAACACGTTTCAGTAACAGATACCTTTCTCTTCTTTTGTGTAGAAAACATTAAAGGACATCACTGGAAGAGCCTCACTACCGCCATTGTGTGTAGGCTTATAGGCTAAATGTTGTAAAAAAATGTTAACAGATCATTAACCTTTGTTATTATGTCATTGCTTTTATTTTATTAGATTCTGTTATATTATATTCTTTATATTAATGCTATAGCGTGTTAACATGTCCATAAAGAAGCGATAAAACCGTGAAAGAACACACAAAAGAGGCACTTTGTTTTGATTTTTGCCAACATTTCTTTCATTATTCTTGGATGAGACTCCCGGGCAGGCTGAAATTTGGTCTCAGATCAGCATTAAATTAATTTTGGAAAAATTTGAGGCTTGAAACAGCTAAAAAATTGAAAGTGTACTGCAGTCAGATGTTTTGCCATTTAGGTAGGGTTATTATTACAGTTAATTTGAAGTATCAAAAACATATAAGCAATTATATGAAAGTACAGAAACTGAATAAAATCACATGTATAAAACAATAGTCATATTCGCGAAATAAAATTGACACAAAAACGAAAGAAAAACTGTAAGAATCAAGCTGGCAGAAAGCGACATCTGTTTGTTTTTTTTATTATTATTATTTCGTAAAGTACAGTGTTTTGTTGTTATTGTGATAAGGAACGAATTGAAGTGATCGCGCATGCACCTCACCCGCGCACACACAACATCAGTTATTATATTGCAGCCAGTTCATTATCAAAATAAAATAAGCCAACCGAACGTACAATAAAATGTTAGGCTACAATATTCCATTTAAATAGTCCGAAGTACAGTCCATTGATTTAAGAAGAATGATTTAAGAAGAAGAAACTGAAGTTCAAATCATAATAAATAATAGTTTAGTAGGCTTATTCAAATACGTTATGAATGTGGAATCATTTCTGAGTGGATTGTGCCGAGGTAGGCTATGAACCCAACGCCCGTTTTAGCAGGAATGAATTCGTTTTGGGTTGACGGTTAAGTACTATATTTCATTAGTTTTCTGAATACCGTTAAACATTTAGCTTTATTTACCAGCATTTTTCATTAGACTATTCATGAATGTAATAATAAAAGGCTTAGCCTACCTTTTTTGTCCCTCAAAAATGCCATTTTATAAAAGGTATTTTAAACCATTCAGCAAACATTTTAAAATATCTTTAAAAATGTACTTTTAAAAACTAGTTTTGTATATGTGCGCGCGGGCGCGTCCGTGTCTTTTTTGTCATTGTGGATTACTGGCACCCACCCATGGGATTAAAATGCCCACCGAGTTATGCCATCCTGGGGCCGGTGTTGTGCCCATTTTCGACCCCTGCCAAATTATCACCCCCTCTCGTTGAAATCGCTACCTGATTGCCTAATCCTAACCCCACCCCTAATCCTAACCCCTCCCCCGCACCTAACCCTAAACCTACCAATACTAGGGGGGTGGTAATCTGGCGGGGGTCAGAATTCGGCATAACACCGGGCCTGCATTGTATTTCATACAAAACTAAGTACACTAAGCAAATCTAGTCATAAGATAATATAACAAATTACTAGTCTAATCTAACAAATTATGACGTGCCACCCAGCATACCCAGTTGTACCCATCCTCCAATTCTACAAATTGATTATAGGGTCGCGGCGAACGGATTGGTGTAAGAAAATTAAGGTAGGTGTACTAATTATTTAAAATAGGTAGGTCTACTAGTTATTTCAAATGTCCTTGGAAACTAAAGGATCTGTATATTTACACTGCATTCTTCGTTACATAAAGCTTTAATGTCAACATCACTTGTTTTATCATAGTTGATGTAAACGCAGGCAAACTGAAAATAATTTGAAAACCTATCTGTAGCAATGACAAGAGCATTGATGAGTGAAGGCTCATGGTACTGCAGGCACACGTGTGCACAGAAGAATTTCATCTAATCCGTGAGGAGGTGAGCCGTTTTACTTTACACAACTATGAATATGAATGTTTGTTTTCACTTCAAATGCATATGAATTACTGTTTTAAAATACATTACTAAATGTGGGCAAATGTTGTTTAATCTTTGGAAAAATCTGTATTATTATTAACTAGGCCTATTGGAGGGGCAGATTCTGGAATCCACTGCCACTTCAATATTTATCCTTTTGAGTGGTTTATTAAGTTGTTAATTAATAATATTCTCTGAAATATTAAAGGTTTTAAATGACTTTTCCATGTGAAACTTGAATAGTATAGAATTACATGTCTTCTCATTGTAATGTGCTCTCTACTTGGATTAAGAAAAGCACCCAACACATTAAAACATACATTTACTCTTCTGACTTACTATAGCAGCTTAGGTCACAAAGGTCATTAGGGCCTCTCATCTACAGGACAAATTTACAATTAAAGCATTTTCATTATTTTTTTTCTTCTTTAAACATAAGAAAAAAATGAAGAATATTGAAACCTCAAAATATCTGAAACCTCGTAGTGTATTAAGAACCAAGGGTTACCAAACCTTTGAAGAAGCTGACGATCCTCAAATGCAAACTGTGTGTGTTTTGCCTCAGAGCAACCATACATTTGTGTTGTGTTTTGCTTTCTTTTTATATATTCTTAATTTATTCTTCATTCATTTATTTAGAATCATTAATCATTTCATAATTTTATTATTCCATTTAATCATATAATCATTTATAATAATCATTATAATCATTTGTATATTCATTTTATTGATTCATTAATTGATTAGTAAATCATATTATATTATAGTTCTTTTATATATTTTTTCCATTGTTGTTTAGTCTTATGACTGTGTATCTTTAACGGCTGTTTTGTCTTCATGAATAAGAGATACAAGGGAATGTTTAGAGAAACTCAAGGTTTATGGGATGTTGTTGTGAATCAGTTTGGTATAACAATACTTGTTGAATTTGTGTTCTCCAGACGAAGTCTGAGCATTGAGACATACGCAACTAAGACTATTCAATAAACTCTGCTTCTTTTTATCATCATCACTTCGTCTCCTGCTTCTGCTCTTTTCTGGCTTCCATCGGTCAACTTCCTAACTGACAGAAACCTGCTGTTATTGTGGGTTAGAGTCCTGCATGTTTTGTTAGTGGGGTTGGGGTAACTACAGCTTGCTGACTAGTTGTTCTGTTACCGGAAACACTGATATTTTCTGACGGGATCTGGTGTCCGGGGCCGGATCCTAATTGTCTGCCATGTGGACCTTGATCTAACACCTTTGAAGGGGGTTCTTTAAATAATGTTATATGTTTGTAACTATTTTTTTTCTGTATCTATTTATGCAGGATTGGTGTCCAGGGAGATTTTTTAGCTGTTCCCAGGATGGAATACACATATGGGCATCTTCTGTCACCCTGATGCATGGGCTGGCAGATATACATTTTGGGAGTGACACATTGCGAGTGACCTCTAATCACTTGTCACCTAATAAAATTATTAATTATTTATTATTAATTCAATTCAAGTTTGCTTGCTTGCTTGCTTGTTTTTGTTTGTTTGTTTGTTTGTTTGTTTGTTGTTGTTTTACCATTTAGCCAATCAGAATTTTTTAAGTAACTAATGATGCAGTTAGTGACCTCTGTTACTAAGTATAATTACTGTTGTATTAAGAGTGTACACAGAGCATCCTACAAACTCCTCAAGAGTACTGAAGCTGACTTCTACTCATAAAACTGCAAATTATTTTCTCAAGTAAATTTTCTTCACTTGATTGCATCTCTGACTCCTTGTCTTCATTCAGCATGTCTGGTCATAGGATCATAACTGTAATTTCCCTATACTATGGTGGCATAGGAGTACAGAGTCCTGTGGTTGAGCAACTGGCCTAAAGGCCTGGGACTTCTTTCTCACTTACAATGTAGTATTATTTCCATTATTTATTTCTTATTATTTTCTTGTTGTTTTTGACATTATGCTAACTAATTATGCGTATGTGCTGTAGTGTTTTAAGACTTTGATATGTAAATGTGTTTATGGTTTGTTATTAAATGTTTGTTTACTATTATGATAAAATGGCTAAAAGGCTATGTAGTCTATAAAAACTATTAATATGGTTTATTTGTTAAAATACTTATATTGTAATGTATCTGTCAGGAAGTTATGTAGATTTGACATTTTTAAAATTTAAAAAAAAAATACACAAAATGAGCTTTGACAAATCCAGGTGGTGTAAGATGTGTGTCAAGATTGTGTGAAGATATTACAGCTGCTGTGACATCATCAGGTCACATGACCAGGAAGTTATATAGATTTAAATATTTGAAAAATTAATAAAAAATACACAAAATCATTTTTCCAAATTCCAAGTGGTGTAAGATGTGTGTCAAGATTGTGTGAAGATATTACAGCTGGTGTGACATCATCAGGTCACATGACCAGGAACTTACATAGATTGAAATATTTGAAAAATTAATAAAAAATACACAAAATCATTTTTCCAAATTCCAAGTGGTGTAAGATGTGTGTCAAGATTGTGTGAAGATATTACAGCTGCTGTGACATCATCAGGTCACATGACCAGGAAGTTATATAGATTTAAATATTTGAAAAATTAATAAAAAATACACAAAATCATTTTTCCAAATTCCAAGTGGTGTAAGATGTGTGTCAAGATTGTGTGAAGATATTACAGCTGGTGTGACATCATCAGGTCACATGACCAGGAACTTACATAGATTGAAATATTTGAAAAATTAATAAAAAATACACAAAATCATTTTTCCAAATTCCAAGTGGTGTAAGATGTGTGTCAAGATTGTGTGAAGATATTACAGCTGCTGTGACATCATCAGGTCACATGACCAGGAAGTTATATAGATTTAAATATTTGAAAAATTAATAAAAAATACACAAAATCATTTTTCCAAATTCCAAGTGGTGTAAGATGTGTGTCAAGATTGTGTGAAGATATTACAGCTGCTGTGACATCATCAGGTCACATGACCAGGAAGTTATATAGATTGAAATATTTGAAAAATTAATAAAAAATACACAAAATCATTTTTCCAAATTCCAAGTGGTGTAAGATGTGTGTCAAGATTGTGTGAAGATATTACAGTTGGTGTGACATCATCAGGTCACATGACCAGGAAGTTATATAGATTGAAATATTTGAAAAATTAATAAAAAATACACAAAATCATTTTTCCAAATTCCAAGTGGTGTAAGATGTGTGTCAAGATTGTGTGAAGATATTACAGCTGGTGTGACATCATCAGGTCACATGACCAGGAAGTTATATAGATTGAAATATTTGAAAAATTAATAAAAAATACACAAAATCATTTTTCCAAATTCCAAGTGGTGTAAGATGTGTGTCAAGATTGTGTGAAGATATTACAGCTGCTGTGACATCATTGGATCACATGACCGGGAAGTTGGATAGATTTGTAGATTTCAATAAATCAATAAAAATACACAAAATGACTTTTCCAAAATCCAAGATGCGTATAATGTGTTAGAAGTGTTACTGAATGTAGTACAGGTGTCATAACAACACCCGTTTCTATAATTTAAAGGAAAATGTTGGAGTACCATGTAATAACAATGTAACAATTCATATTCAAAATCACATTCACAGCTTACAATTATGTATTAATGCATTTCCATGTAATTCACACCTTTACATTTTATTAGTTTGATACTTCGGATGTTTGGGAATCTTGGAATGCATACCTTTTTTATTATTTTATGCACTTTTGAGACAGTCCCTTAATTTGCTGTGTGAATGTCTAACGAATGTCCAAAATAAAACCAACTTTACCGCACTATCCCGAAGCAGCTCAGAGCTGGTGCGGTTCCTTCGGCGCATGCAGCGCCTTCATCGGGTCCGCCGTCAGACTACTGCGGTAAAGTTGGTTTTATATTCGCACATTCGGACTTCCGCGTTCAATAACTTTATGTTTTATTGTGCAATAAAGTAATTAATTGTTAATTCTATTCAGCGACATGATTTTCAACCTACTACATTTTTTCACAATCGATCAAAACGGCCAAGCATTGTTTAAATGGCATACTTACCGGCAAACGTCCATTGAATGTCCAACGTAGTGTGGCAAACAAGATAGGGACTGTCTAAAAAGTTGCAATTTTTTTTCATTGCGTGCAAACAGACAACTACATTTTAGCCAACTACAGATGTACCAGCAATTATCACCCAAATTATGTCTTCTAATGCTATAGATTTTTCTTTAGCAACAGTAAAAATAGGATTATAATAACTGTGTTTGAAAAGATGTTTAGGAAATGAAAAAAGAATGAATTTACATTAATTGTAATTTGGTAGTAATCCATACAAGTGGAAAATCACATGGAATCTCCTGAACATAATTAATGGGTTCATTTTACAACCGTTTTATGTATTTATTTGCTTTAAAATGAACAAGAACTGTGTTGGTTTTAACAATGATATTTGATCTATTTCAGTAGGTTTTGAAAGCATGGGTCGACCGCTCCAAAGCAAGTTGGAACATGTTGTTTGGACGCTACAGATCATACTGCAGCACATGTCTTGCTTTTTTTCACTTCTGTTTCTCTGGTTTTAAGTGTGATAAAGACTTAACAGTGTAACAGTGTAACAGTGTTCTACAAGTGTTCAATGAAAAGAATGGCTAAACTTTTATGTGTCCCTGTTGTATGAAATCTTGATTTAATATTAAACTCTCACAATATCACAATTTATGGGCCTTCATTGATGTTTACTGTCCTGCAAAAATATTACTGTCCATAGTACTAATTCTGTCAGATTACTGACAAGTAGGCTACTCAGAAAGCATGACAGCAAACAGGATGTTTATTTTGGGTGAACACTTTCAAAAACTAGTGGAAACATTCTCCAAGATGTTTTATACATATTTTTTTATTTTATTCTCATATTCAATTTCTTCCATCACTGTGTTTTATTGTTTTTTTTTTTTTTTCAATGTCACAGCATCCAGTTCAATAACTTTTGAAAAGAGGGTCACACCATTCCAAAACAAAATGCTAAATATTTATTTGACCCAAAAGAACATACTACAAGTCTTTAATGTACTATTATTTACTCTAGATGTTCAATTTCTACCATCACTGTATTCTATGGGGTTTTTTCAATGTCACAGCATCCAGTTAATAACTTTTGAAAAGAGGGTCACACCAATCCAAAACAAAATGCTAAATATTTATTTGACCCTAAAGAACATACTACAAGTCTTTAATGTACTATTATTTACTCTAGATGTTCAATTTCTGCCATCCCTTCGGGTTTCTTCATTGAGACACCTTCCAGTTCAATATCTTTTGAAGGTAGACACATAATATTCATTTTTCATTAAAACACACAACACTTCTGCAACATTTTACTACAGCAAACTCTAAAATGTTTACCTCAATTGAAAGAACATACTACAACTCTTTCTTTCTTGTGCGAGTTATTGCTTTATGCTCCCAGCGTGTTGCATTGGTTTCTTCACTGACACCTTACACAGTTAAATAGGTCTGGAAAAATCAGATCAAGTCATCCAAGGAAGATTGTAAATTCTTTATTTAGTCTCAAAGACCAAGCTACAGTTCTTTATTGTACAAGTTTTTGCTTTATACCTATTAATGACTTTTTGTATAGGTTTCTCCACTGACACATGGTCCACTTCAATAGCTAAAGAAAAATGGGTCGTAGTGCTCCAGAACGAGTTGGAAAGTTGTTTATTTGACCCTATAGAGCATACTCTTTAGTATACATATACAGTATATGCCATTTAAGTTTTTATCAATCACACATTATCCACTTCAATAGTTTTTGAAGGGAGTGAGTGACTGCTCTAAAACAAGCTACAAATCTTTATAAATAGTTTACAAAATACAAAACTACAGTCCAGGTTTTCTTGTCTTTTCATCTCTGTTTTTGTAATTTTGTGTGCTACTTTGTGTGAGCTGTGATCCTTATAATGAGGTATGCAACATCGTTGACAAGGTGTGGAATTATCAGAAATATATTATTATGTTTTATGTTTATGCTGTTTTCTGTATTCATCCAACATTAAACTCACTTACTATCATAATCCATGTTCACTGATCAATATTTACAGTCTTGCAGAATTGTCACTGTCCATGGTTTGTTTGTTTTTTTCCCCATTTGATAAGAAGATAAGTGCATTGCTTTTTATAGCTGCACTAAAACAAACTCAGTATAGACTACCTACCACAGCACAAAGATTTGTTAATGGAAAGACTTAATTTTTCACAGCTTTTAAGCAAGCCTTGATTATGTGATTATTCACATAATGTGAAGTATTCAGCTGAATGGCTGGCATTTTTGGCCAACATGTCATTTACATTTTAAGATGCAAATCTGCATGCTTTGCTGAAATGTGAACATATGCAAGTAGTGCACCAGCAGACAAGATGACTTTCCAGGGGGCCCAGTTTATGAAATGGGCCCTCTCTAACTGCTATAGTGGAGGATGGTTTCTTACAATTTGATTGGATGCCAGTGGACTAAGACAAATGTCAAAAAAGGCGATCCCAGGACAGGGCATTATAATTGCTCCAAAAGATTCACCTTTTTACCAAAACCCTCCTTTTACTTTCATTCTAAGGCCTAGGCTAAGACAGCCATACATTCCTTTGTTTGACCTACAGATGCAGCATGCAGTTTTGTTGGCCATGACTGTAACAATGGCTAGAACAAAGGGGATCAAACTTTTCACACCCCTAAAACATAATTGCTATTCCTTAGTAGTGTTTGCACAGTTTTTTATTTATTTTTATTTTTTTTTATTAACTATGACATATCTAAAGAGTTTTGAGATTTGGCTTGTGATTGCCAACACAAGAAAGACAGTTGTAAAAAAAAAAAAAAAAAAAAAAAAAAAAACATGCAATGAAAATAATAAACATCCTTCCTCCAATTTACATAATTTTTCTTATTGTATGATCCATTTGGATCATTTGATGTTATTAAGATGATATTCCTTAGCTGGTGCCCCGAGGTAAAAGGACGGATAGGTCATCTGACACGCACACACACCCCTGAGATGATGTGGGACAAAACCCACCGCCTCTAGTGTCTTGTGTATGGCATACCACACAATTAGCACCGTGTGAAGATCACTACATATCTTTACTATCCATACATAATTGATCAAATAATATAGCTGCTAGCAATAGCAGCCTCCAAAATAACTTTAGGCCCATTAACGAAAATGAACTATGCATAAATCAACCAACCCAGGCTTACTAATCCATTGTTTCACTGTAAAATTGATAAGTTAAGAATACTCAAAAGATTCGAGGAGACTTATTGCCCCAGAACTTTTGAAAAACAAACTAATTTTTTTTTCTTAAGTTTATAGAGCTTTAAAAATTTTGTGACAAGTGGGGTGGAGGATAAGGGCCATGGGAGCCGCCAAGTCTTACTTCCATGGATTCCAGTTACACCCCACTCATCACAATGATAATTATGTACAGCTTTCTTAGATACAAATCACATCAATATTTGGGTATCAATATTTCCGCCAAGCTGTCAGAGTTGTTTGCACTCAACTATACCCCATTACTTAAAAAAATAGATGACGATCTTCAACGTTGGATGAAATTACCATTATCAATCATGGGCAGAATATCAGCAACAAAAATGTCTATACTCCCAAAAATAAACTACCTATTTTCAATGATTCCAACACAGCCCACTCGTATCTGGTTTAAATCTCTAGATTCAATTATCACAAAATTCT
Source organism: Cirrhinus mrigala (assembly GCA_036247105.1). Taxonomy (NCBI): domain Eukaryota; kingdom Metazoa; phylum Chordata; class Actinopteri; order Cypriniformes; family Cyprinidae; genus Cirrhinus; species Cirrhinus mrigala. The sequence goes on from CM070009.1 coordinate 46,719,296, forward strand.
ACTGGGAAAACAAGACCCCAAGAATCAAATTAACTACCCTACAGAAACCTAAATCACAAGGTGGATTAGAAGCACCACATTTTTACAATTATTTTCTGGCAAATCAACTTCAAAACATACACAAATGGATTCAACCTAACTCATCAGATTACACATGGCAAGATATTGAACAATCAATCTGCAAAGACATTAACATCTCAGAATTACCTTTTCACAGTCAAACAATCCAAAAACATCACTGTTTTAAAATGCCAACAATAGAAACAACTCTGACAGCCTGGTGGAAGTTCCATCAGATCACAAACTCCCCACTCATACCATGTAAATACACCCCAATTTGGAATAACCCTGATTTTTTAGCTAACAAGAAGCCACTCAACTTTCGCACATGGGCAGATAAGGGAATCACACAACTACAGCATATTATTAATAATAACAACCTGGCAACATTTTCCCATATAGCCCAGACATACAGCATTGGGAGTAATTGCTTCTTGGAATATTTACAAATCAAATCGTCAATTAAATCAAAATTACTTAACCAACCAATTAATCTAGACCTACCCCCTAAAATTTCCGAGTTTATTAATATATCTTCCTCCAAAAAATTACTCTCCAAAATATACAAAATGATATCAAAATCAGACAACACATTAGTTCTACCAACCATCAAATGGGAATCAGACTTATCCATTACTCCCAATGCTGATTTTTGGACTCAAATTTGCAAAAACATATATTCCATGACTAGAAATGCTAACTTACAACTCATACAGTATAAAGTACTCCACAGAACTCATCTAACTGGGCAGAAATTATTTAAAATGGGTTTCACCTCAGAGACATGTTCACATTGCACACAAAACACACCTGACACTTATCTTCACGCCCTATGGCACTGCACTTCGATTAAAACATTCTGGGAAAAGGTCACCAACTCACTCTCAAACTTTATGGGATGTCACATCCCACTGTCTCCCTCCCTCTGCATATTAGGTGACATATCCACAATAGATATAAATAATTCAAATGGTCAATTACTACTGGTGTTTCTAACTATCGCCAAGAAAACTATCCTCGTGAACTGGAAATCAAGAAATACCATTTGCATTTCATCCTGGAAAAACTTATTAACAGAATACATCTCTTTTGAAGATCCTCTTTGTCTGGAGTCATTCCCCAACAACACCTTCATCAGTATGTGAACAAGAGGTGGGGGGGGGGGGGGGGGGGGGTCGAGGGGGATAGGAAGAGTTAGAAACTGTGTCTAGTACTTCATCAAATTAAATATCCAAAAAGGGGGGAGGAGGGGGAGGGGGGAGAAAAGAAAGAAAAAAATCTTTACGTACCGCTTTATTTCTCTTGTTCTATTTACTCTATCCATTCTATTATTTGCTGTTTCTCTCAATTTATGTCCTTTTTTAAATAGAAAAAAAAAAAAAAGAAAAAAAAAAACGGATTGGATGAAGGGAAAAAGAGGGAAAAAAAAAAAAAAATAAATAAATAAATAGATTGAAAGAGGAAAAAAAAAAAAAAATTAGGAGAGAGGTGGGAAGTAACGAAGGAAAAAAAAAAAAAAAAAAAGGCTTCATTCACAGGGTAAGGGAGACGTGGGCATGGCAGCCTGGGCATTGCACTGGACTGATCCATGCCGAACGTCATACCTTTTTAATGCATCACAAAGCAACTGACACACACTGCATTTCAAGGCTGATTATATAACTTCCACCTCCTCCTCATATACTCACATAATTATTGGTGTTGTTTTACCTCTTTCAGTCTTATTATCACTATGGTGATAATAGTAATAGTGATAATAATTATTATTATTGTTGTTATTATTATTATTGTTATTTTGATGATGATTATTATTAATATTAATATTGTTATTTTGTTTTTGTTTGTACTTTATTATTATTATTATTGTTATTGTTATTATTATTATTATTATTACTTTCCTCTGCGTCTTGTCTCTATTTCTTTTCTCTTCCCTTCATCTTCTTAGACATCTTTTTCTACTGTTTGTTCCCCTTTCTTTTTTTTCTCTCTCTCTCTCTCTCTTTTTTTTTTTTTTTTTTTTTTTTTCTCTTTCTTCTTCTTCCTGCTTTTTCCCTCTCTTCTAATAATGGTGATTATTATTATTGTTATTATTATTATTATTATTATTTTTATTATTATTATTGTTAGTCCTCTTCCTGATTTCTCAAAAACCCCCCCTTACCTCTTCATTACTATCATTAATATTATTACTAATAATTTTGTTATCATTACTATTACTACTGTTCTGATTTATCCTCCGGTTATCTCATTATCATTACTATATTGTCATCTACTGTTTCTGTGTGCTTCATGTACTGTGACATATCCACCCAGTTATCTTTATATGCAAACACACACACACACACACACACACACACACAAATGCACACATCTGACAGTTCCTGAACCACTGATTTTGTATTGCCTGTCTGTTTTTTTTTTTTTTTCTGTTTGTTTGTCTGTTTTGTTGGTTTATTTATCCCTGTTTGAGATCCCAATTTATGTACATCTTGTACATATTCTAATAAAAAAAAAAAAAAAAAAAAAGATACAAATCACATTCAACCAGAACTTTATAGTTAAGTGCTAATTAGCAACAGCATTATACCATGTGCTAATGTAGTTCGCTCTCACTATACACTTGCATGTAAATAGTCAAACAACATGCAGTTTTGCTTTACATCCTCAACCTAACCACATGCTCTACTATTCACCACAACGGTAACACTACAAAACAAATATAACAGAAACCACTGTAAATCCTGACATTACACAACATAAAATCCTAAATTTTATGCCATTCAAACCAAATAATCATCAACATAACAAAATATAAAAAAAAAACATAAAAAAAAAAAAAAATCAGCTGCACAAGGCAAATAAATAAATAAACAAGAAAAAGAAAATAAATAAAGACTACCCTCTTAGGAACATAATGGTACAAAACAATTTCCTGTGACACAGCATAAAGATGACACTGGGGCACAAAGTCTCTTCATAGAGCGCAGCCACTAACCCAATGGATCAGAGCACCTTAAACCTCAGGTAAATTAAATAGTATTAAATATACAAAAAGTGTGCACCCTTGAATGAATGATTCATCCTTCTAATAAAGTATTTAACTCATTGGCTTGTGTGTTGGTTTGGCTTGTGTGTTTGCTGTTAGAGGGTGTCTGGAAAGTACAAATAACAAAATTTAAGTAAACAATTGGTGAGGCCGAATATGTGGCATTGCTATAAACTCAGCCCTTAACTACTAAAGACACCATTTGCAGATCTTATAAATCTTTATGTTGGAATTCTAAGAATGCCTGATGGGAAACTAAAATACCTATTGCATCACAGGTCATTTGCATCATCATTGAGGCCTCATGACTGGTTGGTTGGGAAGGTAGGGTTTTTTTTTTGCTAAAATTAATTCATTTTGATGAGTGGTACTTAACCCAGTCCTGGATGGACCCTTAGTACAGCATGTTTTGTATGCCCCCCTCTGGCACACCTCATTCAGCTCTTGTAGTCTTAAGGCGACATTTTAAGGAGACATACAAAATCTGCATTAGGGGTCCTCCAGAAATTTGTTGAGAAGTACTGATTTAGAAAATAAGGCTCAATCCAGTCTGTTCAGTCATACCTAGTGAACAATGTTACAGTATAATGATCACAAATTCACACTTAAAAAAGAGGTGGAAAAACTTCCTATATATGCTCAGTACAGTTAAAATGATGACTTCAGAATAACTGGTTTATAGTTTGTAACGTGTCACTAAAGAAATATCACTGACAGTTCTGCTAAGCTGTAAAGTCACTCAGTACACATAGAGAATGATATTGTGTGTGTACAATATTAAATGAATACTAAATACTACAGGAAAAAACAAAAGAGAGAATATTAAGTTGGTTCATTCAACAGCATGTTTATTAGGCGGTGTCATCTTATATTAAACACTTGATTATCTAAAAAAAATGGTATGTTTAAAGTCCAAACAAAGATTTAAATGAAATGAGCTTTTTATTGAGACAACTTTGCTCAATCCTTTTATTGTGTGTTTTTCTTTCTTTCTTTCTTTTTTCTTTTTTTTTTTTTTTTTTTTTTTTTTTTGGTAGTGTTCACATAACATTTTGTGGGAATGTACGTCTGTGGTACTACTATCCAATCAGGACAAACTGGAGCAATCATCTGATGAACAGCAGGTGTTAGATAAGCCAAAACTTTAAAAGGTGCAATATTGTGGGTTCTTTAGAGCAAAACAAAAGAGTAAGAAGACTAAGGACAAAACTCATCAAGTCATGGGTAGACATAAAAAAGGACAAGTAGTAAAAAGGACAGATGTGTGGGCAGAAGCAGGAGGAAAGGAAGCTGTTGTGTTTCAGTTTTTGAAAGCTGATATTTTAAACAGGGACCAGGGATATTCATCTGACATATGGTCAAATGTATCCATTGCTTTATTTGGTGAGGACACAAGAAAGAATCGGCACTGGTTATGGGTCATATGGACCAAAAACAGAAATGGTATTAGGGACCAACTAGCCATGAACAATCCAAGTGAACAAACAACACTGGAGCCAGGAGACATTATGACAAACAAAGGTACATTTTTTTTGTCTGCCTCTATAATTATGTCATCCAATAGCAATTGTATATAGTGGACCCACAACATATTAAGACACTTTAACTGTGGCCCAACGTATTGTTAAACAATTATTGATTAATTGCTTTAAGAATCATACTATCAAACCAAATAGTATTCGGTTTAACCATAAACAGATTTCTAAATCATACTCATTCAAATGAATTTGCCACAGTTTAACTCCACTCGAAGTGTAGGAACATCTAGAAGCAATATGAATGCTCCTGAGCTAAATTTCACGTGTCCCAGAAAAGGGTATGAATACTTATGCAACGGGTTCTTTTCAGTTTTTTATTTTTAATAAATTTGCACAAATGTTAACAACTTATTTTTGCTTTGCCATTATGGAGTAGGGAGTGTAGACTGATGTGGAAAAAAAAATAATTTAAAGTAGTTTAACATAAGGCAGCAACATAACAAAATGTGAAAAAAAAAAGGGGTATGAATAATTTCGCAAGGCACTGTATTAATCATGGACAAAAATATTCAAACCATTGTTGTTACCTCACCAGACTTTTATTTCCATTTACCATGTGTTCCAGCATTTATGTATTCTTATATTGTTCAGATTTAATTAAAATATATGCTGACCATAAATATCTAATTTTCATGTCAAAATATTCATGAGTATACACTTACTGTTCAATCTGATCTACCATAGACACAGTAAAGAGTTGGGAAGAGGACACTGTGGCAGATATTGTCCAAAATAACATGGACTCACAGGAGGACACAGCAGACCTGGAAAGAGAGACTGCAGCTGAGGATAGTGGTCTAAATTACATCGGCCCAAAGGATACCAGAGTGAACCTTGAGGGAACTGAAACAAGTGAGTATGCACCATTGGGAAATGCTGGTCCAAATGTTTACAGGACAGTACCAAAGGTGTGTAAACAGTTTACCAATCACTCTTAATAGAAAGGAATGGAACAAAATAAGACCTTTGAAGGTTCCACTAAATTGAGGCCACCCTGGACCCACTACCTCTACAATGCATTTAAAAAGGAGAATCCCTGTTGCACTCTATCTTTTAAATATCAAAACATAAAAGGTGCCCACAGCAGGAAAACAAAATGTCCATATTTACACATCGTGGCAATTTGCACATTCCCATCATGCCAGGCAAAATACTCATTCAAACTGAAAACTAAGCCTGAAAGAATGTGCCAAATGGTAAAGATGTTGGTCAGTCAACATGGACAAATAAAACATAAAAAGTGTGAGAAAAGACTTAGGCCAGCAACAAACCTCAAAAGAGGAGCAATTGCTAGAGCAATTACACATGGACCTAGTCATTATTTCTACAAAAAAGTCCAAACCACACCCAAAAAAGAACTTTTGTGTGGAAATATGTCCAGCTGCCTCAACAGGAACGTGCTAAAGGTAATCCGCTCAGAAATTAGGAAGAGGAAACTACTCCACACTGATGTGTTGATGGAAATGCATCTCATGCAGGGCATACTAAAAGGATGTGACACCAGATTTTTTAAACTACCAGGATACATTCAGCATTTTAGCATGGACCCCTTTGGTGTTCATATGTACACTGAGCTTGGAATTAGTATTCTTGTCGATCATTGAGGAAGATTTTATTAACTGAAATATAAAGGAATCATGTACAAATTATTTTACCACTATAGTTCTACCCTATATTTCGCTGGGCAAGCACATCCTATGTTATTGCAGGGGCCACTGGTGAGGCCATGGTATGGAAAATAGACAAGCCCATATGGTTATTTTTTAGGGACCCACTAGCAGAGCTATGTCTCATATTATTTTAGAGGCCCACTAAGAGACCGTGATAAGGAAGAACATCTGGTTTAAATTATAATGGAAAAATCCAGGGAGCCCCCAATAACTCAGGTTGACATGCTTGCGTGAGAAGACCAGTATAAAAAGCTGTCCTCAACCAAGTAAAGATCAGTTCTCTATAGACAACTCGGCTTGATTGTTTCGGCAATAAAGTCTATCTTTTGGCATCAAAACCCAAGACTCAAGAGTAATTATTTGACGGGGAAGAGGGGAAACCACAACATCATCTACGCAGTAGGCTTCCTGTGTCCCTTTATCTGGATGCCACTGGAGGAGTGGTCTCAAAAAATGCAGATCAGCCGAAGCGAATCCTATATTACTCACTCACTCTTCCAGGAAAGGGTCGAGATACTCCCCCTTTACCAATCTGTGAAATGCTATCAAATGAGCATTCGGTACCTTCAATCACATATTGGCTCATGCAATTTATATTGCATCTGTCCAAGTACACACAAATTCACATACACCAGGTTGAGACGGACTATAGCTGGGCTCTCATGCAAAGTGTTCTGCTAGGTTTCAGTAGGGAGGACATCACAGCCTACCTAGAAAGAGCTTTTGATATTTCCACTGGCAAAAAAACACAGGATGACATGAAGCCTTACACTGTGCTGCACATATGTTCTGCTCACATCCTCAAAGCAGTCAGACAGGCAATATCAAAGCAAACTGACGACCAAGGTCTTAGAGACTTTGTCACGTTTGCCTTTGCAAGACTGCAGAATGCCTGCTCACTAGCTGAAACAAGACACATCTTTAGTGCACTGTGTTCTGTCCTGACAACTCCGAAAAGCAGTGAAAATGTCAAGGCAAGCCTGCAAATTCTTGAAAGTGTAATTGCTAAACCCAAGAAGGCAAGCTTGATGAAACAATGGAAACTGGAGACATGGAAAAATGGGACTGTGAAGACATAAACAATGCTGCTACTACGATTGTGGGTAGTTCACCATTCATACCATATTTCAGACAGATCTTTGAAGAAGCCAAGGAACACTCAGCAAGTGAGACATCTTTCTCTATGGACAACAATCCATACTTTTGTCCAGGTATCATCGACATGCTCTTTGACCACTATCTTGCAGTTTTTCCTATGTGGAGTGGTTTGCTGTTAAGGCATCTAGAATGTGCATCACATGATCAGAAGGACATAAAAACAAAATCACACAAAGCAAGAGACACCAATTGCCATGTGGAAAACTGGTTTGGAATTGTAAAACATACCATCATGAAATCTAAGAAAAAGCTCAGACCAGGAACTTTCATCAGAAAAATGCACTGCTCCCTGCAAACAAGATACACCGAACACATCGTTCAGCACAACCTCTCCGAAGATCTGCTGCTAAAGCCTCGGCCACCAATGGACATCAGTCATTCCCAGGAAACATGGATGAAGAGAAGGAAGACACAAGTATCAGGGAAAAAATCCAAATACTTTTCAGCACCAAACAACATACCAGCTCCACAAAAAACACAAAGGACCCAAAAGTGTAGAAAGGACCTGACAAAGAGCCAGGCAACAGATTCAAACCTGGACCATCATTTTCTACCTGCAGAGATACTATCTGTAGAAGATGAGCTAATACTGTCATTAATGTAAACATTTAAAACTGTGCACTACATTTAATCAATGAACCAATGAAAGTAATTCATAAGGTGGATGTTATTGTAGGTTGAAATGCTATGGACAAAACCCTCAGATCTGAGATCTGATCTGGTTGTTGCCATTCTGAGGTCCCCTGATCACAAACAGGAGTACCTCTTGCATCATAGTGCATTCCAATCTTTGAGGCCCCATGACTGGTTATTTGGAGAGGTATGTCTATCAGGAATAAAATATGAATGCCAAATAGTGCACCATTTGGCAAAGACACTCAGTGTACTAAAATTTGTATGTTCAATTTACAAACTGAATTAAGTTGTTAAATTACAATGTGTATGTGTGTATTTTCAGACTATTGAATGCTATCTAAGAGCAACTCTTAATGCAAAGGGTGCATCTGCTAAACTCTACCAACTGAGTCATTACACTACAGGTGTAATTTTAAATGGCACAAGAGAGCAGTTGGCCCAACAAAGATTAAGAAAAGTTTTTTTTTTTTTTTCTTTTTTTTTTTTTTTTTTTTTTTGAGTATTTAGGTCATACATACAACATTGATTGTATTTTTGAATGTCATACAGGTCAACTTTGAGCAATATGATGGTGTAATCGCTGCTGTGAATGTCGACAATGTACACTGGAGGTTTGTGGTAAGTAGAAAATAAATATCTTGTTTAAAATACGTATTACACACGAAGACATTCCAGTATTAATGTTATTGCACATTTTAATTAGTTATGTATTCTTTTGTCTTTTTAGTATATCCATGCTGTATCAAAGAAATTTTTTGTGCTTGACCCTCAACGTGGAAGTAATGAAAAGGAGGCAGCCACACAGGGCTGTAAAAAATTTGGGTACATTAGCTTTTTTTTCAAACAACCTGTAACTTTTCTGCTCTGTCAAAACACTCTGTTGTTGGTGTATTTGGGACTTTGCAGAAGAACACCAAAATCACAGTGCATTGTTTTTGTGCAACAACAGGGAATTCTTCAAAATGAGGAGGAATCGGGATTCAATAGAAGACTGGGTGGACACCAAATGGCAGCCTGGCACAATAGACCATTCATTTCAGGAGGATGGTGACAGCTGTGGAGTGTTTGTGATGCAGGTAATAAAAAATAGTTGTATACTTAAGCTTTTCAGCTTTTTCCACATCAGACTTTGTTTCTAATATTAATGTTTGATGTTTTTTTGTGTAGATGGCCAGGGAGGTTGTAGAAAACTTTCCAAAAATTCCGGAAAATATTCACATAGATCCCAGCAAGAACTGGATGTGGAACTGCAGGAGAAATATGGCAAAAGACATTTTACAAGCATCAGGTATTTTAGCTTTTTTATGTCCTTTGTGTATTTCTTTGACAGACCATTTTTTAAAAACATATCACTATCTTCATTTTAATAACTGCAGTCTCAAGGGAAGAATATTGTTCCATCTGTGGGCAAAAACCTAACCCAAACAAGGACGAGATTTGGGTAATCAATATGTCATGATTTCACTAGTGACAAAATAGGTAGTGAATTTAAAAAAGAACAAATCTAACAACATGTGTCCTTTTTGTTCTCAGATTCAGTGCGAGTTGTGCCAGAGGTGGTTTCATGTAAAATGCCTCAACATAGTGGTCCCATCAAAAGACCAATCATGGTTTTGTGTTTTGTGCATATAATTTATTTAGAAATGTTCATTGTTATGCTAAATGCATAAAAAACAGTACATTTTCTGTTTGTAATGTTTGTACCGTGTGGCTCTATGTTTACAATAGTTTTTTTGAAGGATAAACAAAAATCTTCTTGGCAATTCAACTTTCGTGTTGGCGTGTGTGAGTGTGTTTTCTGTTTCAAAATTATTGATTTGAAATTACTAAAATGGCTACACAAAAATTGCTAAAGAGTACTTTATCAGAGAATCTTTGTAAAAGCAGCACCATGCAGAGAGACAACATTAACAGTGTCTGTATTTGTTCATAAAATTAGTGTAATCAAATTTAATTAGGTTGAATCATTTGAGCTCTAGTACATTCAAGAGATAGCAGCTATTTCATAATCTATCTGTTGTTACTATGGTGTGTCTTTTTATCTTACAGCTTTAACCCTATGATTATTCAGGTAGGGTAAAGATAGTCAAATCTAGCCTAAACCAAAGGTTCTCACCTGCCCGCAGGTTGCAGTCCTTCAGGAATGACGTAGAGGACCCCCCTTGTGGTTGTTCTTGGTCGAGGTTTAATTTGTAGTCATAAGTAAAATCTCACAAGAGGCAATAGTAACAATAAAACTCTTATTTATTGGTTACAATACAAAGCAGTTTAATGCAAAAATAAAATAAAAAACAGCTTAGCTACTCATTATATAATCAAACTTTTCAACAGCAATACTGGAGATGCTGTTAAGTGTCCCTCGTTAGGGTATCAGGTATCCTCTACGCTTAATGCAGTCAGCATCTGAAGAGTAGTTTACTCCTCAGACCTTTTATACAACTTTTCGGGTAATTCCCATTACACTTCAATTAATCATCATATTAGTCATCAATTTCTCAATGTTCTGTATGTTTCAATCTTCCTGCTGTAGTCGTATCAGTCTCTGCAACTTATTCTTAATGAGGCTGTGGTCTTTCCTTAGTCTCTTACGTTGCTGTCTGTGTCTAGCACTTTTCGTTTCCTCTTTAGCAATAGCAATATTAGTATCAATTCCAAAACACTGTTTTTACCTGTATCTTCAATGGGCTATATATGGCTGCATTGGCTAAGTTTTGATTTTTGTTTAAAGTTGATTTTTAATGCAATACATGTGATGTAACAGTGTATTTATGTAACACACTGAACACTAGTGTAAGGTTGAAAATAATCAAAGACTTCTGCTTTCCTGTCCCAAACATATACTGGGTAACAAAAGGGCCATTTGGCATTCCTGTAGGCCAAGATGTGTACATTGGATACAATACATTGGGGGTCTAGCACCTTTTGCCCAGTGGGTGAAGCTGTAATCTGCTGATTGGTCAGTTTGGATGTCTCACATTGGGTTTTAGTCACGTGGTCAAGGAAGCGATAAAAGAAGATTGTAACTGTTGCTCTGTCTCTTTTCTTTGCTGGAGCTCTTCTCGGAGCTCTGCCTTCTCTCCCTCTTTTTCATCCTCTCTCTAACTCCCCACCCCTCTCTTTCTCTCTCAGGTAACATTTTACATACATGTTGGGTACAATTAACTGGTAATGTTTTACCATCCTTCCTCTATTTTGTAACCAATTTAAGTGTAACCATAACAAAATACTGTTATGAATTATTATGTTATTAAATTATGTGCTAACTAGTCTTAATTCGAGGTTAATATTGAAGTGCTACCTATTGCAATACGATGTAGTCTCTTAATAGCAACGCTCTCCCACATATGTAGCTATTGTAACTGTGCTTATTTCCGTTGTTGGTATAAGTGGCAGTGGGTGGTAATACACTAGAAATGTACAGTTTAATGCCATCGTGCTGATAACGTTTCTTTAGTCATTCGGCAATCCTACAGCCTGAGCCACCCTTACACTAGCAAAACACAAAAATCTTTATATCTTTAGGGTGTAGAATATACAAATAATAAGTCTAGCAGGCACAAATAATTTTTTTACTCAGAAATTTTTACTGACATTTTGCATTGGTTTCTTCAATGACACATTAACCAGTTCAATAGCTTTTTTTTGTTTAGTGAAGAAATATTTTGTTAAGATGCTCCATTTCTACTAGCAGTGTGCTGTGTAGATTTTTTTATGCATCATCCAGTTCAATAGCTTTTCTTTGTATGGCTGAAGTGCTCTGAAACATATTGGACTTTACAGAACAAACTACAGAACAGAACTCTCCAGAGGCCTCATTTATAAAACTCTCAGTATAGATTCATCCTAAAAGTGTACGTAGCTACTCGCAAAAGGTAGATTTTGCGTATGCACATTTTTTTTTTATCAAAAATCCCTTTATAAATTTCAGTCAGGGGAAGACAGTGCGTACGTGCATCTCCACCCCGTCTTCTCCCAGAAATCACCAAATATGGAGCTTACGACGCCTAGTTTTACTATGCATAACCTCATCTGCATATCATTTCCATGCATATTCCCACCCACGCGACCATGTTTAATACTGTCAAAGGTACAAGACATTAAGGAAACATGAGATACGGCTTATAAATGTAATTTGTGCCATACATTAATTTTTATTGCAAAAAATCATTGAATGTCTTTGTTGTTTCAGATTAAATATATCAAAATATCCATAAAAGTAAAACTGTTAAAATAGTTATCAGATAAATATTTTAGAATTGAGTTGATCTTATTCTTTAACACTGGCCAAATAGTGTTTCACTTGTTTAAACAATTCAACATGTTTTAGCTATTTTTAGTGGAAACATATATTTATTTCAGTGTAAATACAATTGTCTGACTCGGCGCATCACTGACAAAGTATTTTAAAATAGAAACGTGACATCAACAACACCGTGCAGCTGCCTGCGGTTGTATTGATTCAACTGGACAATGGACCGTCCAACCACCGAATCTAGCAGTGTCTGCCATAATATCGAAGTTAGTGCGCATCATTGATCATTAGTCTCGCTACAAAAATATTTTCTCTTAACATGAGATCTGCAGTTTCATTATTGTGCACCTATAGCACTCTTCGCTGTCATTAAAACATAGCATGCCACAGGAAAAGTGATCAAGCGCATCCACTACAAATATGTGTAAATTCATATAATTTTGTTTTAACTTGTGCGTATGTGACAATGAAATTTCGGTGCTGATCTCCATTAATGAGAGTGGACTATTTAATGAAAATGTGTATATCGACATGAAAACAGAGTTTAAAATCGTTGATTACTTTATTAATTTATTACCTTATTAAAAACTTGCAGAACTGTCCATGGTACTGAACACATCATATTATTAAAGAGACTTCACACAGGGTACATGACATTAAACAGGATGTCTATAGGGATTAATACATCAAGAGCTTTTGGTAGAGAGGTAGACTCAATCTGAACTAACTTAAATTTTGGACCATTCATGACAATTTGTATCATATATATAACTGACATTTTATATAAATTACAGGTTGGCTTTTTAAATTGTTAAAATTTCGCTGAACATAAGTTTAAAAATGGATTTTAACAAGACAAGGACCTTTAAATATGCCTTCTCAAAAGACCTTCAAAACCTTTTCAACACAAAAATATTTTTTAAATGGAAACTTGGGTAAAACAATACACATTCATTCACATGTATTTACCCATGTCAGAAGAGTATAACACAGTATTGCACAGTTTTAAGCAGGCCATGAAAATGTGGGGACTCCAAATCATGGTAACACATTTCTGAACCCAAACTGTATGCTTTGTTTAAACGTGAGCAAATGTGTTTGTACTAATGTGAGACAATTGCTCCTCTGTCTTCCTTTAAAAAAAATCTGTACACACAATGGTGCTGACACTTTACACATTAGTTGATGTATATTTTCTTGCAATTGTCAAAGTACATCCAACTGCAAATACACAAAATAAAATATTCAAACTGGGCAATGTTGCAGAGTGTTCTTTTAGTGTTTAATAAGGAAAACATTACTCTTTATTATACATAGCATTGGAAATTTGCTTGGAAAATCAAAAATTAGTTAAACATTTTACAGATTGTCCCAGAAGATATAGTCTGTTCAATCCAGACTTATTGAACCGTGTAATGTGTAAATGAAGAAAACAACGTTGGGGAGATGTAATTTCCTATATAAAGCAAATAAATGTTCTGTAACAGTCCACAGAGCATTTTAAAAACTGTTGAACTGAATAATTTGTCATTTAGGAAATTAATGCAACAGGTTGACAGTAGTTGTTGACCATATGATGCAAAACAAAGAATACGTTTATTAGGGTCAAGTTAAGATTTCCCAACATGTTCTGAAACAGTCCATTGAACCCTTTGGAAGCTACTGAACTGGATGCTATAAGAATCAAATGCAGCACACTAGCAGTGTCAGTTGAACACAAAGAGCAAATAATAATACATCCAAAAGCTGTAGTGTGTTATTTCATGTAAAATGAATATTATACAATTTGTACTGAATAAGTGAGTGTCTTCCTTCAAAAGTTACTGAACTGGATGCTGTGACATTGAAAAACCCCATAGAATACAGTGATGATAGAAATTGAACATCTAGAGTAAATAATTGTACATTAAAGACTTGTAGTATGTTCTTTTGGGTCAAATAAATATTTAGCATTTTGTTTTGGAATGGTGTGACCCTCTTTTCAAAAGTTATTGAACTGGATGCTGTGACACTGAAGAACCCAGTGATAATAGAAATTAAACATCTAGAGTAAAAAATTGCATATTAAAGACTTATAGTATGTTCTTTATTTTAAAATAAACATTTTCCACCTTATTCTAGAATAGTACGTTGAGCCTTTTAAAAACTATAGAACTAAATTGTGTTTTATTGAAGAAACCAATACAACACATTATGAAGTAGTAGAAATTGACCACATAAAGACAATTATTGCACAATAAAGAGTTGTAGTATGTCTATTAGGGTCAAGTTAACATTTTCCAATGTGTTCAGGAACAGTCCATCAAGTCTTTTAAAAGCTATTGAACTTCATCATGTGTCATAAAAGAAACCTCAGTAATTAACACAGTACTAGCAAACAAAACTACACTTGAGGCACAAATTGTTTATTAAATATATAAATCATAAATGTGTCATATATCAACATGCTCTGGAACTTTTTAAATAAAAGCTAGCAGCGCTTTTCAGCTCCAAAGAGTCTTCAGCAATTTGCCATAAAAGATTCATGTAATTTGTAGACGGTCCCTCTGGTGGTGATGACGTCACATCATTCCATAGGCATGAACGTATTTTTCAGCCTTCTAAAAACATCGACTTCTGCAGAAAAATGGATTGTAGATACAGCTTATTATAGTCAGTAATGAAAATTAATTGTAAGTATCCTTTTTACATGCATATTAACAAAGCTATTGAACACGGAAGTCCGAATGTGCGAATATGAAACCAACTTTACCGCAGTCGTCAGACTGTGGTTCGTCTGGATCCGTCAGAGATGCAGCTCGACGAAAACGTGAACTGTGCACTGTAAGTCTTGTTTTTTTTTTATTAGTAGTAGTAGTATTTTTATAACATGTATTAACTACCAAATCAGTGAACATAATTATTTAATGATGAGACGCAACGAGATGTGTATAAGTTGTTGTAAAGCACCGCGGCTTGTAAGTATCAGCAATATAATAAAACCGTGTAAAATCGTTACCATTTGAGAAGGCATAACTGGGAAGTTAATCTCAGTTTGTTAATATTGTAACCATCACTTGTAGTTACAGCTTAGTGACATTGTTTGCACAACTAATTGGTAATTTATTGTCATGTGGTGTGTTTATAAGGCTTTGGGAGACATTGCAAGACATGACAGTGTGTGAAGATCTGAAGTAGTGGATCCAGCTGTTATTAACCACCTCTGGACTTCAGCTCTCACGCCTAATGGAGATGCAGATGTGATGGAGGCCAAGTGGAAAAGCATGGTCAGCAATGAATGATAGTGGAATACTGCAGGTCACCAAAGGCTCTATGAGAACGCAACACTTTCTTGTTTTCCACTACACTGATCCCCGTTCCAGATCCCTCCAGAGGATCAACAAGATGAAGCTGTTGGCGTGTATCTAGCACAGCATTCACTATTTAACATGTTAACAACACATTAGACATTTACTGAAAGATTGGTAAATGTTTTTAAATGGGTCAGATGGTATATTTTTGTTTCAGTAGTATATGTTTGGTACATCTACATTTGTCATATATATATATGTGTGTGTGTGTGTGTGTGTGTGTATTAACAGTTGCAATGCTGTGTTTTGAGTTAGGTATTAACAGTGCTATGAAACAATATTTATGATTTAGTGCTGTATAAATAAAACTGAATTGAATTAACCATAAATGCAGATCTGCTTGATATATATGTGATGTGAACTTCATAAACCGGTTTTTATACAGTAAGTTAATTTGTGATTATTGTTTATTGATTGTCACCAAAATGGGGCCATTCAAAACCTTTATAAAAATCACTCTTCCTCTGTAAATTGTCTACTCATGACTGACACAACACATGAAGGTAAGGGTTTCTCACACAAGAATATAATGAAACACAAACGTGTTTATCTCCCTCTCTCTCTTTCCTGCTTTGACGAGAAAGCGCTATACCACATAATGTTAGTGTCGGATATTAGCGAGTTTGACGCACTTGATTAACCATTATTAGTTTCTGTTACGGGTAAGTATATCAGTACTCGTAGATGACCAATATTAGCTTTGCTTTAGCCTGATTATATATCGTTTGCTAACGTGTGTAACGTTATATCTAAGCTAACACCGGTCTGTTCCCTGTTCTCCTCACACCACAACTCAATTCGTCTCATCTGACCGTTGTTCTGTCTAATCCTGGCCTGTCCCTGCTCTCTTGGCCACACAGCAGACTCATAATTGTATGTGTGGTCCGTCATACGAGTGGAAACAATCATTTAAACTTTCCTCCGCGTCCGAAAGATCATTGCGATCCATTGTTTTTCTATAGACCATTTCGTCAGATGTAAACGTACTGGTCCCGATACCCTTACTGTTTCTTTTTTTTTTTTTTACTTTACACACATCACAAAAAAATACAACCAACATAAGATTTGACTGGATAAAAAAAAAAACGTTATGTGGCAATGCTGAGGGAGGGGGGACAACGTTGTAAGTACGTTTGAACACACCCAAATACAATCCGACTACGCCACCCCGTAAGGAAACGGGGAAATAACCAAAATAAGGGACACAGGTTCGTAGGCTGAAGTGATCCGAGAGAGACGTGTGAACAATGTACAAAAGACTTTATTCAAATCACCATAAATAGTTAAAATGTTCAATGATAATCAATGTCAAATGTCGGGTCACAATCAAACACTGTCACAATCAGAAGCTCTGTGTACTGGACAAAATAAAAATATCAATTTGAAAATACTCACAACAAAAAAATAAACAAAAAACTAAAAAATAAAAGACACAGGCTTTCCAGCGGCAGGGGCAGGCTAGATGGAGTGAAGACCCTATCTGTGAATTCGTGTAACACACACACACACACACATGTTGGGTTTACATGTTTTATGGGGACATTCCATAGGCATAATGGTTTTTATACTGTACAAACCGTAATTTCTATCACCCTACACCTACCCTACACCTAAACCTAGCCCTCACAGGAGACTGTGCACACTTTTACTTTCTCAAAAAAACTCATTGTGCATGATTTATAAGCCTGTTTCCTCATGGGGACCTCACAAATGTCCCCACAAGCTCAACATTTACTGCTATTACTATCCTTGTGGGGACATTAGGTCCCCATAACGTGATGAATACCAGGTGCACACACACACACACACACACACACACACGCACACACACGCACACACAGTGAGAGGTGAATCCAAGCAGCACTGCACTCCACACAATTGCACCACCACCCGTACTCCAAGCTAGCTAGCTAGCCTCCCAGCCTCAGGCCGGCAGTGCCTAAAATACACCAAAACAAACAAAACAAATTAAATTCAATAATACAGTGGAAATCTTTCCATCAAAGTAAACAGAAACATTTATAAAGAAACACTATTACAATATCAAACTTAAACTATTGAAAATATACAAAACAAAATACTAATAAACAATGATATAAACAACACAACACAAAATGGAATGAATGCAACAGTCCGAATGCTCACTGAAGCAGGTCCTAGAGTCAGAGTTCCCCTACAATAGCGTGGAAACACTTATCAGGGCACAAGCGATGACATTAATGATGCCCCAGATGTAAACCAGCCCTTTAATAGTAGTAGAGCAACTCGGAGCCGTTAGTATATTTGGCAATTAAGCAGCAAACAGAAGCACAGCTGAAGTTCGGCTGGACACCAGTTGACATTCAAATACAAAACAAAAAGAAAACGAAACACAATACAAAAAACAGCAGGAAAAACAGCAGCGCGTCCTCCTTTAACGACGGGTATAAACACTTCCGCCTTCAAGAAACGCGACGAGAGAGACAGCTCAGCGCACTAAGAAAGAAAAATTATTAATTAAATACTTGTCTTGTGAAAAAGAGGAAGCAGGTTGATTACACTTACCCAAAGCAATTCCTCGTGCCACACGAAGTGTATAGTCGCTCACAGCTCATAACAAATTAACATGCAGGAAGACTTTTCACTGATTTCACGGCTAAGAGTTAAACAGATAATTATTCACCCGACGCCAAAACAACAGTAGGTAAAAAGAATCGCACACATACCTGACATGCAGTGGACAGTCTGTGACCCAACCAGGCATAAAACGCACTGAGAAAAGAGAAAGTCTACATTTAAAATCCACATGCTCACATCTATTAGCCAAACAGCTACAAACCAAAAGAAACCACGCACCGTCTACACCAGCGCACTCAGTATGGGCGGTCCTAGTCGTGACGCACACAAGGTGATCTAACTCCAGCCTTAAAATACCATCAGCGCCACTTCCAATAGGCTATGGTGGGTGACAATCATGCACCAATGAGCCAATGAAACTGAATTACGTCACCCACCTTGCCACAATCTACCCCCAGCTCTTGAATCGTCGCCCCGACGATTATTCCAATAGACCTAATCCCAAGGTCTAAACAATGCGGATATAGAACCGGTTGAGGCCTCAACAGCCTCAAGACCTGCCACCCTCCCTACAGCCCTAGGAAGATGGTTACGATTGGAATGATGACCAGCAGTAGTTCGCCTAGTACGCCTCACTGCCCCATCCACATAAGATGGACCAAAGGGACCAAGATCAGTCAAGGGTAATTGACTTACGGCGCCCTGCCCTGATGGTCCAGGAACCACAGGAGCCTCAACCTCCACATCCACCACAGGCTCTAGTGAACTAGAGTCCGCCAAAACGGGGCCCTGACTCCCTGACTCCATGGCAGCCGGCAAAGTCTCAGGTATCACCCTAAAAAGGTCAACTTCCTCCATTGAGGAAGGATCCTCCAACAGTGGTTCCTCGCCAACCGATGCCCTATCCTCTGAGGGGGGTGCCAAGGGCTCCCGCCCTACTCTGGCCTTCAACAGAGAGCGATGAACATGTCTCACCCTACTCACATCGTTGACCGGTGCAATGGATGGAGGAAGAACGACAGAATCAGGACAAAGAGAGAAAGAGAAGAGAAGAAGAGTTTAATGAGAGAGAAGATGAGATGAAGAGGGAACGAGAGGAGTGGAAGATACAGAAACAAGAGGAAAACAAGAGAAGAGAAGAAGAGAATGAGAAAAGAAGAGAGAAAGACAAAGAGATTCAGAGACTGCAGAGTGAAATGGAGGGAATAATCAGAGAGAAAGAAAGAACAGAAAGAGAGAAACGAGAACAACTAGAGGATTTAGAGAAGAGATTGAAAGAAGAAAGAAACATGAGAGAAGATCAACAAAAGACTCTTGAAGACAAACTGAAAGTCCTTGAAGAACAGCATGAAGATGAACTGAAAAGAAGACGAGTGGAGGGGAGAGAGGAATATGAAAGAGAGAAAGAGAAGATGATGATGAAGATCTGCTCTCAAACTGATCGTTCACTACAGGTGAGTCTTCAAGACTTTTGCTCTTTCATGTTTGTTCTGTTAGTAATCACACTTTTACTATTAATAATATCCCACACAAACTCACACAATTAAACTTATTTTCACTGAATGATGTGTTTGTTTCAACTCCAAAAGGTCACAGCTTACAGGAAACTGGAGACTGAATACAGGAAGTGGACCTGGAGTCTTCGCAGAGCCATGATGGAAACTGAGAATAAACTATACAATATTATAGAAAATGAAGCGATTCATGAGGTTGAGGAAACTGATCTTTACAGAGAACTGAAGACGACAAGTGAAGAAGTGAAAAAATCAATGTCTGAATTCTTTGAGAAAGACAGAGACAAATATATACTGATTCAGTGGAAAACATCATTTGAAATAAAAATCAAAGAGCTTCAGGAAAACATTGTGAGAGAAACAAAGAGGAAATTAAAAAAGATTCTTCAGCAACGAGACCTGAAGAAAAACATTGATGATCAGAGGAAACATCATGAAAACACTCTCTATGAAAAGAGCAAAGAACTTGCCTTAAAACTCAAAGACAAAACAAATGACGAAAAATTAATGAAGAAAGAGTTTGATTTATTCTGGGAACAAAGAGTGAATATGATTATCAGAGTCACTCCTGCAATCAGAGACATTAACATAATGAGAGATGTGAAAGAGATCCTCAGTGACGTCTATGATAGTGTTCCTGTAGATCACTGGAGGGAGAGCAGGGATATTTTCACTGTGCAGTGTTATTCACATTATGTACAGTTTAAGAAATCCAGTGAATTAACAAGACCTGCTAGTTTGAGCAGAGCATTGAAAAAGATGTTTGGTTTAATTCTACCTAAAGAGGATGGAGCTCAAATAAGATCATTAGTCACAGATGTTGTTCAGCAGACAGACACAATGATTCAGTCATTCAACATTTCAATGATTGGCTACAACATCAGCTGCATTCAACAACTCATAGATTACATCAAAACAAGAGTAAGAGAACATGAGGAAGGACCAGTGAGATATGTGTTCAAGAGTGAATTCTTCATAGATTTGGTTCTTTCCATCTGTGAGAGATCAAACAAGACAATCACTGACCAACACAGACTGTTCAGGGAAGCCAACGATCCTGTAATATATGTTGAGAAGAAGAGACAAGAGTACTATAGTATTTTCCTGAAATACTGTCATGGAGCAACATCAGCTGTTGTTTTTGATGAAATCATCTGTCAGAAACTGAAAGAGCCCATTGAGCAGAGCGTCTACAAGAAAACTGCCAGAGATCTGACAGATGAAGTGAGATCAAACTGTGAATCACTGAATGGAAACAGATCAAATCTGGAGAAACACATCCTGAAGACACTGGCAGAACAGGAGGATTTTGACAAATACATGAACTACATTCATCATCCCAGAGATCACTTCAAGAGTTTCATCAGAGATGAAGTCAGTCGGTTCATCACTGATCAGTTCAGTGTCAGTGTTTTACCCAAGATGAAGGAGAACATTGAACTCCTGCAGCAGAAGATCATGAAAGCAGCTCATGAATCTACTCAACATGTTCAAGTGAACAGAGGAGATGTTGGTTTGTGGTTGAAGAGTTTCACACAGCAGATCTCAGATGAGCTGATCTTCTCTGAAAAAGACCTCACTGGAATCAAACATGATGATGTTGATGATTTCAACCTCCTAGAAGATTTGATAAGGAAAGAACTTCCAGCTATAATGTTTGACAGTGGCAGCAGATTCAACACAAACACATTTGATGAAAAACTGGACCAGTTCAGACCAGATGAAATTCTGATTGATCACTTGTGTCAGTGCTGTTGGGTTCAGTGTCCGTTCTGTAAAGCCGTCTGCACCAACACCATAGAAAACCATGATGGAGATCACAGTGTTGCTTTCCACAGAGTGACTGGAATTAATGGACATTTGTACAGTGGAACAACAAACTTGTCTGTTAGCATCTGCACATCAGAAGTAGCAAGTAATGGATCTTTTTGTCCCAATGACTCGGATGATAAAGTCCTCTATAGAGATTACAGAAGAGCAGGAGGAGTTTATGCGGAGTGGAGCATCAGCCCTGATCTCTCTGAACTGCCCTACTGGAAGTGGTTTGTGTGCAGATTCCAGAAAGATTTGGAAAAACACTACAATAAAACATTTGAGGGGAGCGGTGAGATTCCAGATGAATGGAAAAATTACTCAAAACAGGATGCTATTGAGAGTTTGGATAAATACCTTTAACATATACAAACTAATAGAGCAAAACAACACCTTTAAGATTCTTATTTACAAAGCAATACAGGTCCTTTTCAAAAAATTAGCATATTGTGATAAAGTTCATTATTTTCTGTAATGTACTGATAAACATTAGACTTTCATATATTTTAGATTCATTACACACAACTGAAGTAGTTTCAAGCCTTTTATTGTTTTAATATTGATGATTTTGGCATACAGCTCATGAAAACCCAAAATTCCTATCTCAAAAAATTAGCATATCATGAAAAGGTTCTCTAAACGAGCTATTAACCTAATCATCTGAATCAACTAATTAACTCTAAACACCTGCAAAAGATTCCTGAGGCTTTTAAAAACTCCCAGCCTGGTTCATTACTCAAAACCGCAATCATGGGTAAGACTGCCGACCTGACTGCTGTCCAGAAGGCCATCATTGACACCCTCAAGCAAGAGGGTAAGACACAGAAAGAAATTTCTGAACGAATAGGCTGTTCCCAGAGTGCTGTATCAAGGCACCTCAGTGGGAAGTCTGTGGGAAGGAAAAAGTGTGGCAGAAAACGCTGCACAACGAGAAGAGGTGACCGGACCCTGAGGAAGATTGTGGAGAAGGACCGATTCCAGACCTTGGGGGACCTGCGGAAGCAGTGGACTGAGTCTGGAGTAGAAACATCCAGAGCCACCGTGTACAGGCGTGTGCAGGAAATGGGCTACAGGTGCCGCATTCCCCAGGTCAAGCCACTTTTGAACCAGAAACAGCGGCAGAAGCGCCTGACCTGGGCTACAGAGAAGCAGCACTGGACTGTTGCTCAGTGGTCCAAAGTACTTTTTTCGGATGAAAGCAAATTTTGCATGTCGTTCAGAAATCAAGGTGCCAGAGTCTGGAGGAAGACTGGGGAGAGGGAAATGCCAAAATGCCTGAAGTCCAGTGTCAAGTACCCACAGTCAGTGATGGTCTGGGGTGCCATGTCAGCTGCGGTCAATGCAGCTAGCTATCAGGAGATTTTGGAGCACTTCATGCTTCCATCTGCTGAAAAGCTTTATGGAGATGAAGATTTCATTTTTCAGCACGACCTGGCACCTGCTCACAGTGCCAAAACCACTGGTAAATGGTTTACTGACCATGGTATTACTGTGCTCAATTGGCCTGCCAACTCTCCTGACCTGAACCCCATAGAGAATCTGTGGGATATTGAGAAGAGAAAGTTGAGAGACGCAAGACCCAACACTCTGGATGAGCTTAAGGCCGCTATCGAAGCATCCTGGGCCTCCATAACACCTCAGCAGTGCCACAGGCTGATTGCCTCCATGCCACGCAGCATTGAAGCAGTCATTTCTGCAAAAGGATTCCCGACCAAGTATTGAGTGCATAACTGAACATAATTATTTGAAGGTTGACTTTTTTTGTATTAAAAACACTTTTCTTTTATTGGTCGGATGAAATATGCTAATTTTTTGAGATAGGAATTTTGGGTTTTCATGAGCTGTATGCCAAAATCATCAATATTAAAACAATAAAAGGCTTGAAACTACTTCAGTTGTGTGTAATGAATCTAAAATATATGAAAGTCTAATGTTCATCAGTACATTACAGAAAATAATGAACTTTATCACAATATGCTAATTTTTTGAAAAGGACCTGTATATATGTGAAGTTCCAAGGGTTAAAAAAAAAAAAAAAATGAAGTAAAAATGTAATTTCGTTCAATCTGTTTCTATGTAAGAAATAATAGTGAGGGAAGTTGCATGTGTATTATTTACTCGACTCAGCAAACCTTAATACTCAACATCTTTTTGTGAAATAATGTCCTGCAGAGTCTGAGCTGTGGTAGATTTCATGCACAAATATTAACAATAAATAAACAATATTCACACAATATTTAATGTTTGAATGGGAACTTGCTTGAGTCTCCTGCTTGTCAAACTGTCCTGAGACAAAAACTCTAACACTCTCACAATCGTGTCCTTTAAAGCTTTACAGTGTGTGCAGAATTATTAGGTAAGTCTGGTTCTGTTCTGACTTTTTTTTTTCCAAGCACATTTGACCAATTCCACACCACATCGATCTTAATAACTACTATTGCCCTTGTATTTAATCATTTATAAGTGATATATAATTGTCCATGAAGGCTGGAAGTGAAGAACTTCTTATATTCAGGTGTGCAGAATTATTAGGCATGTTTCCTTTTACAGATAAAATGAGCCAAAAATAAAAAATAAAAATACAAATAAAATAAAATAACATAAAATAAAATAAAAAAAAATTAACTCAGACTGAAAGTAAAAAATATTAATACCCATGAGAAGAATGCAATACTAATGCAATAATAGAATTTGCAAAGTTAAGGCTTGACCATTCATTGTGCAGGCAAATGCTCACTGGGTCAGCACAGTCAGAAAAAAAATCGTCTCAAAGAGGAAATATAAGGGCCATAAAAATTGGTAGATGTTTAAAATGGTATTTGATTATGCTGTGTACTAAGCCACAATATTATATTTCACCTGCCTTCGAAAATGCCAGAGAAACGAGGCTGTTTAACACTTAAACCACTAGAGGTCGCTGTATACATAAAAATGACAGTGGATAAAATTTACCACACTCTAAATCCGGATAAATTGAATTAAGAAAAAAAAACATGAGGAAACTGGTTGCCCTAAAAAAAATAAGTAATGTAAACTTTAAAAAAAAAAAAAACTGTTTATTTAACTTAAAATGTTTTGTAATATTAATTCAGAATTATGTTAATGGTAGACTCATTAACTTGCACCGGTTGTAAAATTAAGACTATAAAATGATAATATTATTTTGAAGATCTGTCAGAGTTGCAGAACACAGGATTTTTTTTTTTAATTTACTGTCCATTGTAATGAACATCAGGTCTTAGCAGGAACCTCATGAATTAGTTGTATAACAGATTGAGAAATTTGTGCAAGCATTTCAAAGCTAAATACACTCAAGCTAAATAAAGTACAAATTCAAGCGTCAATGTTTATGAACATTGATGTTAATTAATGCAATTAATATTAAAATGATTTCATTTATGTCTTCAGAGTGACTATAATCTGTAGGTCAATTTTTCATTGGTTTTACTGAGAAACAGCCATAGTGGATGAGATCAGTGAATACAGAGCAACACACACACACACACCCCCTCCACACACACCGATGCCTTGATGCTATAATGCACACAATCATATATTTATCAAAACAATCAGCAAGTACACATAAACCCATACATATACACACAAAGACATTTCTACATATACTCAGATTCACCCACTTCAACCAAAAAACAAGTTTTTTGAGACTTCATATCATCTTACCTTTTTTTTCCCCACATTCTTATGGCATCGTTCATTCTTACAATATGTATTCTGTTCAAAATCTTAAACACTAGTTCAGCTATAGTGCACAAACTCTACTTATTATGTATGGTTAAAATATGTGGATTTTTTTTTATTCAGTCCTGGCGTCCATTGTAGTGGACATGAGAAAAATCTAATAAAAAATTATTTTGCACAAATCTTTTTTTTTTTAGACTTTATATGTTGGAGAAGAGCAAATATCAAGAGGACAATATTTTTTTTTGTCCAGTGAAAAAAATGCAGGTCTGAAAGGGTTAACTTAAAGTGTTTTATAATATCAACCAATTTGCAATTATTATATCAATTGTTTTATTTTTCCAATTTGTTAACCTACAAATTAATTTAAAAAGCAAATAAAAACAAATAGAGGAACATTAATGCAAATTTCCCTTTTATTTTATTCAAGTCAATTCTGTTAGATCAAGACAGACAATTAGGATCCAGCCCCCGGACACCAGATCCCAAACTGATTCACAACAACATCCCATAAACCTTGAGTTTCCATAAAAATTAACCTTGTATCTCTTATTCATGAAGACAAACAGCCCATAAAAACAATTATAATATAAATGACTAATCAATTAATGAATCAATAAAATGAATATATAAATGACTATAAATGATTACTATAAATGATTATATAATTAAATGGAATAATAAAATGATGAAATGATTAATGATTATAAATGAATAAAGGATAAATGAAGAATGTATAAAAAGAAAGCAAAACACAACACAAATGTATGGTTGCTCTGAGGCAAAACACACACAGTTTGCATTTGAGGATCGTCAGGTCCTTCGCTTCAGAAGCCCTTTATTAATCCACAGGAGCCGTGTAGAGTGTGTTTATGATGGATGGATGCACTTTGAGCTTCAAACTCATAGCAGACATTCACTGCCAATTTAAAGCATAGAAGAGCCAGGATGTTTATTGATATAACTCCGATTGTGTTTGTCTAAAAGAAGAAAGTCATGAACACATACAATGGATTGAAGGTGAGTAAATCATAGGCTCGTTTTGATTTTTAGGTGGACTTTCCCTTTAATTGGTCAAGCGTTCATGAAAAACAAAAAACAAACAAACAAACAAAAAAGAATTTTTAGCCATTTAGTGAAAATGGGCAGAGTTAGGCAGTTTATTACAACAGCGACGAACAGTCAAAGTAAAGGTCTGTGAAAGTGAATTGGTACCTCTTTGGGATGTGACATGAACGGCTACTGGCAACCAGTGCACTGTGATGATTTGTGTGACGTCACTCTCTTCAACTCATTAAAGACTGCACTCAGTGCCATATGCTGGATTAGTTGCAGAGGCTTGGTAGGACATGCTGGAAGGTCTACTAAGAGAGAAGTACAGTAGTCCCGTCTAGAGAGAATAAGAGCTTGGACAAGCAGTTCTGTTGTATGCCCCATAAGGGCAAATCTGCAGGATCGGGCCACTGTGATGTGGTCAATGAAGTTCATATGTGTCCACTGTAACACCAAGGTTGGGCTGAAAACATGAGCAGTTCTGTCTTGGCAAAACTGAGTTGATGGTCATTCAACATTCAGCAAGGCATTTCTGTTCAGGAGGCAGAGATGCGAGCAGTAACCGTCAGAAAATCCAGCTGGAATGAAAGGGAGAGATGTGTCACTACAATAGCAGTAATATGAACAGCCATGTTTCTGAATGACAGACCCAATTATTTTTAACTCTAGACACAAATGACATGTTTTCATGGTCCCAGTTAACCCCAAAATAAATGTAAACATTCAAAAATGTTCAATATCAATAACGATACCTTGATTTCAATACTGGTTCCTGAATTTTAAAGCCCTTGATGCCTCACCACAGCCAATGACCAGCACTTGATTTGGGCACATAAAGCATTCTGCATGCTTACTGTTTCACTGATGTTGAAGTATTAAATTCAAGACATTTAATACTTCAAACAACAAGACATTTTTTGATACTCAATAGTTGAGGCAATTTGAGGCCTAAAAAGTATCAAAGAACAATACCCAGCCCTACCCAAAGTTGGAAATGATCTTGTTTTACTCACCCCCACACATTCCAAGATGTCTTTCTTTCTTCTGCAAATCACTTTTGGAGTCTGTTGAGGCATAAAATGCATCTAAGTGGGTTTACCAACATTCTGATTATTCAAAAATGTATTGTAGAAAGCATAAAGGTAAACCATACAGATCCAGATAATTAAACTAAATAATAATAATAATAATAATATCAATAATAACCAAAGTTCCACACCTGAATTGCAATGCTTATCTGCTGTAGATCTCCACAGTCTTTCCACACAACCTGAAACCAAAAAAAAAAAAAATAATATATATATATATATATATATATATATATATATATATATAGAGAGAGAGAGAGAGAGATTTTATATATATAATAATTTAATACTTTGCATTTCATTCAGACATTACAGTCTATACTCCACTGAGACAATGATCTGGAAGCTGAGCAGGAAAGGTTAACAGTGATGTTTTGGTCCATCATATAACTTTTGCTCAATTTTTATAAAGTAAATTTCTATTAATTACTTTCTCTTAGCTGCATCATATTACTGCCTACAGTAGCAGTGTAACTGTCCAGGATGGATGCAGTTTTCATAATCAACGACCCCATATGTAATGACCTGCATAATATAGATGTAGGCGAGCAAATGCGCCCACAATGTGAATGCAACGCTTTTTAATTGCATGTTAGATTAAGCGTTTTCCCATTGCAAAACACTCAACACATTAGTGACAATGAAGGACCAAATTCTGAGTACTTTTAAAAAATATATATGTACAGGAGAATATGAAAAAGGGAAAGCACCTACCTTGCGATTTAACGTTATCACGCTGCGTTCATATTCATAATCAATAAAGTGAACAGCTACCGAATTCACTCTAAACACGTTTTCGATATAACTTAGGTAACGTTAACCACGTTCAGCCTTTCAAAATGTCCCGCATTTTAAAGTGCATATTCCAGGTTAGCGACCACAGTGAGTTGATGTATAGAAAAATAATGTAGGAACTAGATTTCCTTGAAACTATACTTTAAAACACGATATTAAGGCTTCTGGAGTCGTTTTTGTGAGAGAATTTTAGTTCCGCATCTGAAAACCGCCAAAACCGGAAGTGACGTCACGAGAGGGAGTGCGGTCAATGTAAACAATAGAAAAACAATGGATCGCAATGATCGTTCGGACGCGGAGGAAATTTTAATTGTTTATTTACACTCGTATGACGGACCACACATACAATTATGAGTTTGCTATGTGTCCAAGAGAGCAGGGACAGGCCAGGATTAGACTGAACAACGGTCAGATGAGACGAATTGAGTTGTGGTGTGAGGAGAACAGGGAAGAGACCAGTGTTAGCTTAGATATAACGTTACACACTTTAGCAAACGATATATAATCAGGCTAAAGTAAAGCTAATATTGCTCATCTACGAGTATTGATATACTTACCCGTAACAGAAACTAATAATCGTTAATCAAGTGCGTCAAACTCGCTAATATCCGACACTAACGTGACTTGATATAGCGGTTTCTCGTCAAAGCAGGAAAGAGAGAGAGGGAGATAAACACGTTTGTGTTTCATTATATTCTTGTGTGAGAAACCCTTACCTTCATGTGTTGTGTCAGTCATGAGTAGACAGTTTACAGAGGAACAGTGACTTTATAAAGGTTTTGAATGGCCCCATTTTGGTGACAATCAATAATCAATACTGTCTTACTGTATAAAAACTTGTTTATGAAATTTACATCACATATATATCACGCAGATCTGCATTTATGGTTAATTCAATTCAGTTTTATTTATACAGCACTAAATCAAACTCAAAACACAACTTTGCAACTGTTTATATATATATATACATAACAAATGTAGATGTACCAAACATATACTACTGAAACAAAAATATACCATCTGATCCATTTAAAAACATTGAACAATCTTTCAGTGTGGGTATCACACTAATGTGTTGTTAACATATTAAATTGTGAATGCTGTGCTAGATACACGCCAGCAGCTTCATCTCGTTGATCCTCTGGAGGGATCTGGAACGGGGAGCAGGTGTAGTGGACGACAAGAAAGTGTTGCGTTCTCATAGAGCCTTTCGTGACCTGCAGTATTCCACTATCATTCATTGCTAACCATGCTTTTCCACTTGGCCTCCATCACATCTGCATCTCCATTAGGCGTGAAAGCTGAAGTCCAGAGGTGGTTCATAACAGCTGGATCCACTACTTCAGATCTTCACACACTGTCATGTCTTGCAATGTCTCCTAAAGCCTTATAAACACACCACATGACAATAAATTACCAATTAGTTGTGCAAACAATGTCACTAAGCTGTAACTAGACCTGAGTTACAATATTAACAAACTGAGATTAACTTACCAGTTTTGCCTTCTCAAATGGTAACGATTTTACACGGTTTTATTATATTGCTAATGCTTACAAGCCGCGGTGCTTTACAACAACTTATACACATCTCGTTGCGCCTCATCATTAAATAATATGTTCACTGATTTGGTTTTTATCATTTACTACTACTACTAATAATAATAATAAAAAAAAAGACTTACGGTGCACAGTTCGTCGAGCTGCATCTCTGACAGATCCGGACGAACCACAGTCTGACGGCGGACCCGGTGAAGGCGAAGGAACCGCACCAGCTCTGAGCTGCTTCGGCATCCCATGTTCAACTCCATCATACAGCCGGGACAATAATCCTCCGGTGTAAACTGAACTCTACACACCACCACGTTTTTCAAAGCAGATGCATTAGTGAAGGCGCGTCTCTTCAGCTGCACAAATGCACGCAGGCACGGAAATAGCGCCGTCCTTTATCTTGTTAGCAAACCTGTGGACTCGATGTCCTGACAGGTTGGAGTTTGGGCAACCTCCAAAAACACAATAATTTACCATGACGATAATCAATTGAAAGAAATAACTACAGAAAACACACTGACTCAACCCCGCTCTATAGTGAAAACCAATAGACCACAGCAAACGACTCCCTCTCGTGACGTCATATGACGCGATGTTTAAAAAAAAAAGCGCTTTTTGAGAAATGTCAAGGAAATCGTCACTTTTTCTTCTATATTTTTGCCTTTGCGTCTTGTAAAACTTTTTCAAATCCTGCAGTAACGATTCATATGGTATTTTCATACAAGGATATGTGTTTATTTGGAAAACATTTTTAACCTGCAATATGCACTTTCATTAAAGACTGTCATTTCTGCTTATCCTCCTCTGAACACAGATTGCTGGTGAATTTATTTTTGGATTTCTACACAAAGAATTGACTCTCTCATTTTTTTTTTAAAAAAATGCTATTTTTGATAATCAAGAAATTGCAGTAAACGTTACTTAAAATGTATTCTAGAGTATTTTGCTCAGTGGTTACTTTTATATAAATTGCTTTCCAGTAAAAAGGATGTTTAGAGTTTAGAATAAGCACATTCAGACTCACTTTTGTGACTTGTGTTGTCTGTCCTCATGTCTTCAGTTCTTAGGTCTGAATCCTTGTCACTCTTTATGTGTTTTTGATCAACATCTGAGCTCATATTTCTGTTCGCTGTCATTTCTGCTGTTCAGTAGCTTGAATGTATTGACTGGATGTTTTCCACATGTGTCATCCACATGTTATTCTAAACTATTCCCTGCAGAAAACAGGGAGAAATATTGGGGAAAAATGCACTTACTGTACTGTACTAAAAAAAAGCAAAACAAACAAACAAACAACAAAAAAAAAACTCGAATAATTATTACAATAATAACAATAAAAACATGGCAAATTAGCATCTGGATGAATGATGACAGCTGGCAAAAAACAAACAAACAAACAAACAAACAAAAACATAAAACAACAAGGCAATACTTAGATAAATAGAAGAGGAACTGAACAGAGAAATAAAAGAACATGAGAAACATCAGAGAGAAACACGAGATGAGATGAGACGAGAACAAGAGAAAATAAAAACAGAAAATAGAAATCTTAAAACTGAATATGAGACAGAAATAGACAAACTGATGAACAGAACAGAGAATGAACGACAGAATCATGAAACAGAGAGAAAGAGAAGAGAAGAAGAGTTTAAAGAGAGAGAAGAGAGATATAAAACACTAATGAAAGAGAAAGAAAGAGAAATGAAAGAAGAGATAAAGAGAGAATGAGAGGAACGGGAGAAACAGAAACGAGAGGAAAAGATGAGAAGAGAAGAAGAGGATGAGAAAAGAAGAGAGAAAGAACAGAGAGATTGGGATGAATTTAATTAGAGATTGAAAGAAGAGAGAGAGAGAATGGAAAGAGAGAAAGAAGATCTTCAGTCCAAACATGAAGAAGAAGAAAACAAGATGAAGATCCTGATGGAGAAACTGAACAGAGAAAGAGAAGAAGAGATGAAGAAACATAAAGAAGAGAAAGAGAGAATGAAGATGATGATGGAGGAAGAACGAAAGAATCAGGACAAAGAGAGAAAGAGAAGAGAAGAAGAACTGAGAGAAAGAGAAGAACAATATAAAAGAGAAATGAAGGAACAGGAGGAGCAGATGAGAGACGAGATTAAAAGTGTGAAAGAGGAGTTTAAAAATGAAATAAAGGAAATGACGAAAGAAAAAGAGACTGTGAAGAAAGAAAAAGAAAATCTACAGATAGAAATAGACAAACTGATGAACAGAATAGAGAATGAACGACAGAATCATGAAACAGAGAAAAAGAGAAGAGAAGAAGAGTTTAATGAGAGAGAAAAGCAATATCAAACACTAATGAGAAAGAAAGAAGAGAGTGAGGAAAACATGAAAGAAGAGATGAAGAAAGAACGAGAGGAACGGGAGAAACAGAAACAAGAGGAAAAGATGAGAAGAGAAGAAGAGGATGAGAAAAGAAGGGAGAAAGACAAAGAGATTCAGAGACTGCAGAGTGAAATGGAGGGAATAATCAGAGAGAAAGAAAGAACAGAAAGAGAGAAACGAGAACAACTAGAGGATTTAGAGAAGAGATTGAAAGAAGAAAGAAACATGAGAGAAGATCAACAAAAGACTCTTGAAGACAAACTGAAAGTCCTTGAAGAACAGCATGAAGATGAACTGAAGAGAAGACGAGTGGAGTGGAGAGAGGAATATGAAACAGAGAAAGAGAAGATGATGAGGAAGATCTGCTCTCAAACTGATCATTCACTACAGGTGAGTCTTCAAGACTTTTGCTCTTTCATGTTTGTTCTGTTAGTAATCACACTTTTACTATTAATAATATCCCACACAAACTCACACAATTAAACTTATTTTCACTGAATGATGTGTTTGTTTCAACTCCAAAAGGTCACAGCTTACAGGAAACTGGAGACTGAATACAGGAAGTGGACCTGGAGTCTTCGCAGAGCCATGATGGAAACTGAGAATAAACTATACAATATTATAGAAAATGAAGCGATTCATGAGGTTGAGGAAACTGATCTTTACAGAGAACTGAAGAAGACAAGTGAAGAAGTGAAAAAATCAATGTCAGATTCTTTGAGAAAGACAGAGACAAATATATACTGATTCAGTGGAAAACATCATTTGAAATCAAAGATCTTCAGGAAAACGTTGTGAGAGAAACAAATAGGGAATTAAATGTGATTATTCAGCAACGAGACCTGAAGAAAAAGATTGATGATCAGAGGAAACATCATGAAAACACTCTCTATGAAAAGAGCAAAAAACTTGCCTTAAAACTCAAAGACAAAACAAATGATGAAAAATTGAAGAAAGAGTTTGATTTGTTTTGGGAACAGAGTGTGAATATGATCATCAGAGACACTCCTGCAATCAGAGACATTGACATAATAAGAGATGTGAGAGAGATCCTCAGCGACGTCTATAAAAGAGTTCCTGTAGATCACTAGAGGGAGAACAGGAATATTTTCACTGTGCAGCGTTATGATGATTATGTACAGTTAAAGGAATCCAGTGAATTAACAAGATCTTTTAAACGTATATTCAGATCAATTAAAGAGATGTTTGGTTATATTCTGTGTAAAGAGGATGGAGCTCAAATAAGATCATTCGTCACAGATGTTGTTCAGCAGACAGACACAATGATTCAGTCATTTAACATTTCAATGATTGGCTACAACATCAGCTGCATTCAACAACTCACAGATTACATCAAAACAAGAGTAAGAGAACATGAGGAAGGACCAGTGAATTATGTGTTCAAGAGTGAATTCTTCATAGATTTGGTTCTTTCCATCTGTGAGAGATCCTGTAATATATGTTGAGAAGAAGAGAAAACAGTACTATAGTATTTTCCTGAAATACTGTCATGGAGCAACATCAGCTGTTATTTTTGGTGAGATCATCTGTCAGAAACTGAAAGAGCCCATTGAGCAGAGCGTCTACAAGAAAACTGCCAGAGATCTAACAGATAAAATGAGATCAAACTGTGAATCACTGAATGGAAACAGATCAAATCTGGAGAAACACATCCTGAAGACACTGGCAGAACAGGAGGATTTTAACAAATACATGAACTACATTCAGAATCCCAGAGATCACTTCAAGAGTTTCATCAGAGATGAAGTCAGTCGGTTCATCACTGATCAGTTCAGTGTCAGTGTTTTACCCAAGATGAAGGAGAACATTGAACTCCTGCAGCAGAAGATCATAAAAGCAGCTCATGAATCTACTGAACATGTTGAAGAGAACAGAGGAGATGTTGGTTTGTGGTTGAAGAGTTTCACACAGCAGATCTCAGATGAGCTGATCTTCTCTGAAAAAGACCTCACTGGAGTCAAACATGATGATGTTGATGTGAAACTCCTAGAAGATGTGATAGGAAAAGAACTTCCTGCTGTAATGTCTGACATCAGCAGCAGATTCAGCACAAAGTCATTTCCAGTAAAGCTGGACTATAAGTTCAGACCAGATGAGCTTCTGATTGATCACTTGTGTCAGTGCTGTTGGGTTCAGTGTCCGTTCTGTAAATCAATCTGCACAAACACCACAGAAAACCATCATGGAGATCACAGTGCTCCTCACCACAGAGTGACTGGAATTAACGGCACATCTTACAATTCAACATATAAACTCTGTACTGATATTTGCACAAATTTAGTGGCAGATAATCTTAATGTTCAAATCAAAATAGAAGGGCCACAAAATGCCATCTGGAGCATCACGCCTGGCCTCTCTAATCTAACCTACTGGAAGTGGTTTGTGTGCAAATTCCAGCAAGATCTGGAAAAATACTACAATAAAACATTTAGAGAGAGTGGTGCGATTCCTAATGAATGGAGAAAATACACAAAACAGGATGCAATTAAGAGTTTGGATCAATACATGTAATGGAGAAGATGAAGAAGGAGACTCTTGTGTCTCCTCTCAGATTCAGATCACAGTCAGAAATGAGTTTCTACACTTCAGAAAATCAGAGATTCATCAAATACAAACAATAATTTAAGACAAGATTCATATTCTTAAGACATACGTGATGGATAAATCTTTAAATGTTTGATGTATATTACAGTTTATTACTGATCAAACGACTTAATCTCTATTATGAACCAAAACAACAACAGCAACAACAAAAACATATAAGGACATTAATGATAAAGCCTGTTGAAGAAATATTGCATGTATAAATATAGAAATCAAACTTGACCAAAATCACATCCTCAGTTTCTTTTAGTCTTTTTCAAGATGCTCTCTCTGGCTCTGAGCTCACTGATGATGAAGAGGTCACAGCAACATCTGGTCCAGATGAGGGAACAAGGGCAGGTGGAGTGATGGAGGATCTCATCCATGGCACCAGACCATTTCCAGGATGCTGCTGTGGATTTCTCCTTTCTCAGTCCAAACACCAGTCTGCAGACATTTCAGATCATACAAAGATGCACAAATATAATACAAAACTGTCACAGCACAGTATCATTTGATCTCTGTATTAGAAGTAACAAAATGATCTTACTTTATATTTTTATATCAGGTTTCCCACCATTAATTGCAGGTCCTGCTCCACCACAAAATATCTGCAGCAAAGGCACAGAAATCAAGTATCAGAAAAGTGATGTAATAGCTCTGTTTGAAATGACAACAATAAACTACAACTTAAGATTCAAAAGATGTTTAATTAATTTTTGTAATGTATACTCACTCAAAGCCTTTGATGGCATCACTCTGCTCTGGGTAACAGACGTGTGTCTCATCTGTCCCTGTAACATTCAGACAGGATTCAGTTACCGCTGTGATTTCTACTACATTTACACGTTTAGGTAGTTGCTGATGTGTTAACTGACTTTTTATCCAACACAATTGCTCCTCAATATATCAACAGTACAATGGACAAATGAACTACATAACTCATGTTTAGTTCATGTATGTATGTATGTATGTATGTATGTTTATCACTTCCATTCAACTAAAGCAGTGTTGGCAACAGTGAATTCTACATAATAAGCACATAAACACATATCACTCACTCAGATCTGTTTTATGTTGTGATGTGCTCATCTGCAATTCTTTTAGAACATTTTCCTGTCAGATGTTAAATAGACATTTAGTAATCATCTTTAAAATGTATGTGATTTGAGTAAAACAACTTTGTAGACCTCCGTGTGCTTACTGGAGCTCTACTGTTCGATATACATCATCAATCGTCTTTTTACAGCAGAATCACAAATATTCTATGCTGTTTAACGTGTTTACACCTGACTATACAGTAGGTAAACAAATATGATTTTAACACAAGGAACCGTGTTTTGGTTTGTAATACTCACATTTGTAAACACCCTTGTCACGGTTCTCAATCACGTTCGATGATGACGTATTGCTCTCCCGTGGACTCCTGGGATTGAAAAGTATCCATCGATGAACACTCCAGAATCTGGGATGAAGCAGTAGGACATCCGGGGATTTCTCGCCTACTCTTTTAGCTTTCAAACGTACTTCTTTCTTCACGTGCTCTTTTTGCCTACTATATAGTCGGTTAGTAGGCATATTAGAACACAAATTAAGTATACGTTCGTCCGAATCTCGCGAGAATTAGTGCTTTTGCCTACTAATTCTCGCCTACTCTTTTATGAATATGGATTCGGACATACTGATTCGCTCGCCTACTGCTTTCCCCCGACCAGGGCCGTGCACAGACCTTTTGAGGGGCATGTGCTGAAACTGAAAAAAGGGATTGCCCCCCCAACCCCTCCACAAACCCCTCCACCACCAGAAAAATAACACACAATAATATTCTTATATTATATTTAATTAGTATTAATAACTTTTATACAGATAATATATACATATAGAGGGTATCTTTAAAACTAATTACAACAACACACCTGGCCTTCTAGTAAAGTTAGCTTTACCAATTTGCCTCCTGGGTGGTTGTCTGTGTATTATTTGTCCTGTGTTTGTGAATTGGTTGTGCACTCTCTCTTATTTAGTTGTGTAAGATTAAGATTGTGTTCATTTTCTTTTTTTCTTTGCTTTGCATACATGCACATTACATTCTGCATGATAAAATATATAGATCAATGCACAGTGACCTGATGATTCTCATTCTCATTGTGTAAAGTTTTTTTTTTTATTATTATTTAATACAACATTATTACAGTATTAAACCATGTCTTTCTATGTTTATACATGTGAAGACGAGCGGGGAGCATACAATATACTAGATTTTTTTTTTTTTTTTTTTTTTTTTTTTTTTTAAATCTAGCCAGCAAACACATGCATAATATAATAGCATCGTAAACTTTACCCTACCATGCTGTGTGACCATAGACTATATAATATGATGAAATGTAAATAAATTACATCATGTAATTTACATGCATCAGCACATTCAGCAGATAGCCATAAAATCAAAACAGAAATTTATTATAATATATTTTACCTAGCTGACAAGGATCACTCGGTTTCTTTGTGTCAAACTCAAATGCAGTTACACTAGTGTTTATTTCATAAAGACAAAGTTGCACTTATTCAAACAACAAGATATTTTACTGTTACAAGAGAAGACGTTCATCTGCTTCTGCCCTGTGACTCTGACTGACGCTCAGGGGGCGGAGTTGAGAAGTTTGACTGACAGTTTGAGCGGTTTTTAAGAGATGCGCTTTTTAATGCCTTTAATTGGTTAAATATTTGTTAAAAAGACAAACAGACATAAAGGGTTACCAATAGCATTGATTTATTAAAAAAAAAAAAAATAATAAAAAAAAAACTCAAACAAAAACCCCCAAAAAAAGGGCACTTCCGAGTGTAATTACAAAAAGGGCATGTGCTCTGCACAGGTTGAGCCCTACCTGTGCACGTGCCTGCCCCCTACTATATAGTAGAGAAGTAGGCGGTTTCGGACGCAGCCTGTATGTCAAGCGTATCTCACACCTAGAGCGGATCCTGAGCCAAAATAAAAGATGAGAGCTTGAGGATTTCCTCTTGTTGTGTTACGTTCTGTGTCGAGAAATCCTACAAGCTTTTGGTGAAGCGCGTATCGAGGCTTGTAATGCGTTTAGACCAATGACATCATGTCGTATGAGCTGAAACTTTCAAAAGACAATGGTCTGCCACATCCTAACGCTGTCTTTACTGGATACGTAAAAACGCACTTTCTATGTGTATTGTTCATATTGTCGGTAGCGCAGGCGCGTTGAATCCCGCAGCAGAAACAGAACGCGGGTCCGTTTACTGTAGCGCTCGCGCTCGGTTGTTACTGAACGACTGATTATAACGGGATCGATGTGCTTTAACACACGTGTCGCGCTGTTCTCGGTCAGTGTAGTAGTGCTGTTCACTGCTAGTTTACATCAAATCTCCCGCTTCTAGACCTGACGGTGCATCATTTCCTTAACAACGACTTCAGTACTTCAGTGTTTGCTTGAGTTTCTGTAGCGCAGCTGCTGCGTCAAAACAACAACAAGCATTTGGATACAATAAAGCAAGAGATGTTTTTTCGTGGTAAGAGAAATTAATATTAATACTTTTTGTTTTGCTGATCGGCTGCGGTTGGTTTGAATGCCAAATTTCTAAACAGTTTATTCAAAGCTCACAAGTATAACCTAATTTATATCCGCGTGGCTTTTTTGCTCCTTTTTTTTGCTTCTAATGATAATACTTAAAATTATGAATAAAAAAAATGTGATGAATGTCATGTGCCATTCAATGACATTAAAAAAATAAATAAATAAAATTGTGTATGAGCTGTTTTGGGGGTTAAGATACATGCTTTTAAAGCAAGCCTATATATTACAAACAAAATATAGACTATAATATACACTACCTTTAAAAAAAGGTCAGTATGACTTGTTAATGGGTTCATAAAAAAAGGTTAAAAAACAGCCTACAGTAAAAACAGTAAATCTACCATTTGAAAAAAAAAGCTTTCTAATTGAATGTATTTTAAAATGTGTTTTCTTCTCATGCTAATCTATACATTACTACAACTTTCAGTGTCACATGATCTTTCAGAAATTATGCTGATTGTTGCTTAAGAAACATTTCTTTTTATTATTATTATTATTATAGCTGGCACAACACACTGACAAAAAAAGCAAGATTTGAAATTGAATTGACTATAACAAATATATAAATCAGGACAGCACTAAAATAGTAACTATTTTGAAAATGAGGAGCACATGTTTCCTATCTTTCTAAAACCCCAATTAAAACTTGGGGTGTTTTGTGAAATGCCACAAATTATGTCATAAGAACATGTCATTTGTTTTCTTTAGCCTTTATTTAATTGACTTAAGTACAAAGAAAAATCCAATGTTTTCACTGGCCAACTTAGTTCTATTTTGTTAATGTAAAAAAAAAAAAAAAAAAAAAAATTGAGGCATGATCCAGCTTTGCTTGCGAAGACCAAGAAGCTCCATTTATAGCCAAACATGACACCCTCACCTGTTACCAGTTCACCTGCTTGCTGTGTTTCAAAGCAGCCTCTGTCCCAACTTTTTTGGAGTGGGATGCATACTTTAAATAAATAAATAAATAAATATTTTATGAATAAATATATTTATATTTACAAAATACATTTAAGATGGTCAGTGAAAACTTTGGAAATCTTGTTTCCTAAAAATCATAATACATTTGAATTACTGTAAATATAATAACAGTCCTCATTATAAACACAAATTAATAATAATCAACTTTAATATTCAGTGAGGACAATTAGACTACGATTTATTTGAAGGGGGCGGTGAGGGACCTGGATAATGGGTAGGGGGCGCTGGCCCAAAAAAGGTTGAGAACCACTGGCCTAAAGGGTTCTTTCCAGTTTCAGACTGATAATATTGTCCCTCCTGTCAATTTTTACACACATTTGATAGCCCCATTCATTTCAAGCCAATACGTTTGTTATACAGTTATGTCATATTATGTTATACAATCATCATATACCACCAGAAAATTACACATTATATTCTAATAAATTGATTAGTATATGTGGAAATGTATTTTTTCTTCACCGTTACTTTTAAGCCTTAACTAGCGCACAATACAGTCAGTGTTGTCACAGGTCACATCAGCTCATCGGCGATGGATCTGCTTGTTTTACACTCTTTTGGTGAAAGGCCACTCTTTATGGCCTTAGATATCCTGGGTACTATCCATAGTTCAGAGTTTTGTGACATTATTTAGCTTACTTTGCTATTATTTGGTTAAATCGCAATCCGATTTTACTCTAGTCCCTTAGTTTGCACATTATTTGTGTTCAGTATTCAGGAAACAGAGTCTCTATGAAATGGACGACATATGCCACAGTATTATTGAAATAGGAGGAACATCTTAACTGTAATTTACACAACTTGTTAAAAGTCTGGGGTCAGTAGGATTTTTACATCTTTGAAAGAAGCCTCTTATTCTCACCACAGCTCCAATTACTGTAAAAACAACAACAACAACAAAACAATAACTTTGTTAAATTATATTACAATTCAAGATAACTTTTTTTTTTTAATTATTTAAATATGTTACAATGTAATTGATTCCTGTGATCACAGCAGAATTTTGGAAGTTCAAAATTGGGGCCCCAATCAAGTCCATTATATGGAGAAAATTCCTGAAATGTTTTCCTCAAAAATGCTGTCCTCAGAATTGTTCTTCTGGAAATTAACTTATCCTATAATAAATCTATATAGCATTTGTTACATAAAACTATGGGGAAAAAATCAATGAGAGTTTGAACAGAGATTTGGCGCCTCCTGTCGGGCAATTGGCGCGTTTCTCTCGATCTCTATAAGTTTTTTTTTTTTTTTTTTTTTTTACTTATTATTAGTATACACTATATTACAAATGGCATGAATGAAAAGAAATAAGAGGGATACGTTTCAAATGTATTTATATTATTTTCATAATACATGTATAGATTAAAAGTAGTTTTACAGAGATGTGTGTGTCTCAATATGCTTTACAAAAATGATGCTTGTATAATTTTGAGCTCACAAGAATCTCCATCAGGTGTTTGAGAGA
Organism: Cirrhinus mrigala; assembly: GCA_036247105.1. Classification (NCBI taxonomy): domain Eukaryota; kingdom Metazoa; phylum Chordata; class Actinopteri; order Cypriniformes; family Cyprinidae; genus Cirrhinus; species Cirrhinus mrigala. The sequence goes on from CM070009.1 coordinate 46,760,066, forward strand.
AATCAGACTCATGTTCATATGACAATGATATTGAACAGCTCTATGATGTGAATAACACCAGTGACACATTCAGTGAACGTTCAGCGTCATCAAGGCATGAGGTTCATGAACTGTTAATGATCTGAATCTGTCTGTCCATAAACAACATTAAACACATCAACAGCAGCTGATGATGAATCCACCATTAAATAACAGACATTTGATTTCTAGAGTCAGAATTTAGAGATCAGCAGAAACACAACAGGCTTTCAGATCACGTCTATAAAACTCAACAGGATGAACACAACAAACAGATGCAGATGGACGAGAATAAATGAGAGTTGAGAAGCTCCTGATGAACACACTTCATGATCATGTCAGAGATCACAGTGACGTTCATCTCTGAGTTTGAGTTCATGTGAAAATGATCCTGATCATCATCTGAGCATGAATTCATTGATCTGCTCAGATTCAGATTCATCAGATCAGACCGTCATCAGTGTCCCATCATCAGATCCAGGATCTCTGAGAGAAACACATCAAACTGACGAAGCTTCAGTCACAGAGTCTCAGCAGTAGCTGCAGTTTTTCTCACTTGAAGAACGATGATAAAAAGAGCCGCAACAGTTGATCTATACAACAATAAAATAAAAAAACACAACATTAAATATGAAAACAAATAAACCTGACATAGAGAGAGAAATGATTTACTCCTGAAGTATCGCAGCGGATCTCGTGATGAAGTTCGTCCACACAGCGAGACGTGACGAGACGATCAGAGGAGACAGAAATAACCGGATCAATCAGTCTGTGTGGATTCTCTGGAAGTGCTATCAGACGCCCGTCCTGATCAAATAAAGCATTATTATGAGTTTGATGATGAATAATGGTGGTGTTTGAGGACAGAAACACACTGTCACCTGTGAGTACCAGAGCTGTTCACAGTCAGACTGATGGAAGTGAGTGAATCTGTCAGCAGGAACTCTGAACTCAAACCCGTCTGAGATCTGAATCTCTGCACACGTCACATTCACACTGCTCTCCATCATCTCCATCATCCAACACTGACAAAGAGAGGGATTTCTGTCAGATAAGCTTTCAGTTATTGCACAAGTATATATTTTTTTTTAATGCAAATGATTGAAAAATGAGTTGATGCATGATGCAAAAACCTGTAAATTGGTTTGTAAATTAATATAAATGCATAATATACTATTAAAATATAACTATTTTTAAATACATTGAATTAAACAAAGGTACACATTTTCGAACGATTACAAAACAGTTTTTATTAGCTAGTAAACAAGTAAATGTGACATCATTTACTATTTTTTATTTTTTTTGGATTTGCCAATTTCTACCGGTGGTTTATCAAGGTCTTCAGTCTGCACACGGCTCCTCTAACCTCCAACGCTCCGAGGAAAACCCAAGTCCCTGTCCTGGTGCTCCAACACCCACAAAACCTTTGAGAAACTCAAAGAGGCCTTCAGCACGACCCCCATCCTCCGTCATTTTAATGTAAACATTACAATTTACAAAGAAAATATTAAATATATTTTTCTTAAACTTCACTCTTAAAAGAATAAAAAAAAGAGACTTTTAAATACAATAATGAATAAACAAACAAAAAACTTTTACCATTACAGTGTACTCTTTGTTAAAACAGAAGAAATGTATTTAGTGTTTAGAGAAACTTTGAAAGTCAATCTAATCAGGCTAGTATTGATCCGATACCAATACCAGTGCTAGTAACAATATTATTGATATAAGGATTGATCTGCCCACGGCTACAAGAAGAAGAAGAAGAAAAAGAAGAGGGTTGCTAACTCATTCAATCTCAGTCAAGTGTGGAGTAAAATACAGTTTATTAGGTAAATAAAAGCTTTGAGAAATGTAATAACCCAAAAATTAATCATAATACTTTAGCCGTCAGATATTAAAATTATAAAATTACTTTTCCCTGATTCAAATATACAAATCAGTAGACAACAAAAGTTGTTGATAAAAACTAAAAAGTAAAGATAACAATGTATTAATAAAAAAAGGTAACACTTAATAATTACTCAAATACAAATACAAAAATGAGCCGAATCTGGAATTCAGTAAGGTTTCAATGGTGTTACTATTCTTACAGTCCTGCTTATTAAACATATTGATCATTATATAAAATGATTGGACATAATATGAAACCCATAAGTAAGCACAAAGATATAATTTATATCATGAAGCAAAATGATAAACAAGAATAAAACATTTTGACATTATTCTTTGGGGAGGAACTCCATCTTTGAGTTGATCTGAATCTCACAGTTGAATCTGCTGGTTTTGAAGATGAAGATGAACTTTATTCACTGTGAAAACTTCAGATGATGTTTCTTTGTCATGTCACATGTAATGACAGATTGATCCAGATGATATTTTATTGTTTGATTCATATTATTGTGTCTCATTTGGTGAGGACGTGAATCAGATCTGAAAGTGCTGGATCTGAAGATGATCTACTTACTGTGATTGTGTTTTGTATGACGGCGTAGAGCAGAAGATTGATTGAAACTCTTCCCACATTCAGTGCAGTGATACGGTTTCTCTCCAGTGTGAATCCTCTCATGTGTTTTCAGATTTCCTAACTGACTGAATCTCTTGTCACAGTGTGAACACATATAAGGTTTCACTCCAGTGTGAATCCTCTCGTGTGTTTTCAGTTGTCCTGACAGATTGAATCTCTTGTCACAGTGTGGACACTTGTGAGGTTTTTCTCCAGTGTGAATCATCTCATGCAGTTTTAAATAGCTTGATGTAGTAAAAGTCTTTTCACACTCAAAGCACATGTAGTCTCTCACAGCAATATGTATTTTCTGATGTAGTTTCAAATGTTGTAGTAATGAAAAAGTCTTTTCACACAAATGACATGAATGTGGCTTCTCCTTTGTATGAACTTTCAGGTGCGTTTTCAGGTTTGAAGCCCACAAAAATGTTTTTCCACATTGATCACATTTGTGCCGTTTCTCTCCAGTGTGGATGATCATGTGTTCCTTAAGATGTGCTGATTGTTTGAAACTCTTCCCGCACTGATCACATGCGTATGGTTTCTCTCCAGTGTGAATCCTCATGTGAACCTCAAGAAGAGATTTGTATGTCAAACTCTTTCCACACTGAGTGCAGGTGAAAGATTTCTTATCTCTTCTTTTCTTTAAATCGTTCGGTTTGGGTTTTTCTCCACTTCTGACATGATTTTTCTCCTCAAATTCACTCAATTCTTCTTTCTTCTCATTGTCTTCAATCAACTCTGACACAAAAGAAAAAGTACATTTTCATTAACTCATAAAAAAGGGAAATTACATCAAACATGAACAGCAGAAAGTAGACAATTGCATTAGGAAAATTTGATCATTTTGATGCAATTTTATAAATTATATGTCCCTGAAATTTGTGAGATTTCATTACCTGTTTAGTCAATGTGAATAAGAGATAAGAGTGAATGTTTATGGAAATTCAAGGTTTATTGGATGTTGTTATGAATCTATTTGATTAAACACTATTTGTTGGATTTGTGCTGGTCAGATGAAGTCATAGGAAGTGTCCCGTTTTATCTGATGCTTCAGCAAAATGATTAAACAGCTCTAGGGATTTTTCCTGTCACAACAAGCACTAGAGTTGGGGCACTCGGACTCGAGTCCGGTCTCGAGTACAATTTTTAGGCGACTCGGACTTGTCACGGACTCGGATGCATTTTTACTCGGACTTGACTCGGACTCAAGCCTTTCGGACTCAGAAAATATGCCGCTTCCATCCGGGTCCAGAGACAGTTGACAGAAATGTCACTACATGCATTATCACATACAAATATTTGTATTTGTATGTGTTTTTAAGTCTTGTCCAGTAGCTGCTTGAAAGCTGACAGATTTATGTGCGATCACAGAACACACCTCTCAGTCAGTGTGTGAATGCCGAGTTCTCTTTCGCTTTTAATAGTTCTGTTATTGCTACACACATGCTCGTATTGAAGACCATTCATGTAAATCGGTTTTGTCTTAAGTAAACCTGAACAGCTGGGAGAAACACTGATGCATCAAAATATTTGATCTGTGCGTCAGATCTTAAAGTGACAGCAGCGTAAACCTGCAGCAGCAAACCACATCAAACAATAATCAAACAACAAAAGAAAAAGAGAAAATCACTCAGTTTCCTTGACTGAATCACTTATTAAAATTAATACGAATCATATTTAACGTATACAGTGAAGATTTTGCAGTTTTATTTTAACATTTATTACTTCAAGAAATGTCTGTAGTCTGTTTCTGTAAAAGTCTTTAGATAGACCTACCTAAAAAAAAAAAATAATAATTCTATTTTTAAAAAGATTCTATTTTTTAAAAATATTATTTCAATTGTATTTTTGATTAATATATTGATTTATCCTTCTGTTTGTAAGTAATAGGCCTACTTGGAGTGTTTACTTGCCTTTAGTAAGCTTGAGAGTGTTTTACTTACTAGGCTTGCCACGATAGACGGTGTTGACGGTGTTACCGGTTTTAAGACGCAACACCGGTGACATAACTTTTCCACCGTGACACCGTCCCCACATTTTTTTTTTTAAGTATTCGTTTTTTTTATTAAATATTTATTTTAATTAAATGCAAAATATAATTCTAAATAAGTTACTTAAGACGAGAGCATGCACTATAATTAAAAACTGAACATAGCTACAATGCGTCATATTTCATTTATCACGTGAGGAGAAGGTGAGGAGTCGAATTTACAGAAAGAGAATGGCGGACGATTTAGTGTCAAAACGCAATGCAAAAAATCCGTGTATCATTCGTCCATTAGTTTTTTTATTTAATATTGAAAGAAGAAACATAAGAAAACGGCTTCTTTTTCGTTTTTCGTTTTTTCCAGAAAAACGAAAAACAAGAATTCAGCTTGATTTTTCGTGTTTCGTTCAGGGGTGGAAAAATGAATAAACAGCTTGAATATGCGATTTCTACACGTGGACGGAACGAAACGCCCCTTTCTACTGATTGGTCAGCCGAAGATCAAATCATGCCCCCATCAGTTCTTCCGCAGTTTCGCGCAGAATAATAGTCATCCGCTACTGCAGTTGAACGGATAATTAACGCGTTTATTGCAACTACATTTAATCTTTTAATCATCGATCAACCACACTAACGAATAGCTCGACACAACCCTTACCGGGGCAGAGCCTAGACAGGGCTTTCTTCTGAGTGCTCTTCTCAAAGTACAAGGGGGTGCGCAAAATAATTTGCTATAGCCTTCCGTATTTTCTGGACTGTAAGTCACGTTTTTATCATGAAACATGTTGTGATTTATTCCAAAGTAATTTATATAATGGATTTAACGTCAAATAATCTGGAGACTGTTCAGAGTAGACGCGTCAGTTGTGTTATGGATCACAGAAAGATGTTCAAGGAGACGAAAGCAGAGCATTCTGATATTTTCTGTATTTTTCAAAGGGATGAATTTTGCACTCATTTTGATTTTACGCAAATAAAAATACTTTTTTTTTTCCATTTCGAATGATGTCTTATCTGTATGACTGTAAATGCTGCTGAGGAAAGAAATTCAAGTGATGGCGCCTCGCGCTTTTAGACAATCAGTGCACTGTTACTGATCAAAGTAAAACACCGTCAGCCAAACATATTAAAAGTTATTAAGCTTACTTAAATGTGTCTGTTGTACGATAGCCTGTGGGCTAAAGGTATAATCACTTGTATAGCTGCTTACTGTTATTTTACTTGCATATTATTGGGACCCGACTGAAGAAGCCTTCTTTACAAAAATATTTTAGCAGGTAAATCGCAAACAGGCTATAGAAACTTTGGACTGAATAAGAGATGCAAGTTCAGTATGTTAAAATATGTTTATATATATATATATATATATATATATATATATATATATATATATATATATATATATATATATATATATATATATATATATAAATAAGTGAGGAGAAGTACATATTAATGTTTATGTGTACGACAGTTTGGAGAGGACGCACAACGACTTGAATCTCTGAATTTAGTTGGCAGAGAAAATGAATTGATACCCAATATTAATTAAATAAACTCAGCAAAAACAAAGATATGACTGCTGTGTATTTAAACCTCACTACTGGTCTGCACTTAACAGGGCGCGTTTATCTGCTTGGAGTTTATTTAACCCATTGCAACTTATTGGAACTGTATGAACTATAGGTTAGGCCTACTCACCTTGTTATTATCTGATTTATTTATCGATCTATTTGTTTATTTATTTATTTGTTTATTTATGGAAATAACTAAATAAAGAACTACATAACTAAATAAATAAATAAATGTCATGTTTGCACTTTTAATGGCAGAGAATCATGACTAAGCGTAAGTAAATGTATGTCTACTCAGAAGAAAGCCCTGTCTAGGCTCTGCCCCGGTACGGGTTGTGTCGAGCCATCATTAGTGTGGTTGTTTGATGAAAAAAAAATGTAGTTTCAATAAACGCCTTAATTATGCGTTCAACTGCAGCAGCGGAGGACTATTATTCTTCGGGAAACTTCGGAAGAACTGACGGGGGCACTCACTAAAAAATGTTGGGTTAAAAATAACCCAACTAGTAACCCAACTATGGGTTGGTATAACACCTTCCCATCTATGGGTTATTTTAACCCAATGAATTGGGTTAAAATCCAGTTGGGTTAAAAGTAACCCAACAGTTGAGTTAATTATTTAGATTCATTTATATCAGTTTTTATTTATTTATTTATTTATTAATAAAAATACACTATAACACTACTTTGTTTTCAAATAAATATTTTGTTTATTTAAATATGCAAATAATTTTTTTACAAATATATTTTTAAATGTAAAACAGTCATACTGCAAATGTTTACAAAATAAGTGTACAAGAATGTGAAAATATAATACATTCAAAACACACAAATATGCACATACAACTGACATATTTTCAAGATGTACACTGAATTCAAAACCAACAAATGTGAATGGGTCCACAAAATCGTCATAAGGGTCAAGTTTTTTGTATTTAAATGTAAACATCATCTGAAAGCTCAATAAATAAGCTTTCGATTAATATGTGGTTTGATAGGATAGAACAACTATTTGAAAATCTGGAATCTGAGGGTGCAAAAAAATCTAAATATTGAGAAAATTGCAAAGTTATTAGCAATACATAGCAATACATTAGCAATACATTCAGTTTCGATATACTTATGGTAGGAGATATCTTCATGGAACATGATCTTTACTTAATGTTCTAATGATTTTTGGCATGAAAGAAAATTTGATAATTTTGACCCATGCAATGCAATTTTGGCTATTTCTGCAAATGTACCCATAATACTTATGACTGGTTTTGTTGTCCAGGGTCATAAATGTGTATCAATTCATATTTATTTATATCAACACATATACAAATGTGCACAAATAAAACAAACATAACATACAAACCTTTATCAATAAAACAAAAATAAAAAATCATAAACACAAGTAATAATAATCATAATAATAATAATAACAATAATAAAAATAAAACAAAGTAAATGTGCTGGCTGCTGGACTTGCTGATAATCAGCAACATAAAAAGTTTTTACTGATCAATACAAATACAAAGTTTCTAAGGAAGAGGTAATGTGTTGAAAGAAGTCCTGGAACATTAAAGACTGTGCTGCAAATGGGTGCAGGGGGCTTTGGGTAGTTGATGACATGTAGAAATGTTTGAAACACAGATCCACTGCTTGTAGTAAGGTCTTCTGTTCCACTGCTTCACCGTTGAAAATGCTCAAAACTTGGGAGGAGTTCTTGGAGTTAGTGCAGCAATACTGGTGTCATCCGGTCGCATAAAACTTCCTTCATTGACTGCTTCCTCTGTGATAAGATGAAGCAGAAGAAGAAACATTTTACAGATAAACTAGAAACATTTTTTCATAATTGTTGGAAAACCTACACTACTAATCAGAAGTTTTTGAACAGTAAGATTTTTAAAGTTTTTTAAAGAATTCTTTTCTACTCACTAAGCCTGCATTTATTTGATCCAAAATACAGTAAAAGCAGTAATATTGTGAAATATTTTTACTATTTTAAATAACTGCTTTCTATTTTAAAAGCTTTGAAAAGACTGGACAATTACATTTTAAAATATATTCAAATAGAAAGCAGTTATTTTAAATGCTGTATTGGATCCTGAAATGCTGGATCAAATAAATGTAGGCTTAGAGAGAAGGGAATTCTTTAAAAACATTAAAAATCTTGCTGTCCAAAAACTTTTGACTGGTAATGTATATGGATCACTAATATAAATGGTTTACTTACCTTGAAATATTTCAGTTAATTGGCATGTGGATGTTTAATGTATGAGATTCCACTGTTGTAGTTGTCCCTTCACCCAATGTCTAAAAATAAGTAAAAACACATTTAGTACACATTTAAAAAACATGCATCTGTCATAGCTTTATAAGAGAAATGGCTGTAAGTAGAGGCGATTCTAATATATGCATAACAATATTCAATGTAAATAAACCATAAATACACATTTAGTGTTATTACAATTAGTGCTCGCTTTCCAAACAACTTACGCTTGCCCTGTTTTGACCAGCAGGCGTCGCCGTTGTGTCACGAACGATTAGAAGCAGTGAATAATTTTGCGAAGCGATTCGTTTAATTGATTCGAAACTTTGAAAAGGTTCGTTTCTCCCATCACGTCTTTCTTTTGGGAAAATCTGATTATTTTTAGACTTTTCTAACAGAGAATTAACTGAATTTGAGCGCATCCCTCTGAGCTGCCGCTGAGCCTAACGTTACATGCTGGACCGAGAAGTTGAAAGGTCCGTGTGGCGCGGTTCAAATGAACACCAATGTGTCATTTAGCATTAGCCATTTCCCATATAAAGTTAAATGTGATAACCATTATTGCGACCAAACAAGTAGTAAGAAACCGTATGTCTAGATCCCTTCATCAGCTGTAAAATAATATTAAACCTGTAGTAATAGTAGACGGTGATTTCAGTAACATAAGTGGTCTTATATACATTTCACCATACATTATTAACTTTAGGTTACTGTAATACATCTCTAAATAGTTTTACAACTTTCTGCTATTTTTTATTTACTTTATTACTGCTAGCGGCCTAACTCGAACAGCTAAGTTATTCGTTTACAATCGAGCTCATTCTCCGCAGTTACGTTAAAATACACTGACTAAAGGAAACTACAACTTTGTTAAAAAACAAACATACAACAACAAAAGTTCAATTTTGAAGTGCATTTCACGTTCTTCTTATAAGTATAATGTTATAAGAGTTATTAAAACCCTGTTACTCACCTCACACTGATGCAGCAGCAGCTTCTTCTGTCGTCAGTCACTGTCGACCGTTAAAATTTGAACTGTCGCCGCGGGAACCAATTAAACCCAACGCTGGGTTATTATTAAAAACAACCCAACGATGTTTAAAAAATAACCCAACGTTTTAGAAAATAACCCAACACAGTGACCCAATATGTGTAACCCATCTATTGGGTTAAAAAAATAACCCATCTATTTTTACTGTGCAGGGTTTGATCTTCGGCTGACCAATCAGTAGAAACGGGGCGTTTCGTGTAGAAATCGAATATTCAAGCTGTTTTTTCATTTTTTCCACTCCTGAACGAAAAACGAAAAATCAAGCTGAATTCTTGTTTTTCGTTGTTCTGGAAAAAATGAAAAAACGAAAAAGGAGCCGTTTTCTCATGTTTCTTCTTTCAATATTAAATCAAAAAACGAATGGACGAATGATACACGGATTGCAAAAGTGCCTGTTTGGCAATATTTTGGGTTCAAACCAAATGCAAAAAGGGAACCTGAAAACGTTAATGAGGCAATCTGTAAGCTTTGCCTGACAAAGGTATTTATTTATTTATCTTTCTATTTTATTTTCTTATTCGTTTTAAAAAACGTTCTAACATAGGCTACGTAATAAACGTGGTTGTTATTTGTTTGGTTCCAACTTCCACAGTTTTTTTAGCCTGTAGCATTGTTGTGTTTTTTTTTTTTTTCGTTATGTTAATAAAAGTTCTGTGTTTAATATAAGTGATTTTTTTTTTTTTTTTGTAGTTTCGTTGTCGTCCATTCAAACAATTGACGCCGAATTGCCAATTCCCGCAAAACTGAAAGTGAAAGTATAATACCCACGCATTTATAAGCTATTTAAAAGCAGAAAAAAAGAGGAAAAGAGGAAACCCCCACCCCCACGGTGATACCGGTATTACCGGTGTTGTCACATGTCGATTAACCGGTGGGAAAATTTCCTCATCGTCACAACCCTATTACTTACATGAGTTGATTATTATTTATGTAATTATTATTATTATTATTATTATTATTATTATTATTATTATTATTATTATTATTTAAACATGGTAGCAGTTTCTAGCTTCAAAGAAAAAAAAAAACTTTTTCTAACATCTTTGCAGCAACAGTTTTAATGGGTCCAAAACCACCTTGGGTGTGCATGATTTCTAATAATTCAATGGTACATCATCAATTTTTCTTTATATAATGTAATTTATTGTAATTAATGTAACTATAAATGCATTAAAAAAAATCCAACTTTCTGTTAAGATAAGTTGATACTGACAAACAGTAGTGTTTCCTTGGACTCGGACTCGACCCTTTGGAACTCGGACTCGTCTCAGACTTGACTTAGGTGGACTTGAACCCAACACTAACAAGCACAATATAAACCTGCTTGAACCATTAGCATGATTAATAAAGAATAAACACCAACCTGTTTGTTGTTCAGTATCTTCAGTGTGTTTGATTCTGCAGGGTTCTGGATCTCTCATCTTCTCTCTGTCCTCTTTAATAAAGATTTCAGCTCTTCCTGATGATCTGATGGGAATATTCCAGCATTTCTTGCTGAATGTGTGAGGAGCTTCACTGAACATTAAGTTCTGTGTGGAAAAGCAGATTTGCCAGAATAATCATTACATTATTACATTGAACCACTGCCTCACATCACGACTTAAGCAAATAACAGCAACATCATGCTTAAGGGACCGTTCTCAATGGACTACTTGCACAACTACTTCTGCGGTTTATTGTTACGGCTCTGGAGTTTCTGGTTAGCGTTCAGTGCACCTACATACAGACAGTTTCTCATGATAATGCAGATTATTACTGCATTTTAGTGCTGGGATTTCTTAAAAACAAACAAACAAACAAAAAACAATGAATCATATTCTCTGCATTAACATAAATCATATTCATCCTGCTGAAATGTTACTATAAATATATTTCCCTCCCATATGTGCATTCTGAATAATAAATAAATAAATATATTTCCCCACTAACCTGCTGCATTCTCATAAACAGTTTTTTTCTTTTACTGATCACATTTCATACCTGTTGAATGTACAGTTTTAAATGAGTTTGACGGATAAACACCCTTACGAAAATTAACCATGGTTTTACTATAGTACTACAGTAAAAGTGCCATGTTTTTTTCCATTTTTACCATTTGTATAACAACACTTTTACTACTAATAACCTACTGCTGGTAAACTAGGTCAGTGTAGTAAAATCAGTGTAGTAATTTGTGGTTATATGGTTTAACTTCAACTGCCATTTTTATTGTTATTTGTAGTAAAACTATGGTTAATTTGTTTGTGTATGTTGCTGCTCTTATTCCGAGCCCCTACTGCTTGTTCCATTGATTAAATGGCTGAATGAATGTGCAGTAACTGTCTTATGATGTTATTGACATTGATGTTAAACATTTAAATAATTTTTAACAGTAACACGCTGACAGTGCGACTACTTTGAATATTCATATTTTGACATTAGACTACAAACAGTGAAATGACACAGAATAGTGACTAACATATTTAATACAGATAAATAAAGATTCATTATGATCTTATTGATCAGATCATCACGATTAGGCCGCTATAGAGCACTGACACCCTGTGATGAACAATCACGTGGGATTACCAGCCACCGCTTTCTCAGATCGGTTTATGTTTCTCAGATCGGTTTTTCGGTTTATATTAAAACTTAATGTTCCATTGAGTTTGGAAAATTCTGTCCTCAGTAATCATCAGAATAGGTCTTCTCCTGTCTCGATTTGTGAATCTGAAATCATCCGGCGAACTATCATTTTATTAGGCATTTAAGTCAACTAGTTTTAGATTACAGCGCACTGAAAATTTACATAACCGGAAATAACTGAGCCGTAACATTTCGAAACGGAAGTGCGTCACAACGATCAGTGCAAGTAGTCCATTACTTTAGCTCAATCACCTCTGTGTATATACGAGTACAGATAAAAAAAAAATGTTGTAATTCACCAAGTTTCTTTTTTTTTTTTTTTTTACACGTTGCAAAATGTGAAATACATAAATAAATAAATAAAAATACTCTGGCCACTAGCATTTACAAAGATGTGAATGAACAATGGACAGTTATATTTTATGTTTTTTTTTTGTTTGTTTGTTTGTTTGCACTGTGGCTGGAATTTGCTGACGGTCCCTAAACAAGACAAGTGATTATTTAGTGGATATCAAAAGTAATAAAAGTTACTATATCAAATTTGATCTGCCAAAAATAATTCTCAAAAGAAAAATAAGGGTATAAATAAACTCGTAGCAGTAAAAACAAGGCAGTGTCTAACTGAGATTTACAGCCTATAGTGGGACTTCATTTGTCAAACTATTTGTCCTGAACAACTCCGTATTCAACTCATCTTTTATAAACGGAGGAACATTAGACACAATGATTGTTTTTGCCGGTTGAATGAAGGGAATTGCTGTAGTAAAATCCTCCTTTCTGCACTGAACACACATGCTATGTATAAAATTACTACAGCACTATTCATATTCATAATAGAAGCTGACATTACGCCGAACAACATTTGCAAACTGCGACTGATGACACACAATCAAATTCAAACAAAAGCCAACACAGACACGTTGTGTGAAACAATGCAAAAATCAACGTTACTCACCAATCAAAAACAAACAATTCGAGCCCTTGACCTCCTTGAGTTTCTCTCCACCGCTGGAAAGCAGCTCCGATATTTACACAGGACAGCAAAAATCAGCTCTCTCTTTCTCCTTAGGCTTGTTGCCTTTATCAGGGGTCACCACAGCGGACTGATCCGCACAGCCCATTTGGCACGTGTTTTTACGGCGGATGCACTTCCGGCCGCATCCCAGCCCTGAGACTCCTGAGACTCCTGCAACTCCAGTGCTAGGACACGACAACAAAAATCAACTAATAGGGAAGAAAGAGAAGAAAAAGAGGACTCAGACTCTTCTTCTTCATCATTCTTTAATAGAGCGTTACTGCCATCTACTGTGGGTAATGGATCATAGACTTCCCAAACAATAATCAATACCTGACCCTGGACCACAAAACCAATTATAAGTGTAAATTTCTCGAAATTGCGATTTATACATCATATGAAAGCTGAATAAATAAGATTTACACTGATGTATGGTTTGTTAGGAAAGGACAATATTTGGCCAAAATACAACTATTTGAAAATCTGGAATCTGAGGCTGCAAAAATATCAAAATATTGAGAAAATCACCTTTAAAGTTGTCCAGATGAAGTTCATTGCAATGCATATTACTAATCAAAAATTAAGTTTTGATATATTTACAGTGGGAATTTACAAAGTATCTTCATGGAACATGATCTTTACTTAATATCCTAATGACTTTTGGCATAGAAGGAAAATTTTTTTTTTTGAGGAAAACTTCAGTATTTTTCCCCATAAAATGGACTGATACGGTGAATCAAGCTTGAACTTTAAATGCGGCTTCAAACGATCCCAAATGTGGTTGTAAACGATCCCAGTCGAGGAAGAAAGTTCTTATATAGCAAAACGATCAGTTATTTAAAAAAAAAAAAAAAAATACAATTTATATACTTTTTAATTGTAGTTTTTCAACAAACCCTAACTGTCTTGAGTCAGAATACACAGAGCATTTGAGATTAAAAAGTTTTTTTTTTTTTTTTTTTTTATGAAAATAGCAGATCGTTTCACTAGATTAGACCCTTCTTCCTCGGCTGGGATCGTTTACAACCGCATTTGTGATCGTTTGAAGCTGCATTTAAACTACATTTTGGAAGTTCAAAATCGGGGCACCATATCAGTCCATTATATGAAGAAAAATGCTGAAATGTTTCCCTAAAAAAAACATAATTTCTTTACGACTGAAGAAAGAAAGACATGAACATCTTGGATGACAAGGGGGTGAGTACATTATCTGTGAATCTTTGTTTTGGAAGTGGACTTCTCCTTTAAGTCCTGTCTCTAAAATTACCTTCAGAAATAATGTGAACACTGATAAATAAAATGAACGTTAAGAAATTTAACAATCATTAAACACACTATAAACGTGTATTTTACTTCCCCTCACTCCAAATCATTTACTTTTAGTGGCATTCAAAACAGAACAAAACTAAATACATATATGTATACACTAAAAATAAATTATAGCATAATTTATATCAATACAAATCTAAATATAAATCTAAACCGAAGATCTACTTAAAACAGCATCCTTCACATACGAAAAAATGTGTTTGGAAGAACACCACGGCATGGAGATCTGACACTGACCGACAAAATCAAGCAGTAATCAGCTCTAGAAACTAAACAACTGCACTTTATAGATCAGAATGCATCTTAAAACAGATTTCGAAAAACATGTTGCAGATTTTGCAATGATATTATTAAAAGGATGTTTCAGAAGTAGGACCAGTGGCATTTTTAGGATTTGAAAACATCCGGGGCTGATGCCAAAACATCAGGGGCTAGTGGTGGTGGATGGGAGCTCACATCATACTTATGTAAAATTTTGTCAGACACAGGTGGGTGAACCTGGATCATACATTTTAAAGGTGAATTCATTAATCTGGTGCACTTTAAGAGTTCACAAATAAAAGCTCCAAGTTAACCCATGTTTAGTGTGCAAATTGAGCAAAGAAAAAAGGTCGATGACCTGACTCACCCCTCTTCTGATTCTCTGAAAACATCAGATCATGAACTCATCGTGTGAGCAAAGACATTATGTGCTTTCGATTTTAATTAATTTGACTGATACTTTGCCAAAGCAGTGGCACAAAACAGCGTTGTTACACTATAAAAAATAGTAAATAGTAAATCACTGCAAATAGCAAATAAAAGTATTATAACAAAATTATAACTTTACAAAAATACATTACACAAATACATTTGAAAATGTATTTACAACTGTAACAAATATATATTTGCATGCAAAAATAGGGCCCCATTTTGTTTTATTTTTTCTGTTTTAATTTTTCTGCACTCCTTTTTGATGGTTTAGGGCCCTTTGTTACCAAATTTGTTTTGGCATGTCTGTTTATTTGAATGCATAAAACAACTTTTTTTAATTTCTACAACAGCCTTATGAAATTCTGTGTTGTGTATTTAAAGTTTTCTGTTTGTCAAATAAAGGCATAAGTGTAGCAAAGTTTTATTAATTTTTCAAAAGTAGCAGTAGTAGTGTAGTACTATGGTATGAACATTCTACTGAATGATAAATGTAATATATATATATAAAAAAAAGTAAATAAAGTATAAAGCAGGGGTCACCAGACCCGGTCCTGGAGGGCTGGTGTCCCTGCAGAGTTTAGCTCCAACCCTAATCAAACACACCTGAACCAACTAATCGAGGTCTTACTAGGTATACTTGAAACTTCCAGGCAGGTGTTGAGGAAAGTTGGAGGTAAACTCTGCAGGACACCGGCCCTCCAGGAACAAGTTTGGTGACCCCTGGTATAAAGTAATATATTTCTGGCACAATGTCTACAAGCTAAACCGAACTTTTATGTTGACGGGTTGCCATGAATACCTTTAAATTTCTGTGAGTAAATGACCCTGTTTTTACAAAAATAAAACTGTGAAATGCTCATGAAGTACTCCCAGAGCACTTCTGGAGATGCTGTTCATGCATTTTTATTGCAGATGCTGAAATCACTGCGAGGTTATGTGAAACTGCACCAATCATCCATAAAGAGACACGTAGAACATGCAGGATTCATATTTAAATGGTATTTTGCGGCTGAATATTTACAGATACTAGTCCATATCACAATTTGATTGAAGTGTAATGGCGGCTTTTGATTAATTCATTCAAACTTTGACAAATTCTGTGAATTCCTTGGAAATCATAAGGCGATATCAACCTGTAAAAACATTCGGGGCTAGAGAAAAATCTTTCGGGGCTCGAGCCCCAAATGATTAGCCCTAACGACGCTCCTGAGTCGAACAGCGTGTTTTGACTAATGTGGGACAGTCAAATGACATTAACTATATCATGAAATATCTGGATTCTCACCTTTAAAGGAGAAGTTCACTTCCAGAACAACAATTCACAAATAATGTACTCCCCCCCCTTGTCATCCAAGATGTTTGTGTCTTTCTTTCTTGTGTCGGTAAGAAATTATGTTTCTTGAGGAAAACATTTCAGGATTTCTCTCCATATAATGGACTTCAATGGTGCCCCCAAGTTTGAACTTCTAAACTGTAGTGTAAATGCGGCTTTAAATGGCTCTAAATGATCCCAGCCGAGAAAAAAGGGTCTTATCTAGCAAAACGATTGGTCCACTCAACTGTTTACTAAAACTGGAAACGATGATTGTGCTCAGCCAGAACATTTTAATCATGTGTGAATTAAAACACGCTATTAGAACTATGACATTTGGATTTTACTTTTATTGAAAACAGAAATGTAATATAAAAAAAAAAAAAAAAAAAAAAAAAAAAAAAAAACTGGTTGGAAAATTGTGCTTTATGCTGTTTTCAGGTTTAATGCAAAGTATTACAGTTTTTTACAATCGCTATGACAGTTTTTTCAATACATTTAACAAGTTTCCTAAACTCTTAACGCACCAACACACCTAAAACACACAATTGGCAAAACGGTTAATTTCATGCTCAAAATCACACATTGTAAACTAAACCCCAAAACTAATTTTCAAAATGCAATAACAAACTAACACAATACACTATGTCTAACAAAACACTGCAAACTTCTTTTAAAATCAAATAATTATTCAAAACACTAAGACATGTTCTCTTCCAACAGGAACATTTAGTCAATCATAACACATTGACAGAAAAACACTATCATCAGCTGAAATTACAGAAACTGCATTATTTTATGTGTCAGGTCTGCCCTTATATTTGAAGCCTCTCTACATTTTTGTTTTGTTGGGTTTAGTAAATGGATGCATTTTGTTTCTTTTGCTGCAGAAATTCAATACAAAAAATGAATGACCATCTCAGAGTAGCATTATAAAATGTACAGTTTATGTAAAAAAAAAAAAAATACAGACACAGAATTGCAGACTTTATTTGCAAAAGGACATTACTGCAAGATATACAAACAGAAAAAGCACCGGAATTATAATAAAAAAAAACAAAGTAATCTTCTATTTTGCCCAGTCTTCTGCATTTGGCCTCTCCCTTGTCCTTGCCCCACTCCTCTGCCTTGTCCTGGTACTCGTCTTCCTCTCCCTCGTGCAGGCATTTTTTCTTTCTTTCTTTCTTTCTTTCTTTCTTTCTTTCTTTCTTTCTTTGTGTTGCTCTATATTGTTCCTTTTCCACACAAGATCAGCCCAAAGAGTCCTCTTTTAGAACATATGATCATGTGATTGGAAAAACCTCAACACCTGAGTGTAGTTCCTAGGTGGGAATCAGCTGTGATTTATATATTTGCATAACTGCAATAAGCTGTTTCTCATTGGCAATGGAATAAAATACAGGGAATATATTTGTGTTTCAATTCACAATATGAACAGCTGTTCACTTTGACTTTAGCCTATATAAGTTATGTTTAGAACATGATGTTATCTGTTCTGACATACAGTGTGAAAGCATTTGTAAATCTGACTGTAAAATTACATTGTTTTGGTCTTGGTTGAGCTTGTGTGTAACAGAAGTCCAAGCATTTTAAATTGGTGTTAGCTGTGTGCATTTTGTATCAAAGCAACAAGAAATGTGTTAATGGTATAGCCTACAAAGACGGATGTTGTGCTAACCGTGTTAAGAGTTTAGGAAACTTGTTAAATGTATTGAAAAAACTGTCATAGCGATTGTAAAAAACTGTAAAGTATTTCTTTAGAATGATGAGGTGAAGCCTGACTGTCACAGACACACTTCACTGATAAAGTGAGTGTCAAACAAATATTGATAAGTAATATTGTATCAGAGAAAGTCACTGCAGATTCTCTTACAGTAGTTCAAAGACAGATTTGAATGAATCACAGTTTTGTCCTTTATTACACTTTTCCAAAGGAACTGTAGCCTGAACTTTTATTTGCTCTTGTTAACCAGACCGACAGAAACAACTTTTTATCTTCCTGTGGTCACTGACTCCCACCCCCCCCCCCCCCCCCCACACACACACAAACACAAACACAAACACACACACACACACACACACACAGATCACTTCCTGCATGACCACAACAAGGAAATGAACATATGAACATGACGAAACCTACAGGTATTACATTTCCTTTCAAACACTCTATATGTAATGACGTCTAAATATCAGACGCACTAAATATAAGTTTATTTTAATCATCAGTGTCATTAATGAGCTGCAGAAACATCAGTGAGTTTCACTTTCATTTCTGTCACAGAGTCGTATGAGAAATTTCTGTGAGTAAAAGACTGTGTTCAGTCTTAAGATGCATGAATATTTACTGATGTGAAGTGTGTTTAGTTTATGGTGTTTTGGTAAACATGCTGGAAACATGATACAGAATATCTGCACAAGTTTATCATGTAGAGATTGAAGCTCCACATCATGTCGTTTAACACATTTCTCTTAAAGTTATTTCAATCAGTAAAGACAGTTTGTGGTTTTATATTCGGATTTCTTTTGGCTATGAATACACAGCACGCTGTCATAAACATGCAAATAATCCCGAATGTGGTTCTCCATGATTTGTAAATTCTGGTGATGCTGTGCCTTTTGGCCGAAATCAGTTTTTTTTCGATGCGACTCTTAATTTTATAATGCTTATAGCTCCGAAAGTTGGAAACGTAGCAGACTGAACCCAGTGTCATCTGAACCAGCTTGATCTATGAATTTTTTCACAGCAAAGCTCTTGTCCGTAAACCCCTTGGTCAGTCCGCTGTAGTGATGAATGTGAAAAATATGCGCTCTTCATGTTTAACGTGTTTTACCAATAAACAGACTGCTCGAATACAAAAAACATTGTTTTTAAGTCAAACTCGATTTGTGAAAACTTTCACAATCGCTATTTACTGTGTATCAGTGTTTCTTTATGCTCTGCGCTCTTTTTCTTCTATCATAATGTCACACGGTGCTGTTCCAGCGAATAACGGTTTTCCAAGCCCTTAGTTAAATCATATACGTCTCTAATGAATGTTTCACGTACGAGGAAATGTTTCACAGTATATTTTTTCACTGATTCAATTACATCACAATTTTGATTTGTGAAAATTTTCACAGGTCAGTACTGGTCAGCTGACGCTTCCCTGAGTCACCAGTACTGAACTGTGAAAGTTTTCACAAATCAAAATTGTGATGTTACTGACTCAGTGAAGGGTTAACTGTCCAAAATTGCTCTGTGAAATTTGTCACAAATCAGAATAGTACATAAGGGCTCAGAAAGGATCAACTGACAAAAATACTGTGAAAGCAGAGCAGTCTGGGTGTTTAATGGTAAAACACGTTAAACATGAAGAGCGCCTATTTTTCACATTCATCACTACAGCGGACTGACCAAGGGGTTTACGGACAAGATTTTGATGTGTATTTATAGCCAAAAGAAATCCGAATATCAAACCGCAAACTCTTTACTGTGGTGTCTATCCGGTTGTTCTTTTATCAAACAAACGAAATAGCCTTATGTTATTTATCTTATTTACAAAAGGGCATGTCATTTCTCTCTCTAACATTACGTTACGTGGTCACGCGTCTATAATTTCTCCTCCGCTAAAACGCGGACGGGATCGCGGAGTCCATTCATGAAAACGGATTTACTCTATAGCGGGGGATGCCACAGAATTCTCATTTTTTGGATTAATAAAGCAAAAGTAGGTCTCTCACTTAATTCGAATCGTGATATGGACTAGTGTCTGTGAATATTAAAAGGCAAAAAGACAGTTTAAATATGAATCCTGCATGTTCCGCTTGGCTCTGTATGAATGAATGAATGAATGGCGGAGACGCGGTTTTGTTTACTACACAAATACTGAATCACACGTCATGCTCGCGGTGATGTTCGGGTTCTGCGTCTCATTATATTCAACCTACTGCAATTACACCAAGTGGCAACCTCCCGGTCTCCCTCTTGAAGCCAACACGGAAGTGAGTAAAACTGCAATTCATCGACTGGCCGCTAGAGACTGGCTGCAAAAGGGAGTCAATCCCATAGACTCCTCATGTTAAAATGCCCAACTTCACAGCAGAAAAAAATATGTTTACAGCCTGGTGCAAAAAGTGATTTTGGTCTATATAGCTAATTTTGCCCTTCATGTCAACTGTGAGGGGGGTTATTTTTTTTTATAACTCATCTGTTTAATTTATATTAAGCCTTAAAGTTCTGCATAATTTAGGACGTGGCCATTTAAGTGACAGGTGGATTGCCGCTGCTGTCACCATCGTCGCGCTAGGCGGGTGTAGTTTCAGCAACCAGCTCAACCCATGTCCCGTGTATTTGCCCATTTTCGATTATCCGGGAGTGACGTGCAGTGACGCGATTCCAAGATGGCGATGGCTGACTCCCGCCCACTAAGAGCTTCAAAAATGCTCTTCAGAAATCTACGGTGACGTCACGGACACTACGTCCATGTTTTTTACAGTCTATGAATTACACAGAAAACTGAACAACAAACTACAGACAGAACAGTGATGGAGATTCACATAGTCTGGATAAATGAACAGAGACTGTGTTACTGTCTGAAAATCACTACAATCTCTTACAGGATGATGAAGAGTCATCAGGAGTCAGAGAAGATGATCAGATGAAGACTGAAGAAAGAACAGAACATTAACATGTCAACCACTGACACCACAGGTGAAAATCACAGAAAGATTAAAATGAGTTTAAAATGAGCCTTCAAGAATATTTTCAATCTATTCAGTGACTTACATTCTTGAATTATATTTATACAGTTAAGTTGGCTCGAGAAAGCCAATTTACTGATCTGCTATTTTCTTCTGAGACTAAATCTGTCGACACTAACTCGTCCTAGAGCTTTAACTCTACAAACTCCAAACTCAGCCCAGATCTTCAGACTGATCTGAAGTTAGTTGCTGTATCTTTTCTAACTGATTGGACTTACGGTTTTCCTAAAAATAATGATTAAATTTGGGAAAAATCCCATAGACTTACATTGACGGAATGTTTAAATGAGCAACACTATTCAAACTACACCTGTCAAAACTCCCAGAATCCTTTGAGACTCAATCAAACTTCCCTTCTATGTACTGTATTTCTAATCCATTTAAACTCATTCAGACTCGTCTATCTATCTATCTTTCTATCTGTCTATCTATCTATAATCTGACCATTACTATCTATCTATCTATCTATCTATCTATCTATAGCTAGCAACCAGAATCATGCTAGTAACTGGCTAATCATGTTAGAAACATGCTAGCAACTTGCTATTCATGCCAGAAACTTGCTAGCAACTTGCTAATCATGCTAGAAACTTGCAAGCAACTTGCTAATCATGCCAGAAATTTGCTAGCAACTTGCTAATCATGCTAGAAACATGCTAGCAACTTGCTAATCATGCTAGAAACTTGCTAGCAACTTGCTAATCATGTTAGAAACATACTAGCAAATTGCTATTCATGCCAGAAACTTGCTAGCAACTTGCTAATCATGCTAGAAACTTGCAAGCAACTTGCTAATCATGTTAGAAGCATGCTAGCAACTTGCTAATCATGCCAGAAATTTGCTAGCAACTTGCTAATCATGCTAGAAACATGCTAGCAACTTGCTAATCATGCTAGAAACTTGCTAGCAACTTGCTAATCATGTAAGAAACATGCTAACAACTTGCTAATCATTCTACAAATATGTTAGCAACTTTGTTAATCATGCTAGAAACATGCTAGCTACTTGTTAATCATGTTAAAAACATGCTAGCAACCGGCTTATCATGCTAGAAACATCTATCATCTAACCATTACTATCTATTTATCTATCTATAGCTAACAACCAGAATCATGCTAGTAACTTGCTAATCAGGCTAGAAACATGCTAGCAACTTGCTAATCATGCTAGAAACTTGCTAGCAACTTTGTTAATCATGCTAGAAACATGCTAGCAACTTTGTTAATCATGCTAGAAACATCTATCTATCATCTAACCATTACTATCTATTTATCTATCTATAGCTTGCAACCAGAATCATGCTAATAACTTGCTAATCAGGTTAGAAACATGCTAGCAACTTGCTAATAATGCTAGAAACATGCTAGCAACTTGCTTATCATGCCAGAAACATCTATCTATCATCTAACCATTACTATCTATTTATCTATCTATAGCTAGCAACCAGAATCATGCTAGTAACTTGCTAATCAGGCTAGAAACATGCTAGCAACTTGCTAATAATGCTAGAAACATGCTAGCAACTTGTTAATCATGTTAAAAACATGCTAGCAACCTGCTTATCATGCTAGAAACATGGAACTTGCTAATTATGTTAGAAACATGCTAGCAACTTTGTTAATCACGTTAGAAACATGCTAGCAACTTGCTAATCATGCTAGAAACATCTAGCTATCATCTAACCATTACTATCTATTTATCTATCTATAGCTTGCAACCAGAATCATGCTAATAACTTGCTAATCAGGTTAGAAACATGATAGCAACTTGCTAATAATGCTACAAACATGCTAGCAACTTGCTTATCATGCCAGAAACATCTATCATCTAACCATTACTATCTATTTATCTATCTATAGCTAGCAACCAGAATCATGCTAGCAATTTGCTAATCATGCTAGAAACTTGCTAGCAACTTTGTTAATCATGTTAGAAACATGCTAGCAACCTGCTTATCATGCTAGAAACATGAAAGTTGCTAATTATGTTAGAAACATGCTATCAACCTGCTATCAACTTCCTAATCATGCTAGAAACATGCTAGCAACTTTGTTAGTCATGTTAGAAACATGCTAGCAACTTGCTAATCATGCTAAAAACATGAAACTTGCTAATTATGTTAGAAACATGCTAGCAACCTGCTTATCATGCTAGAAACATGAAACTTGCTAATTATGTTAGAAACATGCTAGCAACCTGCTATCAACTTGCTAATCATGCTAGAAACATGCTAGCAACTTTGTTAATAATGCTAGAAACATGCTAGCTACTTGCTAATCATGTTAAAAATGTGCCAGCAACATGCTATCAGCTTGCTAATCATGCTAGAAACGTGCTAGCAACATGCTATCAACTTGCTAATCATGCTAGAAATGTGCTAGCAACATGCTAACAACTTGCTAATCATGTTAGTCAAGTCAAGTCACCTTTATATACTGCCTTTAACAATACAGAATTGTGACAAGGCGGCTGTACAGTATTAAATAGGAAACAGTACATCAACAATGCCAAAGGCAACAGTTTAGGTAAACAGTTTAACACTCACATTTTAGGTAAAGGTAGTTAATCAAAAACAATAAAATAAAATGCAATATTGTGTTAAGAGAAAGTGTCCCCAACTAAGCAAGCCAGAGGCGACAGTGGCAAAGAACCAAAACTCCATCGGTGACAAATGGAGAAAAAAACCTTGGGAGAAACCAGGCTCAGTCGGGGGCCAGTTCTCCTCTGACCAAAGTTCCCGTGGTCTTGTGCCGACAGCCGTCTAGGTGATGTGGTCTTCACTGTGGATCTGTCTCTGGAGCTCATCTAGTTGATGTGGACTCCACTGACATTCAGGGCTGTAGAGGTCATCTCTAGGTGCTGATCCACCATCTGGGCTGGGTTCGGACTGGATCCGGGGGACTGCAGTGACCATCTGATCTGGATACGGACTGGATCTGGTGGTTAATGTGACCTCGGAATAAGAGAGAAACAGACTAATATTAGCGTAGATGCCATTCTTCTGACGATGCACCGAGTACATCGGGTGTTATGGGAAGTGTTCCCGGTTCCGGTTGACCTAATTAGTGCAGCCTAACAATCCTTTAACGGATTTGAATTATAAGAATGTGTTAATGTGTTATGTGTAAGCAAGGTTAAAGAGATGGGTCTTTAATCTAGATTTAAACTGACAGAGTGTGTCTGCGTCCCGAACAGTGTAGGGTAGATTGTTCTAGAGTTTGGGCGCTAGATAAGAAAATGATCTGCCGCCCATGGTTGATTTTGATATTCTCGGTATTATCAAATTGCCAGAGTTTTGAGAACGCAGCGGACGTGAGGGACTATAATGTGATAAGAGCTCACTCAGGTACTGAGGAGCTAAACCATTCAGGGCTTTATAAGTAATTAGCAAGATTTTAAAATCAGTGCAGTGCAGTGTTGACAGAACCGGACTAATATGATTATACTTTTTGGTTCTAGTAAGAACTCTAGCTGCTGCATTTTGGACCAGCTGGAGTTTGTTTATTAAGCGAGCAGAACAACCACCCAATAAAGCATTACAATAATCTAACCGTGAGGTCATAAATGCATGAATTAATGTTTCAGCATTTGACATTGATAGCATAGGTCGTAGTTCAGATATATTTTTGAGATGGAAAAATGCAGTTTTGCAAATACTAGAGATGTGGTTTTCAAAGGAAAGATTGCCATCAAATAGCACACCTAGGTTCCTAACTGATGACGAAGAATTGACAGAACAGCCATCAAGTATTAGACAGTGTTTTAGGTTATTACACGCTGAGGTTTTAGGCCCAATAATTAACACCTGTTTTTTCAGAATTTAGCAGTAAGAAATTACTTGTCATCCAATTTTTTAACTCAACTACACAATCCATTAGTCTTTCAAATTGGTACGTTTCGCCGGGCCACGAAGAAATATAGAGCTGAGTATCATCAGCGTAGCAGTGAAAGCTAACACCATATTTCCTGATGATATCACCCAACGGTAACATGTAAAGCGTAAAGAGTAACGGCCCTAGTACTGAGCCTTGTGGTACTCCATACTGCACTTGAGATCGATATGATACCTCTTCATTTACTGCCACGAATTGATGGCGGTCAGATAGATACGATTTGAACCATGCCAATGCACTACCACTAATGCCAACATAATTCTCAAGTCTATTCAAGAGAATGTTGTGGTCAACAGTATCAAACGCAGCACTAAGATCCAGTAGCACTAACAGAGAGATACAACCACGATCGATGACAAGAGTAGATCATTTGTAACTCTAATAAGAGCAGTCTCAGTACTATGGTACGGTCTAAAACCTGACTGAAAATCCTCACAGATATCATATTTCTGTAGGAAGGAAGATAACTGTGAGGATACAACCTTTTCTAATATCTTTGATAGAAATGGGAGATTCGAGATAGGTCTGTAATTAGTTAACTCGTTGGGGTCAAGTTGTGGTTTTTTAATGAGAGGCTTAATAGCAGCCAGTTTGAAGGTTTTGGGGACATATCCTAATGACAATGATGAATTAATA
Organism: Cirrhinus mrigala; assembly: GCA_036247105.1. Taxonomy (NCBI): domain Eukaryota; kingdom Metazoa; phylum Chordata; class Actinopteri; order Cypriniformes; family Cyprinidae; genus Cirrhinus; species Cirrhinus mrigala. The sequence goes on from CM070009.1 coordinate 46,785,709, forward strand.
ATATTTAGCAGAGGATCTATGAGATCTGGAAGCAAGTCTTTTAGTAGCCTAGATGGAATAGGGTCTATCATACAAGTTGTTGGTTTAGATGATTTAACAAGTTTATACAATTCTTCCTGACCTATAGTAGAGAATGAGTTGAATTGTTCCCCAGGAGATCTATAGCGCACTATCTGATGCAACACTGTATTTGACGGCTGCATAGTGACAATTTTGTCTCTAATTGTATCGATCTTAGAAGTAAAGTAGTTCATGAAGTCATTACTGCTATGCTGATGGGCAAAGCCAGTGCCTGTTGGTTCTTTATTTTTTGTTAACTTAGCCACTGTATTGAATAAATACCTAGGGTTATGTTTGTTTTCTTCTAAAAGAGTCGAGAAGTAGTCAGATCTGGCCGATTTTAACGCTTTTCTGTACAATAGGGTACATTCCCACCAAGCAGTACGAAAAACCTCTAATTTTGTTTTCCTCCAGCTGCGCTCCATTTTCCGGGCTGCTCTCTTTAGGGCGCGAGTGTGCTCGTTATACCACGGGGTCGGACTATTTTCCTTAATCTTCCTTAGGCGCAGAGGAGCGACCGTATCTAGAGTCCTGGAAAAGAGAGAGTCAATAGTTTCTGTTACATCATCAAGTTTTTCTGAGCTATTGGACATACTGAGGAATTCAGGTAAGTCAGAAAGATTACTTAGAAAGCAGTCTTTTGTAGTAGAAGTGATGGTTCTACCATACTTGTAATAAGGAGTTGAATTTACAGTTTTAGTCATCTGGAGAATACACGAGACTAGATAATGATCAGAGATATCATCACTTTGCTGCAGAATCTCAACGGCATTGACATCAATTCCATGTGACAGTATTAAGTCTAGAGTATGATTTCGACAATGAGTGGGACCTGACACGTGTTGTCTAACTCCAATAGAATTTAGAATGTCCGTAAATGCAGCTGCCAGTGCATCATTTTCAATATCAACATGGATGTTAAAGTCACCTACTGTGCCTACAGTGTCTGACATTGTACTTGCAAGTTCACACACCTCTTTAACATTATTTTTAGTGATCTCCGACTGGCGAAGTCGAACATCATTAGTGCTGACGCGAATAACGATCTTACTGAATTTACGTGTAGCATTAGCCAGCACTTTTAAATTTGCCAAGATGTCAGGCGCTCTGGCTCCCGGTAAACATTGGACTATGGTGGCTGGTGTCTCTATTTTCATGTTCCGTACAATAGAATCGCCAATAACTAGAGCACTTTAATCAGGTTTCTCAGTGGGTGCGTCACTGAGTGGGGAGAACCTGTTTGATGTTCTGATCGGAACGGACGAGCGATGTTTTGGCCCGCGACTATGCCGTCTCACAGTCACCCAGTTGCCCTGCTGCAAAGGCGAAGTTACCGGAACCGAACAATGTACGGGACTTCCTAAGCTAGTCGCACCAAAGCCGTATCTAACGCAAATGGCAGGCTAACCGGCAAACGGAATGCTAACGCACAGCGCGTCGTTGCACTTGCGGTTATAGATTAAAAGTGAGCGATCGGATTAGTTTGATAGATAATAACAGAAATCTGGTGGGGAAAAAGCTATATTTGATCACTTTAAACAACAGAAAGTAATAGTAAAATAGAGATTTCCTCAGAAGAATAAAACTCTAGGGAGCTACAAATGCACACCACTCTGCAACACTTCTGATGTTGTCCACTCAACTCCGGTGTTTGTTAGAAGCATGCTAGCAACATGCTAACAACTTGCTAATCATGCTAGTACCTTGCTAATCATGTTAAAAACATGCTAACAACATGCTAGTAACTTGGTAATAATATTAGAATCATACTAACAGTATGTTAATTATTTATCTATCTATCTATCTATCTATCTATCTATCAATAATCTGACCATTACTATCTATCTATCTATCTATCTATCTATCTATCTATCTATCTATAATCTGACCATTACTATCTATCTATCTATCTATCTATCTATCTATCTATCTATCTATCTATCTATCTATCAATAATCTGACCATTACTATCTATCTATCTATCTATCTATAATCTGACCATTACTATCTATCTATCTATCTATCTATCTATCTATCGATAATCTGACCATTAATATCTATCTATCTATCTATAATCTGACCATTACTATTTATCTATGTATCTATCTATCTATTGATAATCTGACCATTACTATCTATCTATCTATCTATCTATCTGTCTGTATCTGTCTATCTGACAAACTGCCTTCAAACTTTAAAACTTCAAAATACTTCAGACTGAAAACCATCCAAACTTAAAATTAAAAAAAAAAAAAAAAAAATTAAACATTTTAAACTTCTTAAACTTTTCAACTTTCTGGTCCGGCTTTCTCAAGCCAACTTAAAGTTTGTCTTGACAAACTTTTTTATCTAGTTATATATCTATCATTATACATAGTTATTTACATGCAGATATAATCAATTATGAGTAGACAGAAATGTTCATATTCAGTAAAAGAATTAGTAAAATTATTTTTTTTCTTTTAGTGTTTGACAGAATCTCACTTTCACTTTGATTATCAATATTGTTTGAAAGAATCATTCAATAATGCTAATATCTGTTGGTTTGTGTTACTGTGATGAAAGATTCAAATATATTGTATGACGTCTGTTTCATACAGTGATTGTCGTCCACAATCCTCCTCACAGGAGAAGATGGAGCATAGAAAAAAATCCTCCTGAGAGTAAGTCTGTACCTACATCAATAAATGAAGGGCACAAGTGTTTAAATGAAATTCCTACTGATGGATTCTGGTCATTTTGATCTGTGATGTTGATTAAGATCAAGATCTTGTTATCTTATCATGTTACATCTCACATGTGTTACTGTCTGATGTGAGGATTGTGGACACTGAACGTCTGATTTGACTGTTTGCAGTGAGGATTGTTCTTCTGGGTTGGAGCGTGTCTGAAAACAGTGATGTGGGAAACTTCATATTAGGACGAGCAGCGTTTGACAGTGAAGCTCCTCCAGATGTTGTAGAGAGAGTCTCAGGAAGACTGAAGGACAGACGCGTGATCATCATCAACAGTCCTCAGCTGCTCCAGACCAACATCTCAGATCATCAGACCACACAGACAGTGAGAGAGTGTGTCCATCTGTCTGATCCAGGACCTCATGTGATCGTTCTGCTCCTCAAACATGAGCCGTGTTCAGCAGAAGATCAAGAGCGTGTGGAGAAGGTGCTGCTCTCTTTCTCTGAGCGCGTTTATCAACACACCATGGTGCTCAGCACACGAGAGCCCACTGAAACCAATGACATCCTGCAGAAAATCATTCAGAAATGTGCAAACAGACACTTCAGTCTTCAGACGAGCAGCTCTCCTCATGATCTTCTGCAGATGTTTGAGGACATTGAGAAGATGAATGATGCACGACACCTGGATTGTGCTGAAGCTTCACAGTATTTCACAGTGGAGAAACCGGACACAGAAAAGCGTGAGTGTGGTGATATTTGATAGTTCCTACTGACAAATGAACATGTTTTAATCATCTTCTTCTATCAGTTTCAGAAGGTGTGAAGCTGAATCTGGTTGTGTGTGGGAGTGACGACACATTAAAATCCTCCATATCAGAGCTGATCCTGCAGCAGATAGACAGAAGATCAGACGTGGATCTTCATGGTCGTCTGATCAATCTGGTGGAGCTTCCAGCTCTGATTCGTCTCTCAGAGGAGGAAGTGATGCGTCAGACTCTCCACTGTGTGTCTCTCTGTCATCCTGGAGTTCATGTTTTCCTCCTCGTTATTCCTGACGCAATACTCAATAATGAAGACAAAGCCGAAATGGAGGAGATCCAGAGGATATTCACCTCAAGAATCAACAAACACATCATGATCCTCATAAAGCAGAATTCAGAGCGTCAGACAGCAGAACTCAATGAAGAAACACAGTCTATCATTCAGAGTTTTGGAGTACGACATAATTTCATTGGTCCCAAAAACCAAGTGTCTACATTGATGGAGAACATTGAGCAGATGCTGGAAGAAAACAGAGGAGAGTTTTTCTCTACTGAGATGTTTATTGAGGCACAGACGGAAAAACTGGTGAAATATGAAGAAATGAAGAAGAAAATTCTTTCACTAGAGACACATTTACTGTCACAAGGTAATGAGCAGAAAATCAGTTTGGGTCTTAAAATATGGAGCTATTACATTTTTTTTTTTTTTCGATTTAAATTCTAGACATGACATTTAACAAACAGTAATGCATTTCCTCTTTTCCAGGTTCATCAGAGAGTGAAGATGAACTGAGGATTGTTCTGCTGGGAAAAACTGGAGTCGGGAAAAGCGCAACGGGAAACACAATATTAGGAAGGGATGCGTTTACAGCAGAAGAATCTTTTGAATCAGTGACTAAAGAGAGTCAGAGACAAACATCTGAAATCAACGGCCGACGCGTTACTGTGATCGACACTCCAGGACTGTTTGATACTGAACTCACGAATGAGGAGATCCAGAGAGAAATCAGACACTGCATCTCCATGATCCTGCCTGGACCACATGTGTTTCTCCTGCTGATTCCACTGGGACGATTCACTCATGAGGAGGAAAAATCAGTGAAGATCATCCAAGAAACGTTTGGTGAAAACTCATTAATGTTCACCATGGTGCTCTTCACCAGAGGAGACTTTCTGAAGAAGAAAACCATTGATCAGTGTTTGGGAAAACCTGGATCTGTGATCAGAAACCTGATTGAAACATGTGGAAACAGATTCCATGTGTTCGATAATAATCAGACTGGAGACCAAACACAGGTGACTGATCTACTGGAGAAGATAGACAACATGGTGAAAGCAAACGGAGGGAGTTTCTACTCATGTAAGATGTTCAGACAGATGGAAAGAGAAAAACAAGAACAACAGATGAAGATCCTGACTGACAGAGTCAGAGAAAGAGAAGAAGAGATGAAGAAACTAAAAGAAGAGAAAGAGAAAATGAAGATGATGATGGAAGAAGAACGACAGAATCAGGACAAAGAGAGAAAGAGAAGAGAAGAGGAACTGAAGGAACAGAAAGAGCAGATGAGAGATGAGATGAAACAGAAATGTAAAGAATGGGAGAAACAGAAACAAGAAGAAAAGACAAGAAGAGAAGAAGATGAGAAAAAAAGAGAGAAAGAAAAACAGATTTGTGATGAAGAGATTCAGAAACTGCAGAGTGAAATGGAGGGAATAATCAGAGAGAAAGAGAGAATAGAAGGAGAGAGACGAGAACAGCTACAGGATGTAGAGAAGAGACTGATAGAAGAAAGAAACATGAGAGAAGATCAACAAAAGACCCTTAAAGAAAAACTGAAACGAAGTAAAAGACAAACAATTAATAATTTATTTCACAAACTTAATGTTGAAGTCAGACACCTCAATAAACTGAGAGCTGCAGATGTTCTTCAGATAACTGCACATTCATCACAGTCTCATGAGTCTTGTGCTGAAGAAGAGCTGATTCAGACTTACACACAAAAACTACTGATGATGGACTACAGAGCAAGATACATTAAAACTAAAGAGACCAATGAAGGAGATCACAGATATCACATACACACTGATTCATCTGAAGATGAGAGTGATATTATAGATGAAATATCTTTGCCTAATAAAGAGACAATTAAATCTGATCTCATTCACCCGATGGATGTCCAGATGGCTGTGTTTCATTGTGCTGATGGTTTCCTGAAGCAGCTGATGGTCACTAAACTGTCCCAGTGTCAGTTTGCTCTGCCTCTGCTTGTTCCTGATCCATTCACACGACAGATTGAGTTTCCTCTCTGGACATTCAGACAAATCAACAAGAGCAGGAAGATCAGAAACACCAACAATGAATCCATCCGTCAAATCCAGCCGATCTACAAGACACAAACTCCAATGGTGTTTTTCTTCAGGTTTGGCTCTGTGTCTTCATCCAAGTCTCAGCTGATGAACAGTCTGATCAATGAGAAACATGACACGTTCTTCCACAGGAACTGCCCAGGCAGCAGCAGAACCAGAGTCCTGATGGATGGAGTGGTGGAGATCGCCTGGTTCTGCCCTTCTGGATCAGATAATGATAAATTCACTGAGTGTGTTGCGTTCTGTAATCTACACGGTGATGCAGCAGACCATGAGAAACAGCTGCAGATCTTCACTGAAATGAGCTCAGTCAATGTTGTTCTTCTACCACGACTGGACAGGAATGACAGACATGCAGCAAAGATGCAGAACCTGTTCCAAAACAAAAAGCCACTCATTAGTCTTTTTACTCAGGATGAATCTACTGTAACTGAAACAAACAAAGGGAAATTCAAGATTGGTCTGAAAGACAGGAATCAGTCAGATGTATCTGAAGAACTCAGAAGAGCCATAAATGATTTTCTCTCAGAATCATCCTCCACTTTCAGACTTGAAGATGTGTCCAAATGCTCAGACATCAGAGTAGATGAGGAAGATGATGATGACTGCAGGAGAGGAAGAGCAGCAGCACAGCAGATGATGAGTTTACTGAAGAAGAAAGATCTGACAGAAATCAAGGAATCATTTCTGCCTCATCAGGGGAAACTGTGGCATCAGTGGAGTCAGAAGAACAAAGAACTACATCGACCTCGAGCAGATGAGATTGAAATGGAAATAAGTAGAAAACAAATGGAAATGAAGAAAATCCGTCAACAACAGCATAAGTCTGACATCAGTGAGTTTATGAAGCTCTTTATTAAAGAAATGAACTCAAATACTGGATACAACATGTTTTTTCTTAAATGGCTCAGAATCCTCCTGAATGAATATATATCAGCTGATATGTCTGCTCTACTCTACAAGTATGATGAAAAGTGGTCGACAATATTAAAACTGAGAGGGAATCATGATAAACCTGAACAACTCAAAGCTGAAGAAACTGAACTTGAGAGAATATCGGAGGATACTGAAGCTGCAAACTTTGGATTGGAGCACATCATGAGGGAGATCGGTCAGATCTATGAATCATGTTCATCTGTGCAGAAGAACAAGGAAGACCTGCAGATTGACTTCTCTTCTCTCCCGAGTCTCGCAGCAGAGATGATGATCTGTGGATTTCCACTGGAGCTGATGGATGGAGACGCTGCTCATGTTCCTGTGATCTGGATCTCTGCTGTTCTAGATCAACTCATCCACAAACTGGGAGACCAGAGAGTCTTTGTGCTGTCAGTTTTAGGGATTCGAGGCTCTGGGAAATCCACCATGCTGAATGCCATGTTTGGACACCAGTTTGCCGTCAGTGATGGCAGAACAACCAGAGGAGCTTTCATGCAGCTGATCAGAGTCTCAGACGAGATGAAAACACAGATGAACTTTAACTATATTCTGGTTGTTGATACTGAGGGTCTTCATGCTCCAAAACTGGCTGGAAGATCAACAAGACATCATGACAATGAATTGGCCACGTTTTTTGTTGGTCTGGGAAATCTGACCTTGATCAGCATCTTTGGAGAAAACCCATCTGAGATGCTGGACATTCTTCAGATTGTTGTTCAGGCCTTCATGAGGATGAAGAAGGTCAGACTGAATACCAGCTGTGTGTTTGTTCATCAGAACATTTCAGACGTCACAGCTGCAGAGAAAAATATGGAGAGAAGGAGACGACTGCAGGAGACATTGGATGAGACGACAAAACTCGCTGCTGAAGAGGAAGTTTATGATGCAGAATGTTTCAGTGATGTCATTAGATTTGATGTTCAGAATGATGTGAAGTTTATTCCTCAGCTCTGGGAGGGAAACCCACCAATGGCACCACCAAACCCAAACTACTGTGAGAGCATTCAAGAACTGAAGACATCTATGATCTCTCATGCCTTAAAGTCAGATGGAATGAGGCTGACACACTTCAGAGAATGTATTAAAGATCTCTGGGAGGCTTTTCTGAATGAACATTTTGTCTTTAGACAAAGAAGCACTATGGAGATTTCAGCTTACAGAAAAATGGAGACAAAATACAGCAAATGGTCCTGGAGTCTTCACAGAGCCATGATGGAGACTGAGAACAAACTACACAACAAAATTCAAAATGAAGCAGTTCATGAGATTAAGAAAACTGTTCTTCAAGGAGAACTGAAGGAGACAAGTCAAGAAGTGGAGAAATCAATTTCAGAATTCTTCGAGAAAGACACCAATGCTGAAATATTGATTCAATGGAAAACATCATTTGACACCAGAATCAAAGAGCTTCAGGAAAACATTGTGAGAGAAACTAAGAGAAAATTACATGAGATTCTTCAGCAGCGAGACCTGAAGAAAAACATTGATGCTCAGAGGAGATGTAATGAAAACACTCTCTATGAAAAGAGCAAAGAACTTGCCTTAAAATACAAGGACAAAACAAATAATGAAGAAACACTGAAGAAAAAGTTTGATTTATTTTGGGAACAGAGTGTGAAGAAGATCAAAAACATTCCTGCATTCAAGGAAACCGACATATTGAACGATGTTATAAATATTCTACACACCTGTACAAGTATTCCTGTAGACTCCATAAAGGTGAGCAGCACAGATTGTGACATTTTTTCTCTACCTGGTTATTCAAGATACGTAAGGTTCAAGAGCTCAAAAAAAACTATCAAAATGGTAACTAGAACCATCAAAGCAATTAAAGACACAATTGGCAGTGATCTTTCTACAGAGGATAGAGAGCAAATAAGTTCCTTAATCACAGACATTGCCCAGGACACAGATAAAATGATTAGGTCATATAACATTGCAAAGTTGGGCTACAACATCAGCTGGGTTCAACAACTCATAGATGACATCAAGAAGAAAGTAACAGAACATGAGGAAGGACCAGTTGATTATGTGTTCAAGAATGAATTCTTCATGGATTTGGTTCTTTCCATCTTTAAGAGATCATACAAGATGATCACTGAACAACACAGACTGTTCATGGAAGCCAATGATCCTGTAGTATATGCTCAGAAGAAGAGAGAAGAGTACTATAGTATTTTCCAAAAATACTGTCATGGAGCAACATCAGCTGTTATTTTTGGTGAGATCATCTGTCAGAAACTGAAAGAGCCCATTGAGCAGAGCGTCTACAAGAAAACTGCCAGAGATCTGACAGACGAAATGAGATCAAACTGTGAATCACTGAATGGAAACAGATCAAATCTGGAGAAACACATCCTGAAGACACTGGCAGAACAGGAGGATTTTGACAAATACATGAACTACATTCATAAACCCAGAGATCACTTCAAGAGTTTCATCAGAGATGAAGTCAGTCGGTTCATCACTGATCAGTTCAGTGTCAGTGTTTTACCCAAGATGAAGGAGAACATTGAACTCCTGCAGCAGAAGATCATGAAAGCAGCTCATGAATCTACTCAACATGTTGAAGAGAACAGAGGAGATGTTGGTTTGTGGTTGAAGAGTTTCACACAGCAGATCTCAGATGAGCTGATCTTCTCTGAAAAAGACCTCACTGGAATCAAACATGATGATGTTGATGATTTCAACCTCCTAGAAGAAGTGATAAGACATGAACTTCCAGCTATAATGTTTGACAGTAGCAGCAGATTCAACACAAAGACAATTGATGAAAAACTGGACCAGTTCAGACCAGATGAAATTCTGACTGAGCACTTGTGTCAGTGCTGTTGGGTTCAGTGTCCGTTCTGTGGAGTCGTCTGCACCAACACCATAGAAAACCATGATGGAGATCACAGTGTTGCTTTCCACAGAGTGAGAGGAATTAATGGACATTTGTACAGTGGAACAACAAACTTGTCTGTTAGCATCTGCACATCAGAAGTAGCAAGTAATGGATCTTTTTGTCCCAATGACTCAGATGATAAAGTCCTCTATAGAGATTACAGAAGAGCAGGAGGAGTTTATGCGGAGTGGAGCATCAGTCCTGATCTCTCTGAACTGCCCTACTGGAAGTGGTTTGTGTGCAGATTCCAGAAAGATCTGGAAAAACACTACAATAAAACATTTGCATGGAGTGGTAAGATTCCAGATGAATGGAGAAGATGCTCAAAACAAGATGCAGTTGAGAGTTTGGAGGACTACCATTAAAATATATGAGCTAACAGAGCAAAACAACACCCTTTGAGATACTTATTTAGAAAGCAATATAAATATGCAGTTTCAAGGAAAAAAAAATTGTCTACGCTATAGTAGATTTCACACGAAAGTATTAACAACAAAAAAACATTACTCATAAAATTACAAACAATATTTTATTTATTTATATATGAAACACTTTAACATTTTAACCTTCTTTTCATTTTAACTGCACCATATCTAATCTTCAAATAAGTCCTTGTATCTTATTTGACTGATAGTACAGTGTGTTTTCCAAGTATAATTTCCTGCTTAACAAGATTGATCTGAGTGTTTCCATATTCCAACAGACTGGGATGTTTAATTGACATGGTCAGTTGTGTGTCTGTTGATTGTATGATCATCAATTGCATTTACATTTTCATAATAAAGGCAATTAGCATTCAGACCAAACCCAGTGTTCTTTGTTTTGCTCAATAGCAGTACATTTGTTCCTTGAAACAATACATTTGTTACTTAATAATATGCACACACAAAATAAAAATAAAAATTGAATTAGCATATTAGATGTTGTTACGGAAGCAGACAGACAACTGAGGTAAAAGAAAGTAACAATGTTTATTTTGCAGCAGAGCACAGATGATGAATGACGTGAAGGAAAAGGTGAGTATAACAGTTCAGGTATGATAAGTTCTTGAATGGATTACTACGAGCTGATCGGAATATGTTTCCTCTGCAGGAACGATGGGAGGTGAGCTGGAGAACGGAGAGCACACACACACACACACACACACACCGGTGGATGACAGCTGTTGAACTTACGACACACACACCACTGACTGGATGACGCTGGACTTGACTGACTGGAATGAAACCGAGAGAATGGTAAATATCTTCAGGTAGGTAGAAGTTTGTGAACTCAGGGAGAGCGTCACAATGAGTCCGCTTCGTATGAACGAGCCCGGACAAGGAGAGGTGCGTGGTGTGTGCTTTTATTGTGTGAGGTGATTATGTGCAGGTGTGTGTAATTAGTATTCTGGTGACTGTGATCGGTGCGTGTGAGTGGTTGGAGAGCCTGGCCAATCCGTGACATTCTTCGTGGCCAGGCTCTGTGGAAGGAATCAGAGGTTGGTGAAAAGGTTTGAGGAGAGAGATATGGAATGTGGGGTGTATCCTATATTGAGGTGGTAGTTGGAGTTTGTACGTGACTGGGTTGACCTGTTCCAAGATGGTGAAGGGGCCAACAAATCTGGGACTAAGTTTTTTAGAGGGCAGGCGCAGACGGATGTCTCGGGTGGAGAGCCAAACCTTTTGTCCAGGAGTATAGACGTGACCTGGGATCCTTCTCCGATCTGCACACTGCCCTCTGCAGGTGATGGTGAGCTGCGTCCCAGACTCTCTCGCTCTCCCGAAACCAGTAATCCACTGCGGGTACCTCTGATGGTTCACCATTCCAGGGGAAGAGTGGAGGTTGGAATCCAAGAACACGCTGGAATGGTGTTAGTCCTGTGGCCGGTTGCCGCAGTGAATTCTGGGCGTATTCCGCCCAGCCCAGAGACTGGTTCCAGGTGTCCTGGTGACCGTGACAGAAGGTTCTGAGGAACCGCCTCACCTCTTGAATCTTCCTCTCCGTCTGGCCGTTGGTTTGAGGATGGTATCCAGAGGAGAGGCTAACGGTCACACCTAGGATCTTGAAAAAGGCTTTCCATACTCTGGAGATGAATTGTGGCCCTCTGTCTGAAACTATGTTCTTTGGGATACCGTAATAGCGGAAGACATGATTGAAAAGGATTTCTGCTGTTTCCAGGGCAGTAGGGAGTCCTTTGAGAGGTAGAAGACGGCAGAATTTTGAGAAGCGGTCAATGATGACGAAGATGCAGGTATTACCATCTGATGAAGGAAGATCGGTCATGAAGTCGACTCCTAGGTGTGACCAGGGACGGTTCGGGACAGGCAAGGGATGGAGTTTTCCTGCAGGTAAGTGTCAGGGGCTTTTTGAAATGGCACACTCCTTGCAACCTTGGACATACCTTCTCACATCCCTTGCCATGGACGGCCACCAGAAGCGATCGGATAGCAGCGAGAGGGTATTGTTGACCCCTGGATGCCCAGTGCCCAGGGAGGTGTGCATGGAGTGAATCAAATCTACCCGTTGTGTCTGTGGAACAAACTGACGATCCGGTGGACAGCCTGGCGGAGGTCTGGGAGCTGGAGTGGCGACAATGGGAGGAGCAGACCATTCAATGGGGTTGACTATGATGTGTTCTGGTATGATATTGGCAGGATTTTCTGATGTTTCTGGATGATCATGAAGTCTGGACAAAGCATCTGCATGGATATTCTTGGATCCTGGACGGTATGTGATGGAGAAGTTGAATCTGGAGAAGAATAATGACCAGCGAGCTTGACGGGGACAGAGTCGTTTGGCGTCTCGAAGATATTGTAAGTTCTTATGATCTGTTATTACCTGGAAAGGGTGGAATGAACATTTTTCTGCCTTGAGATAGAGCTGGTGTTCCCGTAGTTTCTTGAGGACCTCTGCAACGTGGTGACGATGTTCTGCTTCTATCCGGGAGTAGATTAATATATCGTCTATGTAGACAATCACGAAGTGGTGAAGGAACTCCCGGAGGACTTCATGAATGAAGTTTTGGAATACGGAGGGGGCGTTGACCAAACCATAGGGCATGACCAGATACTCGTAATGGCCGGTAGGGGTCACAAAGGCGGTCTTCCATTCATCCCCCTCACGTATTCTCACCAGGTTGTAGGTGCTGCGGAGGTCCAACTTGGTGAATATCCTTGCGGATCGGAGTTGTTCGAGGGCCGCAAGGGACGAGAGGAAGGGGATAACGGAATTTGCTAGTTCCTTGATTGAGGGTACAGTAATCGATGCATGGCCTCAGCCCTCCATCCTTCTTCGCCACGAAGAAAAAGCTGGATGCTGCTGGAGAAGTGGATGAACGTATGTACCCCTGAGTCAGAGCCTCTTGGATATAGTCCTCCATGGCCTTAGTCTCCGGAAGTGACAACGGGTAGATTTTACCTCTGGGCATTGGAGCATCCGGAACCAGGTCTATGGCGCAGTCCCATGGCCGATGCGGTGGTAGCTGGGAAGCTCTCTTGGGGCAGAAGACGTCCTTATAGGAAGTGTAGATATCTGGAATCTGAACAGATTGTTTCTCGATGGGACTTTCAATAGATGTGGTGTAGACAGGAAGAGGTCTTGGAATTGGTTGAGGGAGCTCAGTACTTTAAGATTTCCCCGAAGCCCCAAGAGATAATGGGATCATGCTTCACCAGCCACGGGCGCCCTAAGATGATGTCCACGGTGGCACCCTCCAGAACCAGAAATTGAATATTCTCTTTGTGCAGAAGTCCGATTTGGAGAAGAATGGATTCACATTTACGGTGGATGCGTGGATACGGTGGATACTCGTGAAGTAATGTCGCCTGTTATTGGTTGAATCTGGTAGATCCTTGACGAGGCCTCGGTACGGAGCTGTAGATGGTGACAGAGGCTCCCCGAGATAAAGTTTCCAGCTGACCCGGAGTCGATAAGAGCGGTGACTGCAACAGAAGAAGACGGGGTGGTTAACTGTACATTGGTAGTGAGGGGATGCATATTTTCGATGTCCGAATGGATGCCACTTACCGAGGTGTGAACTGGACAGAGCGGGCAGTTCAGCCGAACATGCCCGCTAGCTCCACAGTACATACACAGACCCCGGGACAGCCTCCTCTGTCGCTCAGCGGAGGTGAGTTTTCCAGATTCGATAATCATGGGTTCTGGTTCTGAAGGGTTAACTGGCTCGGACGGACGGAGGAGTGCAGGAGAAACTGTTTCCTTGTTGGATTGATAGGATTTCATATGATCAGAACAGCGAAGAGATTGTTGAATACATTTTTCTAACCCCATATTGTCATCCAAAGCCGCCAACTGCAATCTGAGTTTAGGTTCCAAACCAAGCCGATAGGTGGTTAAGAGAGATCGCTCATTCCATCCACTGGCAGCCGCTAGGGTACGAAAACGGAGAGAATATTCGTGGGTAGTCATAGTTCCTTGTTTTAGATGGTATAATTGCTCACCAGCGGATACTTTCTTAACAGCGCGACTGAAAACCTCCTTAAAATGAGCGATAAATGCCTGGATGGAACGAGTCGGTGGACCAGCTTGGTGCCAGGTAGTTTCGGCCCATCGAAGAGCTGTTCCGGTCAGCAATGACGTGATGAAGGCGATTTGGAATTGATCTGTGGGGTACAAAGCAGGTTGCATCGTGAATATGAGAGAACATTGTAATAGAAATCCGTTGCACTCCACCGCCCCGCCAGAGTAGGGTGCCGGACGGGCCATGGGACTGGAAGGAATGGTGGTCGAAGAAGTGCTGGGTGCTGGTGGTGCGTCGGGAGGTGGTGTGGATGGCATGGTGGTAGGAGACCTCAACAAAACCTTCCGCAGCGAGTCCACCAGCTCCTGGAACGGATCGAATTGCTCATGCTGTTGCTGTGTTGGTCCGGGCTTAAATAAAACTGCATATAATTTTCTATAATGAAATTGTTAATCTGGTTTCCATTTTCATCATTTAATTTATTTATTTAAATTTGTCAGAAAATACCTTCCATACAGTAGTGTCCACAGCATAGAATTAAATAAATTACATTACAAGGATCTATTGTGGGTTGTTGTGTCAGACCCTTTGGACTGTTATTTGTGTGTTTTTCGTGCTGTGCTTCTGTGAACAATATTTCAGCAGGGATGTCATTGCTAGGAGACATTGTTTAGTTTACTGTGTTTACCGTGGTAAACCCGTTCTCAAGTTGTGTTTGTTCTCGTGAGTGAGTATCATATGGCTCCCCACGTACAGTTTGCTATGTCGTAAGGCTTGGCCAGCTGAATTTAATCACCAGGAGTCAGGTGAGTATATAACTGGTTAGTACTCTGCGGTAGCCCTCGTGTGAAGAATGATGAGTATAAACACTGAAAAGGCACTTGAGTAGTGCTTTTCTCCCCTTTCTTTACTTTTTGTATGGCTTGTTCTCATCTACTTGTTTTATTAAACTCACTATGTGCTTTTTCATGCGCCACTAATACTACAAAAAGACCTCTAAATCACACACTATACATTGGACACACTATACAGCGCAGTCTTAATAATCTGCACACTGTCCCTAGTCCAACTGGTCTCTGGAACAGCCAGTCTGCTGTAAAAAAAGCACTGAACAGTTCATTTGAATCACATGTAATTACTATTACCTACCCTGTTAAAATACAGTCTGTAGTTGTTTATTGTCTCCCAGGTCAACTGGGTAACTTCTTGGAGGAGTTGGATGTTTTACTCTCAAACTTCTCTGAGGACGGTATTTCTCTGGTACTACTCTGTGACTTTAACATTCACCTAGAAAAACCCCAGGATGCTGACTTCAACACTCTGCTTACCTCTTGTGACATGCACACTTTGCCCAAACCTCCAGTCAATTAACTCCACATGCGTCAGATAAAAGTCATCTGTGAAACAATACACAAAAATAGATATGCATAATCGATTTGGAACACATTCCGTTTAGAATTTAATGAACTTTAGCCAAAAGAACACTGTTAAACATATCAATATTAACTGGGAGATGAGGAGAAAAACTTTCGCTCCTTGCCTCGCCAGTGTCCAATCGTGGTCTGAGGCTGACATAACTAAGAAAGAAAAGGCGAGCAACAAAACACCATTATTAATAGTTCCAACACACAGCACAGAACATTGAATGATCCAGAACATTGAATGATCCAAGTAGGTATTTAATACATAATAAATAATAAATCCAATTGTATTCAACTTCATGGAACAATAGTTTTGGGGAGTTCATCAAACAAAAATACAATGTAATTAATATTTATCTTCCCAAATGACTACACAGGCAGACAGATGAGCCCAGAAATATGTACACAACATGCAAAAATTTAGTATTTTCCTCCTATAGAAAACTCTTATAAAGAAAACGACCACTGTTTGGCTCCTGGTCCAGTCTGGAACAATACCTACACATCAACTGCCTGAAGATGCTGAAAGTTTTTCTTGCCCTAACAGCCTTCCTACCAGCCTTAAGAGGGCACTCCGTTCTGGTCCAGTTGGAAACATGACGGTGGTAGCTTTTATAAATCTCCAGGATGGTGTCAGGTCCCACTCCATTTATAGGCTGGTAAGATGTCTCCTTTTATGGGCTCAGGTCAGTCTGCTCTCACAGAGAGCAGCTCACGTGCTAGGCAGATGGAACCAAGGGTCAGAGATGCAGTGTTGGGCAGTAGTGTCGCTACAAGTAGTGACGCTACTAGCTTAACTACATTTCTCAGTAGTGTGGTGGTAGCGTCGCTGTTTTCAGAATCAAATAGCTTTTCAGTAGCTAAGCTCTTATTTTGATCAAGTAGCGCGGTAGCGTCAACAAAAGCTAAAAGCGATATATATTTCTATACTTTAAGCTCAAATCGGAAATATAACTGCTACGGATCACTGATCCTGGGTCAGTAAGCGACGTCACCGCCACTAAACCTCGTGACGCCATTGGCTCATTAAACTGTCAGTCAAACTGTACTAATCCTCCCGCCTCTCTCGTGAATGAAGTGCGGCGCGCAGTTTGAAGCATCTCAGCGCGTTTGCAGACTTGAGGTAAATAAAGAAGTGTTGATTGAAAAAGTACATGTTTTCTGTATTTATAATACAGCACTGTATTTATAAAGGCTAATGGTTTTTTTGCATTCGAGGAGATGAGAAAAGTGCGTCTTAGTCTAGCATTTGTTGTCGAGACAACCAAATTGCTTATGTGAAGCGCTGAATCTTTATAATTTAGCTAAATGTCAGAAAAAAAACTGAGCGCCCACGTAGCAACAGAAAACTATAAACTGCAATGCAAACGCGTGAATGCAATGCACGTACTGCCTCTATTGTAGCGGTATTGAGAAAAAAACTTAGTACTTGAACTAGTGGTGGGCGCCTTCCCTGATAGCACACGTACATCTCAGAGACGTCTATTTGACGTCTGCATTTACATCTGTAAGACATCTGCAAGACGTAGTTTGCTCATCTGCAATACGTCTATTGGACGTTTCCTATTAGATGTCAAATAGACATCTATTAGATGTCTTTAAGATGTTTATGATTTAGAATGTATGTAAAACTGACATCTTACAGATGTCTGCCAGACGTTTGTACACAGCGGATGCTTTCCAGATCAAGAGATCTTTAACAGACATCTTGCAGACGTACGTGTGCTATCTGGGTTGATTTTAGTCTTTGAAGCAGACTAGTGCTCTGGGAAGATCTCAAACTCAGAAGAACGATGGGGAGCGGGTGGGTGTGGGTTGTCAAATTCATGGCGAAACGCAAAATGTTTCGGTTCGTTCTTAGCAAAAAACAAACAAACAAACAAAAAAACGTTCAGGTTCCATAGCGAAATAAGAATTAAACAGTGTTCTAGTCTAAACGAATTATAATAATCTTTGCTAATATTCTTGACACTTCAAACAGCTTTGGACTTTGCAGTATGGAATTATGCTTTTACTATGACCAAAATGCCGGAATATGCGATTCAGCTGTTTGATCACTATCACTGCAGCCTGTTTATCTGAAAAATAAAACACAGTCATGCAAAAGTTACACTAGTCAATTTAAATCGTGTGTGTTACGTGCAGTTCAGCATGAACACCGGCCCCGTGGCACATTTTTGCTCTTCATGATATTTTGCGTCGACGTGCATGAAAAAGTTTACCCAATGCATAATATTTTCGCTTCAAATACATTGCAGATATGTCGACAAACGAAAATAGCCGCTTGATTCGGTAAAATATTCTTACTGTCAGTTAACAAATTTACAATAGAATTTAGCTTTGCTTCCCAGATAGTAACAGGGTCTGGCCCAAATCTGCCTTACATTTGGCACTTGTTTTTTATTCACAGTCTAGTATTTATGAAATCAATTACTATCTTTAAAAATGGCAGTAAATTAAAGTGCTGTTTTTGTGCGGTCTGTCATATTTCAGTATATACAGCAAAACTACAGCACTTCCATTAGGCTATTTTTTTACGAAGCTGTCAACACTGTAAACTCTGATGGCATGCAATCAGTTGACAAACACCCATTCATATATAGACTATGTTATTCAATTATATGTATAAATTATTTTATTTAAAAATTTTGTGTTTTCCCTGTTTTATTCATTTAACATTCTGAAAAATGGCCATTGTTTTTTTAAAAAAATGTTTTTCAAGAAAGAATTCAACCCCCCCTAACCCCCCAAAATATGAGATAAACCCAGCCCTGTACATTAGACTGATTTTTGTGCCAAATTGGTTTGGAAGAGTGGTTGAATAAACAATTAAACTGGACTTTTATGCCTGTATGACTGACAGTTTAATTGATCACTGAGAGAGCATTGACTTGGTATGATGTTGGTTCAATAGAAAAATGAAAATGTAAAAAATAGCTTAGATGTAGTAAACTACTTTTGCCATGTTGCTGTAGCTTAGCTTGCTACATTACCCAAGGCTGTAGCTTTAGTGTAGTTAAGCTTCATTTAATGAAGAGTAACTGTTAGCTTAGCTCACTACATTTTCCAGGTAGCTTGCCCAACACTGCCGCTGCCAGACAGACCGGTCTAATGTAATCAGAGAAAGACACAGAGGAGCAGAGCTGGATCAGTGCTATGTCGTTGTCACCATTAGAACTGGTAAAGTCAGGATGCTTGATGATTTGACGTGCTCTCCTGGACGTCTCACAAGGGTTTAAACCGGATTGGTTCAGACGACCGAAGCACATCACAGTATCAGACTCAGTGTGACTGTAAATAGAGAAAGTCTTCTTTAATCCCATTATTATCAACATACACATGCATCTTAAGATAACTTTGAGCCTTAAACTTCATACCACTGGAAGCAGAGGCTAATTCTAATACTTTAGCTGTCAGATATTAAAACTATAAAATCACTTTTCCCTGATTCAAATATACAAATCAGTAGACAATAAAACAGTGAAATTCTTCCCGCACTGATCACAAGTGAACGGTTTCTCTCCAGTGTGAATCCTCATGTGAAGCTTAAGATGACGTTTGCATGTCGAACTCTTCTTTTCTTTAAATCTTTCTGTTTGGGTTTTTCTCCACTTCTGACATGATTTTTCTTCTCAGATTCACTCAATTCTTCTTTTTCCGCATTGTCAACTCTGACACAAAAGAAAAACAGTACATTTTCATTCACTCGTTAAAAAAAAAAAAGACAGCAAATAATAGCAACATCATGCTTAAGGGACTGTTTTCAATTACTTTAACTCAATCACCTCTATGTATACAAGTACAGATTAAAAAAAATGTAAATCACCAAAAGTTTATTTTTTTTTACATTCCAAATGTGAAAAAAAAAATAAATTAATTAATAAAAAGTCTGGCCACTAGCATTTACTATGATGTGAATGAAGGTTGGACATGGACATAGTTTATGTTTTTTAATAATCATGCAATCATAATAATCATCTAATCAGCATCTTAATATGTCACACCTGTGAGGTGGATGGATTATCTCGGCAAAGGAGAAGTGCTCACTAACACAGACAGATTTGTGAACAATATTTGAGAGAAACAGGCCTTTTGTGTACATAGAAAAAGTCTTAGATCTTTGAGTTCAGCTCATGAAAATAGGGGCAAAAACAAAAGTGTTGCGTTTATAATTTTGGTCAGTGTATGTGTGTGTGTGTGTGTCTGTGTGTGTGTGTATATATGTGTGTGTGTGTGTGTGTGTGTGTGTGTGTGTGTGTTGTGTGTGTGCACCTGGTATTCATCACGTTATGGGGACCAAATGTCCCCACAAGGATAGTAATACCAGTAAATTTTGACCTTGTGGGGACATTTGTGAGGTCCCCATGAGGAAACAGGCTTATAAATCATGCACAATGAGTTTTTTTGAGAAAGTAAAAGTGTGCACAGTCTCCTGTGAGGACTAGGTTTAGGTGTAGGGTGATAGAAAATACGGTTTGTACAGTATAAAAACCATTACACCTATGGAATGAACCCATAAAACATGGAAACACAACGTGTGTGTGTGTGTGTGTGTGTGTGTGTGTGTACATACATTTTATTTATATATCTAAACAGAGTAAAAATAGACTATAGATAGACAGTATATGATATAAAGTAACTAGTGACTAACTACATTACTATTATTATTATTATTATTATTATTATTATTATTAATAATCTTTTATCTTTTACTTGAGTACAGTTTTTTGGGTGTACTTCGTGTTCTTCATACCTGAGTGATTTCTTCTTTTAATCACAGAAACAACACTGAACCCCACTGACTTAAATGATCTTATTTTGTGTGTTTGAGAGAAATACAGGAAACTAGTGAATAAACAACACTGAAACATTTACTTTTATTCACAAGACATTTAATCAGCTTCAGAAACAAATCTAGAGCAGTTCACAAAGCCAGTAATATTCATATAGATAAAGCCAGATAAAGCAGAGGTGGAATGCAAAAAAATGACTCCCATATTCTCCCAAATGAAAAAAAAAATTAACACTAAGTGCAAATAGCCCGTTTTGTTGGCAGAGGCTGAATCCACCTTTTGTCAAACTGTTTTCTCTCTTTCAAATGTCATATCACATCAGAAAGGCATTTATTTTCAATAAAAATAAAGGAAATAATCAAACAGTTGAAAATAGAGTAACGGGTAGGGATAGTGTAGGTGTAAATCGATCGGTTGTGCGGATCAGTCCACTGTGGTGACCCTTGATAAAGGGTGGAAGCCGAAGGAGAGAGAGAGGGAGAGAGAGAGAGAGAGAGAGACAGAGGGTTAGTGTAGGTGTAGGGAAAGCTTAAATTGTGCCAACAAGGTGGCATCCATTTAATAATTTGAATTAAAATTTGCATTCAATATGTTATTCTGGCATACTGTTTTATAATGTACTACAATACTAAGATGCAGATTATTACCAATATTTGCAATAAGTAGTATAAATAGCAGAAAATGCTGCTATTTTAACAGTGTAAATAGATTTTAACCATTTGCACTTAATGTTAATGGCATCTATCACTAGGAAAATCTGCTATTTTTACAGCCTCTATCGCTATTTATGTTTAATGCAAATAGCTGCTGCCATAAAGATACAACACATTTCCGTTAAGATACATTGCTTAGAAATTGAATTGTTGATTTTATCTTATTGATCAAATAATTGTTGATTTTATTGATGTTTTTTGAAAGTCTTTCTGCTTTTGAATCACTGATGGATTTCATGATTCAATTCGGTGAGTTGTTCTGTTTCTGATGTTCATTCATGTTTGCTGCTGTAACTAGTAGCAAAGAGGAAGAGACCATCACTTTAACACATATTAAAGAGCAGCATAAACAAAATTAATGTTTGGATCTGATAAAACTGACTGAATTTGAAAACTAGAGTTCAAGATGGTAATGCTGACTGTGATTAGGGTCATTTGTTCAACATGAATGTGTGCCAAACTGAAAATGTTTGGTAAAAAATACCTGTACTGTTAAACCCGTACAGAACAGAAGAGATTGTTTGTAAGAGGCTTGATTTAAGACTGTGGGTCAGTGAAGCGCATGCAGAAAAAGTGTCTTGAACTGCTTCCTGAAGGTCAAGACAGTTTCAGGAGATTGTCTGAAGGTCGACAGAGAGGAACAGAGATGGTGAAGGGTCTGGAAATAGACTTTCTGCTTCAGTGTGAAGAAAAAAAAAAAAACAAGGCATCCCTTGTTCCATTTGAGCAGATATTAAAATGACTCGTGATGTTGATTCAAACCATCAGATGGTGATCATCCTCTGGACACGGAACTGATTCACTGAACTGATTCACTGAACCGATTCCTGGACGATCAGATCCGTGTGTCTCCAGATCCCTGTGTGAAGCACAGACTGTTACACAACCACAAACACAGATTCAACAGTTTACAACATCATAGATCTGATGAGCTCAGCTCTTAAATGATCATGTGATTCAGTAAATCAGTTCAATTATCAGTTTGATTCACTCACCTGTTGTCTGGAGCTTCATGCTGATGGATGATCTGTGCTTTCCTTACAAAACATCTGAAAACAGATGGACACTTGTTTTGCATATTGCCTTTTTATTTAGAGAGATTTAAAAGTTGAGATCAAATGAAAAAAAAATTGTGTTAAAGATGATGAAATGAACGAAAATGTGATTGGTGATGACATGAGCTCTTGTAAACTGCAGTTTAAAATGTGATGACTGAAGAATCGTGTTAGGAGAGATCAGCCTCAAATCACCTGAGGATCCTTTTACGCAGCAAGAAACAGATCAAACCCAGAACAACAATGAAGATCAGGACAGAAATCCACCATATCATATCTACACATATATAAGAGACAATAAATTCAATTGAATGAATAAATACATAAACTGATCAATAAAAATGATAAATACTGAAACGCAGAAGCACAGAGGTTTACCTGAATGTTGTAGATCTGGAGTCACTTCGTTTACGAGATCTTTAAAAACGCAATGACCACAAATAGGAGTCAATATGAGAGAAAATACTGAAAGTGTACTGAGTGTGAATCAGATGTGCAGTGTTTTATTAGTGAATAATCAGACGTTCATCAGCTGAAACTCACCTGAGTTTGGAGTCGCTGCAGTTTGATTCCTCACTGAAAAACACAAACACAATCATCATGATTCACTTGAAGATTCACAGAAGATTCAGTTCAACACAGAGTTTTTACTAAAGTGATTCTCTCACCTCTGAAGATGGTGTCCAGTCTGAACTGTGATGACAGAAAGATTCATTAGAGCAGCATTTACAGTGTTCATGAAGGATTTAATATGAAAACAGATAAACATGATGTTGAGAGAGAAATCATTTACTCCTGAAGTATCGCAGTGGATCTCATGACGAAGTGCATCAACACAGCGAGACGTGACGAGACGATCAGAGGAGACAGAAATAACCGGATCAATCAGTCTGTGTGGATTCTCTGGAAGTGCTATCAGACGCCCGTCCTGATCAAATAAAGCATGATTATGAGTTTGATGATGAATAATGGTGGTGTTTGATGACAGAAACACACTGTCACCTGTGAGTTCCAGAGCTGTTCACAGTCAGACTGATGGAAGTGAGTGAATCTGTCAGCAGGAACTCTGAACTCAAACCCGTCTGAGATCTGAATCTCTGCACACGTCACATTCACACTGCTGTCCATCATCTCCATCATCCAACACTGACAAACAGAGGGATTTCTGTGTCAAATACGCTTTCAATTATTGCACAACTGTTTTTTTGTTGTTGTTGTTATTGTTTTTAAATGCACATTTAAAAATGATTGAAAAATATGTTGATGCATAATGCAAAAATCTCCCAAAAAAACAAAAACAAAAAACAAAAATCTCCAAAAAACATTGAAATGCATTACGGCACATTTCTGAAAGATTTCACTTGGCGTTTTTACAATCTGCACCATTCACTGATTCAACAGACCAGCAAATACATACAAAGATGACTGCTTTTGTGTTCCACAGACAAAAAGAAAGCGATGAGGGTGAGGAAATGGTAAAAAAAAAAAAAAAAAAGAATGATCATGCAAAGGCAAAAAGAGCCTCATGCAAACGTTTTTGTGTCATGTTTCGTTTATACCCTTTAATGCCCCATTTAGAAGCTGAACTGTACCATCCTGAAACACACAGACACAAACACGTGGTGAAAGATTCACAGACCATTCATACAGTACACAAGCGGTTATCCTCTGATCATAAGCGCCGTGTCTCTTTTCTCTCAAACTTTAAAACTGAGAAAACAATTCTTAGGAAGTTACACGACTCCAGCAAAAAGATTTGGTAAAATTCAGTCAGTCATTGAGTCAGTGTGAACACGTGTCCTTCCGCCATCTTTACACCACACAGATCACAAGTCGAATAAAAATAACACATAAAACCAATGCAATACATAACAAAACATTAATAAACCACTCTTTTTATGAACTACTTCACATTAAGAGGAAACACTCATGTGGTTTCCTGCCTCAACCACGCACATTAGTCATCATCACACATTATCTAAAAATATCCCTGATGCTTTCATTCTTTTAGATCCACCTCACTGTCTAATGAAAGAAGATGGCGCAGAATCCAGATTCACATTTACAAACAGATTTTATCATAAGAATCAAAAATCATGCACTAGTGCAGTGCATCTAGTCAGAAGAGTAACTCAAACATTTCAACATCCTTTTCTCCTCTTATAATTGTTTTATAAACCTGTTAATCAGATGTAGCTACATATTTAAGAGTAACATGTAATTCACACCTGTAGAAAGAGGCTCGCACATCCTAAAAGTGTGTCAGCTCATCACAGCCGTTTACACACCGTAGTGTCTTATTTCCGGGATCAGCTGGTGCAGTCTGAAACACACAGAAACAAGCACAGGACGGGTTTCCAATTAAAACCTTGCAGATGTAATGACCGATACAACATTAGTTTAACACAGCAGGGATTAGTATTCATGATGCATTAATGAGTTTAATACATCATTAATGTAGAGAACAGAACAAAGGCGGGAGCAACTAAAAATGGCATCATGGTGTCACGTGGTCAGCATTTCCTGTAAACTGCACACGTAATTTCCGAAGATGCACGACTCCAGGACGACTCTGGCCGAGTACATCATGAACCAGAAGCAGCTCGATCAGATTTAGAATTTGTTGCATGTGTCATCCAAGATATTTTAGCTGGAGTATGCTTTCATTTTTGTATATATTGTTTAGCCTATTAGTAAAAATAAGAATTGATAGGATTATATAGGATTTTGATAGAATTTTTTTAATATTATTTGTGACAAAAAAAAAAACAAAAAAAAACCTGTCTTAAGTAGCACAGGTATATTTGTAATAATAGCCAACAATACATTGTATGGGTCAAAATGATCAGTGCTTGCAGGTTCACCACCTGATCTCGAAAAGGAGTGGTGGGAAGCTTGGACACATAACCAGGCCGGGGTCTCAAGGTAATGTGAGAATCAGCCGAACCAAACTCTAGACTTATCTTACTTTGTATTTTTGTCTTGTTGTTTCCAATCAAAATATCTAAAGATTCTTTAATCAAGAAGCATTTTCTACATAAGAAAAATAACACAAGGTATTTAGTCTTGTAAGTGTATTTTTCTTATTTTGTACATTATCTGCCGATGAGGAGAGAAAAAATAATCTTGTTTCCATTTGCATTAAGATTATTTTTCATGTTTTAAATAAGATGCAGTTAATTTAGATTTCAAAGTAGTCACATTTACCATTGACCAAATATCCATCTCTCTCTCTCTAGATAGATAGATAGATAGATCGATAGATAGATAGATAGCCTATTGATATTTGTATAATCTGAAATCGTTGTGAACACGAATAAGCTGATATCAGATTGATAAATATTAGGCTATATTCATATACATAAAGAAAAAATGTTTATTAAATGATGTCAGTGCTGCATTCAGGTTTATTTTTCAGTGCATCTGATTTCATCATTAGGTATTTTATCCCCCCTACAGTTGCTGATAACGCCATCTAGTGTTAGGCTGTGTATTGCAGTGTGTCGACAGCATAAATATAAATATAAATATAAATATAAATATAAATATAAATATAAATATAAATATAAATATAAATATAAACGATCACATACGAGTAGAACAAACAACCGCATTGCTGTAGCTACAGAATGAATGAAGGCATTAATGAAGCCATATTCACAAAATAAAGACAAAGTCAGTGCTTTACTTTAGCTTAAAGTTCACATTTACTCTAACCTCACTAACCAGTTTTTCTCATCTGATTGTCTTTAGCATGGACTCTGTGGGAGTGAATCTGATAAAAACAGCAGCTCTTGGGAGACCCTTCCAGCTCGGCATGCTGTATGACTGCAGAAAAGACGAGTTAATAGCAGGTACCAACACAGCCTTCACAGAGAGATATAAGGACAATAATAACACTACAGGAAAATAATAATAATACAAGTGCATAATCTAATAAAAAAAATCTCATCTAATCAAAACTGAGAACCCCATAAAAGACACTTTGAAATGGAGAAGGAATGTGTCAAAAATGTGTGAAAATCAATGTGAAGGAAAACATCGCCACCTAGCAGTGAACATGCACAATAGGAATAACAGATTTTATTTATAGAGCTGTTGAGTTAAAACACTTTTTCTCCCCCACAGGAATCAGATTTTGGAATAAAGAACAGCTGGAGCAGAATACTTGCTCTCGTCCCCAGATTAATACAGAGTTCAATATCACAGCTTCAGATTCCATTAAGGACAAATCTAAGTTATTAAATATTGAAGGTAAACTGAACCTGAGTGTCTTAGGTGGACTCGTCCAGGTTAGTGGAGCAGCAAAGTATCTCAAAGACACCAAGACGTCTTTCATACAGCAAAGATTGACACTTCATTATCATTCAACCAGTGAGTTTAAAGAACTGACTGTGAATCAGCTGCCTTCTGAAAATATTCCTGATGATGGTCTTGATATTGCCACACATATAGTTACTTGAATACTGTATGGAGCAGATGCCTGCTTTGTGTTTGACAGACAAGTCTCATCAAATGAAAACAAAACAGCAGTAAAAGGAGAAGTAAAAGTAGCTGTAGAGAAACTGTGGGGTGCCATTTCAGCAGATGCAAATGCTGACCTGAACATGAATGACAATGAGAAATCTGTTGTCAAAAACTTCACTTGTACATTTTATGGTGACTTCCAGCTGCCGTCTAACCCGACCACTTTTGAAGACGCGATGAAGGTCTTTGCTGATCTTCCGAAACTGCTGCAAGAAAACCAAAAGTTGGCAGTTCCTCTGAGAGTTTGGCTTTATCCTCTGGACAAACTGCACTCAAGAGCTTCAAAACTTCACAAAGACATCAGCATGGATCTAATCCAGGAAACTGAATCAGTGGTTGAGAGTTTAAATACAGCTGAGATGAAATGCAGTGACCTTCTGGAAGACTCTCCCGCTCTGAGTTTTGCTGCATTTTATGATAAAATTCTGCAAATGAAGCAAAACTGCCACAACTACAAGTTGAGACTCATGAAGAAACTCGGCTCTCTGCTGCCAAACATCTGCGGAGATGTGATGAAGGAAACGGCACTGAATGATCTTCTACAAGAACACGAAGAATCTCCATTCAGTAGAAGTGATCTTGCAGAATGGCTAAAAGAGAGAGAAAGCGAGTCTGAGATCATTAAAACACTCCTCAGACGACTAAATGATTATAGTGCACAGGTGGAAGTCAACATAGATGCCATATTAATGGATCTGGAAGATGGAAATCTGGTCAGTTATACATTTACATCACTGGACTGCTCAGATTTGCTGCTTTTTCAACAAACCGCCCATCTGAATCCTTTAAAACGAGAAGAAACTGATGAGAAAAAGCTTTGATTTTACGAAAAAGTTTTGGCTCAGTTCAGAGACCAAAAAGACCATGAGGAGAAACTTGGAGATGTTTAAGAACCTAATTGATTCAAAAGACTGTAAACCAGCCAAGTTTATTGTTTCCTCAAAGGAAATGAAGAATCATCCTGGTTCCTGCATTCTCCTGTATGAACATGGAAGTGACCAAGATGTTTGCTTTATCCCTCCATCCAAACCAGCCTGTCCAATCACTGAAGAGGTCAAAGGTCAGAGTGTGGTTCTGAAGGTGGTTCCTCCATCATGTCCTGCTACAGTGGAGCTCAGATTACTGTATAAACCAAAGCAGGACACAGTTTGGAGATCTGAACCTGTGCTAAAAGATCAAGACACAGTTACTCTGACTGATCTGAGATCAGGAACTGAGTATGAGATCAAATGTGCTGTGGTGGGAAAACTCGACTACACCAGAGAGAGAGTCATCAGTGTTACCACAGAGGTTGAAGAAGTGATCGAATAGAAATATATGCAGCTTTTTAAAAGCGAGTTTAAAATGGTATATAGATAACTTCTCTCCTTATTGTGATTTGTACACTTTAATAAGCTGGTAATAATAATCAAATGTGTCTTTCAGCAAAGTGCAAGGAACAGAGCA
This sequence comes from Cirrhinus mrigala, assembly GCA_036247105.1. NCBI lineage: Eukaryota > Metazoa > Chordata > Actinopteri > Cypriniformes > Cyprinidae > Cirrhinus > Cirrhinus mrigala. The sequence continues at coordinate 46,813,815 of CM070009.1, forward strand.
GTAAAGGCTGAGTACTGGAAAAGACTAATTAAACTGTGGTTTTTGTAGTAACCACAAAATAAGCCATGGTTTTACTATAGGATTTGATGTAAAACCATGGTAACTACAAAATTAACTATGGTTTTACTACAATAACCATGGTTTTTATAGTAAAATCACAGTACCTACAGTATTGACAGTGAAACCATAGTAATGATAAAATAAAGCACACATCTATAGCTTAACTGTGTTTTCCAGCAAAACCATAAAACACCAAATTAATAGTATGGTTGTACTATGTGTGCTGACACTTTTATACCCTGGAAGAAAGAAATAAGCATGATTTTGTAAAGAAAGAAGTACCTAAATAAATAAATAAATAAACAAAAATAATTTTATTGTCACTGTATATCAACTAGTTATTATAAGCTCAGCAATAATTTATTGTTTATACCCCTCCTTTTGGGAGACTCATGCATTATTAAAACTTTATAATTACCTACAGTTATCTACAACATATCATTAGTAGTAGTAGTAGTAGTAGTATTGTTATATTATTATTATTTTTCTTCATTATCGTTGTTATTGATCTGGGCTTCGTCTGAAAGCTCTAAAATGATGTCTTCGGAGGCAGCACTCCAAGGCAGGAAGGCATCAAGGCACGTCCAAAATTTAATTCTGCTTCATTTCCTGTCTCCGGAGGTTCCTTCTTCTGATGGAATTTTGAAGGCAGCATAGATACATCCTTTGCTGCCTTCGATTTCCCACAATCCTGTGCGTCATATAGGCTATATAAATAAACATATTCTGATGAAATTAGACTTGTTACTTTATAAAATAGTTTAGATCTTGACCATGATACACTTTATGAATCGTAATAGTGTAAAAAGCATAATAAATAATATAGTTTGTAATAAGATGTTAAAAGGGTTCAAATGAGTAGTGAATAAGAATAATATTTACAATAAACTACCAATAATAACGAAGCCGCTAATAACAATGACCTGTTCTGCAATATTACTTGCATCAGTGCTTTTATTTATTTAAGCAAAAAGTAGCTGCCATTCTCAGTCGTCTTCTCCGACACACAGACCTTCGGTGGTTAATGACATTGAGGTCTTTATGTATTATTAAAGCATTTATATATAACTGTATAAGATTGTTTCTCTACAAAATCTACAACTTAACCGTTAGGTAACCTAACAACAGCGTCACGTTCTGCTGCCTCTGAAGTCTGTCCCAAACTGTTTCTAGAGTTTCCTTCGCAGCTTTCGAAGTCACTGCCTGATAAGTCTGTGAGGAAGCAAGTCAGCTCACTAGGTTTTCGGACGCAGCCAAAATACTTGCTTCATTCTTTCTGTTCGATATGATTTTTAAAGGCTAAATGCATGATAGTCAGTAATGACACGGACAGTTTCCTGCACACGCAAAACTGTATTTCGTAACTGATATAACTAAAAGTAATATCTTGCAAATCATGCAATTAAGACAGCAGGCTCTTAAGAATTATTTGTTTGTGTATTGGACTGTATTGTTTATTGTTTTCAAGTCAGTCATTGGTCAACATTACCATGATTATTACCGTGTTGCTTGGCAACCTTTTTGCTATCAGAACTACATTGTTGTGTGTGAGAGTTACTATGTGTTTATTTTATTAATAGAATTAATATTAAAATACATATTTTTAATGGAATACCCGTTTTGTAAAAGCAAGCCCTGTGATGTTGTGGTTTAACTCTCAAAGTAAACCACAGCTTCACAGGACATGTTGCTTTATTTACTAAATAGAACCGACTCAAAAGAGTCATTAATTTAATAACTAAGTTATACAGCATTTGTATTAGGTTAGAATCTTTTTTTCTTATGTGCAATTTAACTGAGTAAATAACCCTTGAACAGAAATAAAGTCAAGGGATGTTAATAAATATATAATGAATATATAGTATATCTCACATTTTTGTTTCCAGTATATATATATATATATATATATATATATATACACACACACACACACACACACATACACACACTACTGTTCAAAAGTTTGGGGTCAGTAAGACTTGTAATAGTCTTTAAAGAAGTCTCTTATGCTCATCAAGGCTGCATTTATTTGATTAAAAATATAGAAAAAAAAAACAGTAATATTGCAAAATGTTTTTACAATATAAAATAATGTTTTTTATTTTAACATACTTTAAAATAGAATTTATTCCTGTGATGAAAAGCTGAATTTTTATCAGCTGTTACTCCAGTCTTAAGTGTCACATGATCCTTCAGAAATCATTCTAATATGCGGATTTATTATTAGAATTATCAATGTTGGATAATATCAACAGTTGTGCTGACAAATATTTTTTGGAACCTGTAATTTTTTTTTTTTTTTTCAGGATTCTATTCAAAATATAAATATTTTATAACAATGCAAATTATTAATTATTAACTTTTAATAAACTTTTAATTATTAACTTAATATACATCCTTGGTGAATAAAAGTATTAATTTCTTGAAAAAAAATAAATAAATAAAAAATAAAAATGTACTGACCCCAAACTTTTGAACGGTAGTGTATATATATATATATATATTATTTATTTTATTTTATTTTATTTTTTTGGCAGCCTACAATATAGGACCTGTCCTGTTCTGTTGGCAATTCAAGTGCATTAGTGGTAAGTAAATTTAAAAAACAAATTTCAATGTAAATTAAATATAGATAAACATCTATAAAGATGGTAATTCTATCAACTTTACTCACATATTGTTTCAAACGAGTGTTACTTGCTTGTTTTCTGTGGAAGATAGTATGTTATTTCCATGTAGTGGCATTCAATAAAGCCCAATCATTTCCAAGCTTTAGGAATAACAATCATGATACAATTAGTCCATATGACTCATGTGCTATATTCTGAAAAAAAAAAAAAATAAATAAATAAATAAATAAATAAATATGATAGCCTTGGGTGAGAAAAACCTATACTTCTTTATCTGTCTGGTTGCTGCTCAGTTCCTTATTATTTGTCCATTCTTGTTTCCTTTTCTTGCATCCTAGCTTCTCTCTCTTAGGATGCAAAAAAAAAGGAAAAAGACAGAGTAATTGTATTTTTAAATTCAAAATATTCTCACTCATTCAAGTGTAATTTGCAGGTCTGCTGTCACGTTCTGAGCTTGAAAATGATTGAATGCCATTATGTGGAAAAGACTGATCAAGACACATGATGTTTTTTCACCAAACCCTAAAGTATGTGCTCAGAATACTTTAATTACACAACACTTTAGGTGTTACTTTAGCTTTTTTTTTTTTTTTTTTTTTTTTTAAAGCTGGTCGCTGTTTACTGCCATTATATGGATGAGCATGTGGTCCAAAGAAGAGAAGAACAAAAGAACAACACCAGGGAGAGTAAGAACTGACAAAAATATAATTTTGGGGTGAATTATCCCTTACAGACTGAACTCAAAGGCTGTATGTTTTTTGGTCACAAATGTCTTAATCCAATACTTTCTCCATCTCTTTCCTATTAGTTTAAACTCAATTTCTGTTTAATTAAGGGATGTACTGGTATGTGTGAGACTAGTAAATTATTTTTATTTTATGTTAACCCTTGCAAGTGTCTACATAAAGGATAATACTGTAACAGGGGGAGCGAGACGAGAGACAAGCGGATCCATTTGCACGCTTTTATTAGACGATTCAGACAGAGACATGGTCAAGGCAGGCGTGGTCAGACAGGAGCAGACAAGTGTATAGGGGCTAGGCAGAGAGTAGTCCAAAAACAGGCGGGGGTCGAGACAAACCAGACGAGGAGCCAAAAGAACAGGAAAACAAGACACGGGATGAACAGAGAAACGCTTCGTATGACTAGGTTAACTCAGTACAATACTCGGCAGTGAATGACAGGAAGACCGGGGCTTTTATACAGTCAGTGATTGGTGCAAGTGGTAAGAGCAGTGGCTGATGGGTAATGTAGTCCGGGGTTGACTGCAACAGTCCGTGTGTGCAAACAGAGTGAGAGCGACATCTGTTGGTGAGCGGTCCGCAGCTCACCGACCAGATCCGTAACAAATACATTTAGCCAGTCATATAATCTACATTCTTTATACTTTGCCTTAGGGTCCTGATCACCCTGTTAGGGTTTATTTTGTGGTAACATCATCTGAATATACATTTATTACATAGGAAGTAGCCATGTAAGTAAATAATTGCTGTGTATTAATATGGTATATTCTTCTCTTTCTTAGGTCTTGAGTCCATATGGGGTGAAAAATACACAACTGTGCAGCCTCATCTGGACTGTAACCTACTGGCCGATATGACATTCTTCCATGGACTTCTTACTGACAGCTACTGGAATGGATGCAGCATCATGCACACATTTTTGAAAGCACAGATCAGAGAAAAAGTGTGAAGTACTCGGCTGGTCTTCGTCTGCCCACATGCAGTAACGTAAGCCAATGATTTGATTTTGAAGTCTTCACGTCATGTGAGTTGTAACATTGAGTGAGAGGCGAGAGGCGAGCGGATCCATGCGCGAGCTTTTATTTGTAGGACGTGACAAAGACATGGTCATACAGGCAGGGTCGAGACAGGAGCAGACAGGCATATAACATGCAATCGTAGAGAATGATCCGATAAACAAGAGCGATAAATCACAAGGCAGGCGGCAAGACAGACGTAAACGAGAAAACCAGGCGGGAGATCAAAAAACCAGGAACTAGGAACTTGGAACGGGAACTAGGAATAACAACAATACAATCACAACAATCCATGAAGTGCAACTGGGGAGGACCGGGGTTTTTATAGAACGCCTGATTGGTCACGGGGGCTGACACAATCAGTGCAGTGGAGGATGGGAGATGCAGTCCGAAGTGCAACATAACAGTCAGAGTGAAATGGAAAGGTGAAAGTGACATCTGGTGGTGAGCAGTCCGCCGAGCACCGACCAGATTCGTGACATGAGTAAATGTCATTTTAAACATTCTTAAAAGTACTGTTTATTTCTTGTAAATACATTTTGTATTATGTTTAAAATCTTTTAAATGAAAGGACCCTCTTTTTTAAGTAATGTTTTTAAAATTAAGGTTGTCAGTGGGATCTGTTATGTAGGATGTACAGTATAGAATCCAAACATCTGCTTTTGCTTGTGTCAGATGTGTTTTTTAGGGATCTAGGCTGAACATTTTAGGGAAGTAGGCTGTATGATACTGTGTATTTAAAGGAGCTATGTTTATTTGCTTTGCTGACCAAACAAGATGTAAATGTAGTGTGCATTTACATGTTTATTTCTTTTATAAACATACAGTTTATTTCTGTAGAGATAAAACAGTTTTACAGTGGAAGTTACTTAATGCTCTTTTTATACATAAATTAGCGATTTTTTGCACTGCAGTACTTTATCTCCAATATTAAAAAAATATATATGTATTATGTAATTATGTATTTATGTCACAGGTAAAACATGTTCTTACATATATTACGGTTAATATTCTCTTTTAAATATAAGTGCTTTAATAAAGTCTGTATCATAGAATAGTTGTCACGGATGTGTGTATTGAAGTGCACGAAGACGAGAATAACACAACAGGTATTTTAAGAAATCCAAACAGGTAAATCCAAGAAAGGCAGGCGAACACACATCAAAGCAACCATAAGATCAGACACAGACACAGAACTGAATACAACTTATAAAGAATGGCTAATGATACACAAACAGGTGAAGTGTGTTAACTAATTAGGACACAACGAGGGCAGGAAGAACCAAATATGGGCACAGCAGGGAGAAACCAACACAAACAGTCCAAGGGGTGTTACAATAGTAACTTGTTATTCTGTTTTTTATTTGGTAGAAGTTCATTGCACAACTTTTGTTATGTAATGATACAATCTGTAAAAAAACCTACTTTAGTAAAAATGTGGTTACTACAGGCATGGTTACTACAGTTTTACTATAGTACTATTACTACAACATTACTATAGTAGAACCATAGTATCAAAACCATGGTTTTTAAAAATTCATGGTTACCATTGTCATGGTTTACTACAGTTTTTCTATAGTTTTACTACAATATAACTGTAGTAAAACCATGGTATCATAACCATTATTTGAGCCATTATTTGTCAATATAGTGACACGTGCTAGCGAGGGACTGTCACTAAAGATTGTTTAAATATCGCGTCCCTAGTAAATGACATAATGAGCTCGTGGAACTGTGGAAGACACCAGCAGATGTAAGGTTTCAATTGATGCATAAAGTTTTTTTTTTTTTTTTTTTTTTTTTTTTTGTGGATAATGCCAGTACTAATTGCTTATTACCTTTTTTTCTTCTTCTTCTTCTTCTTCTTGAGAATAAACTAAGTCATCATCGTATCAAACCATCTCATCATTGGAGCACTATTGAATTCACTGTAAGGGCGTCCAAACAAGTGACTGAGAAATCACGCTTTGGTCACTACACCATGCTTCACACCAAAAAAAAAAAAAAAAAAACACGGCTACTACAGTCATGGTTAACTACAGTTTTAATACGACAAAGCTGTAATTGTGCATATGCACAAAACAAATCAGATGTATGAAAGTCTGCATACGCCGGATCCCATGCATATTGTCTTTGTACATACCAATTAACATTAAATTGAGCGAACATGCACAAGCACAAAATCCCAACCTGTCTCCTCCCCAAAATCAATAAATTTTAATATGGTAATGAGTCCACTTTGCCAAAAGCAAGCAGCAAGAAAATGGCAAAAGCACGGAGAGAAACTTCTACCAAAAGTGAATTAGAGGTGCTACTATCCGAGGTAGAAACTGGGAAAAATATTTTATTTGGAACTTTGTCCTCCAGAATTAATAACAAAAAAAAAAAAGAAATGAATTTGGCTGATGCCGTCAACGTGGTGGGATCTGAAACTCGCACTGTAAATGAACTTGAAAAGAAATCTGATATAAAGGTGGAAGTAAAGCGGAGAACTGCTGCGCAGCGACAAAGTGTGGGCAGAACAGGCGGTGATACAGGAGTCGATGAACTTACACCATTTAAGCAGAGAGTTGCCTCTATTGTGGGTGACACTTTACTCTCTGGAATAGTATCCGGTGCTGTGGGAGAATCGGATTTACTACAGGACTGCCGCGAAGGTAACTAATTTCTCATTTATTTGCTGAAGTCTGCATTCAATTTTCAAATGCATGCAATGTAGTGGACCAAAAGTACACCAGAGATTTTATGTAACCATTGTATGTATTGCAAATACGTGTACCCATTAATAAGGAACAGACTTGAATCATAGTTAACATGTGCCTGTATTTATTTGGACTTAGATGGTGCAACAGTAGGAACATCCACTGACACGCACTCTGAGTCCGCCCCTCCTGAGCAGCCAGAGCCCATTGTGTCCTGTGTCTCCAGCGTTTCCAGTGTTCTCAGTGCTCCCCCAAGTGCTGCGGCCTGTCCGTCTGGCCACGTCTTGACGCATGCTGTTCCGGAGTCACAACAGCAAATCGTTAGGGCCATCTGAGAAATTAACAGTCACTTGAAAAATATCACTGACACACTCACAAACACAAGCCACTCATTAAAGGAACTGGTCAAAAATGAACTTTGTCTCTGATTACCATTTATGTTTTATTTATATTGCCGCAATCATACATTGATGGGCCTGAATGTCTTGTTGGTTGGGCTGCACATACACTGGTCCTGGGTCGGGGTCATCTGGCAGTGCCACCACCTCACATTATGCAGCACACCACAGGCCAGCACAATGCAACACACCTTGTTGGGGTGGTATAGCAGCATCCCCCCAGTCCTATCAAGGCAGCGACAAGGCCAACGATATTTCAGCTGCCTAAATCGCCCACTCTACAGCTGACCGAGTGCGAGAATGGGCATCACTGTATCTGCGCTCTCAGTCAGTTTGTGGGTTGGTGAGGGGAGTTAACAGCCATGTCTTCAGTGCATAACCGCAGTCTCCTGATGGGAAGTTCAATAATTACATGCACAAATAAATAAATGAATAAATAAATAATCTTTTATATATAACCATAATTTTAAATGTGTCAGTCACCAAGAAGCCACCCATCGCGCACCCTGCCAGCTTGGAGCCTCAGCCCAACCATGCCGTTGATCCAGGCCACCTTGCCACAATATTTGTTAGGCACATTTGTGCATCACATATTACTTACACCTTTTTTAAATGGAAAGATATGCAAATTCACATATGCAAATTCTTCCTCAGATGGGGCCTTTATAGCAATGTGTGTGCAGTTGATCGCTCCGATTACATTAGGAAAACTGGCTAACGCTGCAAATTGCGCTTTAATGTTTGGCTGGTCAACTGCATTGTATAGGAACCTTATATAACTGGCAGACATGCGGATGATCCCATCCCATACAGCTGGCATTGCGCGGCTCAAAGACGACTGGCTTATTCCTGAGCGGTCTGCCAGTTCCCTTTGGAAAGAACCAGTTGCCACGAAACCAAGTGTTGTCAGCACCTGTAAGGGAACGGGTAATGTGTGGCTCCTAGCTGTCTCACTCTCCAAATTCGGACCCAACTTAGCACAGAGCTCCAAGAGGACAGCCCTTCGAAATCTGATACGGCTGATAAGCCAGTCATTATTGTGGTCCAGAAAATCACTTTGGTCCCTAAAAACTTGTTCTCTTCGGATTCTGCCATTGGCAATGTCCTCTAATAAGACCAATGCTGCCATTGCATCACATACATGAGGCCCCAGGTTCTGTCCATCTAGATCATATGATGATAAATCATATTAGTGTGTTGCGTTCTGTAATCTACAAAGTAATGCAGGAGACCATGAGAAACAGCTGCAGATCCTCACTGAAATGAGCTCAGTCAATGTTGTTCTTCTACCACAACTTCAGAGGAATGAAAGAATAATGATAAATGTTTGAGAACTCTACACGGACTCAAAGGCAATTATTTGTCTTATTACTCAGGATGATTCATTTCTCACCCTGATGCAGAAACGAAAATATAAATTTGGCGTGAAAGACAGACATCAGGCAGATGTATCTCAACAACTCAGAAGATCTATAAATGATTGTCTCTCAGAATCATCCTCCACTTTCAGAGTTGAAGATGTGTCCAAACACTCAGACATCAGAGTAGATGAGGAAGATGATGATGACTGCAGGAGAGGAAGAGCAGCAGCACAGCAGATGATGAGTTTACTGAAGAAGAAACATCTGACAGAAATCAAGGAATCATTTCTGCCTCGTCATGGTAAACTGTGGCATCAGTGGAGTCAGAAGAACAAAGAACTACATCGACCTCGAGCAGATGAGATAGAAATGCACATCAGTAGGAAAAAAAGGAGATTATACAAATCTGTAAACTGCAGCATGAGTCTGACTTCAGTGGGTTTATAACAGCTCTTTATTAAAGAAATGAACTCAACAAGTCAAGTCATGACATAATGATATCTTTGCAAATCATTAGCTAATGATTAAGTAAAATATACAACTCAAAAGTTAAAATGCATGTCCCATTGTGGTAATTAACAGATTCATTTACACTATTAGTTAATTTTTTTGTTGTTAAATAATTCATACATTATGATACATTTAATTAAATGGCAATTCAAATATTACTTAATCTGTTAATCAGTTAGTTGCACATTAAAGATTTTTTTAGTTCTTCATGAGTCATCCATTAACATGTTCATGTGTAAACATTGACTGTAATAGAAATAATATGAAATATACAAAACTAGGCATTTGTTTGCGGGGAGGGGGGATAAATAGAGCTGAGAAGTAAAACAGCATTAATAATAACAACAACAACAATAATAATAATAATAATAATAATAATAATAATAATAATAATAATATTTTTATTTTGACTGACAATTTTTTTCAGACCAAAATGCCACATAATTGGCACATAACAGATGTGATTTACCGTTTTCGAATCCATTCAGCCGATCTCCGGTCTGGCGGTAGCAGTGTTAGCATAGCTTAGCGTAAATCATTGAATCCGATTAGACCATTAGCATCTCACTACAAAATGACTAAAGAGTTTCGATATTTTTCCTATTTACAACTTGACTCTTCTGTAGTTGCATCGTGTACTAAGACTGGCGGAAAATGAAAAGTTGTGTTTTTATAGGCCGATATGGCTAGGAACGGTCGCCGTGATTTTGCCAAGTAAGACATGTTCCTGGATCAACATGTTTTGTTGATCCTGGATCAACATTACTGTACAAAAATATAGACTTAACCCAATCCCTACCCCTAAACCTAACCATAACCACAATTTATTCCTAAAATCAGAAGAAGATGATAGCTAATTAAGAAAGGTGTAGAAGCATCAAACTATTATTCTAAGTCTAAAACTGATATTTCCTGAAAAGTTATCCCTCAATTCTGATTGGCTGATTGAAATGTTGTTCCAGGATCAACAAGGATGTTGATCCAGGAACATGGTGTACTTGGCGAAATCACGTTCACCGGCTAGGAACTATACTCTCATTCCGGCGTAATAATCAAGTAATTTTGCTGCCGTATCATAGGTGCAGCAGGCGCAATGATATTACGCAGCGCATTAAAGTGTCTCGTTCTTAGTGTCCGCGCCAGCAGCGGCAGGGAACGCAAGTGCCTTCGCAGCTACTGGAAGAGATCCGCTTTCAAACGCACACAATAGGCTAAAGCTTGCAAAGCTCCGGGAAAACTAATTACCATGAATGTGTCGGGAGGAAATATTAATATTATTAATAAAATATTACTAATAAACTAGTGTTTTCTGAGCCAGTGTCGCAAAGATGACGATCCTGAGACGCCATCTGCTCACTGGACGCGCCTTTAGAGAGAAATGCATCTCTACGGATTTTATAATGAAAGAGTTTTTGTTTTCGATTTTATTTTGTTTTAAAGTAGTAAAGTAATAATTTAAAGCTTTCTATAGATATATTTATCCTGACTGTAAGGCAAGTATTTGCTGAGTTTCGTTTCACTTTTGTGCAGCGCTCCTGTTCAACACCGAGACACCAGAAAGCGCATCTTGTGTGTTTTCTTTATTTTTACAAATGCACAACATTTTGTTGATAATGTGAGTGCATGCAAATAAAATTAGACCCTTTACAGTTCTAGATGATATATTACGCTTACCTTTATGAGCAAATTTTATGGCGTATTTAATTTTTTTGCAAGTGATTTCGCTGGCGCCTCCATGTCCTGCAAAGCGCATTCAGCTTCCACTCTCCAGCAAACCATTGTATGCGCAAAATAGCGTGCATTTCTCTAAGTTAAACGTTTAAAATAACATTGTGATATGCTTGAAGAATTTATTTTAGGCAAGTCGTGATGATTTGAGAAGGCAAAATTGATCAAACATAGACTGTGATCAACTCACTGTCTGCCTCTGTCCGCTTGGTCGTTAAAGCAAAAACCTTAATTTATCAAATCAAAAATGTTCCAAACATATTTCTAAATTAACTTTAGGAAAAAAAAAAAATAATAATACGTTCCTATTAAAAACAAAACTGAGCTATTTTAATGAATGCAACAGTGTAATGGGAAAGAGAGAGAAAATACTCGTGCTGGTAATTTTGATGAGCAGTTGGACAAGGGTTGGGTGAGGTTGTTATGAACTCATGCAACAAATGTTTGTTTAATATTTACCGTTCTTATGTTGGCTACTTTCTTATTTAACTGTATAATTTCTTTGATATTTACTTTAGTGTTTTGTAGGCTGAAATAAACGCACGTTTTTATAATTTTTGAGCCTCATTTTTTATGTTTAAAAAAAAATAAAAATAAATAAATTATAACCCAGCCAACATTTGTATGTGGGGCCCATATGGGTATGAACTGGGCTGAAAAATGGGCCCCATATAGGATTGTCCGCGGGTTCCGTAATGGCCCCATGTTAACTGCCCACGTGGATTTCATATAGGATTGAACTTGTCACAAAGTGGGACCCAACTGGGCAACATGCACAAGACCCATCTTGGTCCCAGCTTTAACCCAGCTAACATTTGATTGTGGGGCCCATGTAGGTTTGACATGGGCTGAAAAATGGGCTCTGTATGGGATTGTCCGTGGGTTCCATAATGGCCCCATGCCAACTGCCCACATGGGTTTCATGTGGGATTACACTTGCCAACAGGTGGGCCCCAACTGGGCAACATGCGAAAGACCCATCTTGGCCCCATCTTTACTACATGCGCTGAAATATGGGTTTTAAGTGGGTTTGTCCATAGGTTCCATGTTGGCCCCATGCAACATACCCATGTGGGTGTTATGCAGGATTTACCTGGGCTTTAGGTGGGGCCCATCTAGGGATCATATGCAAAACCCATCTGGGTTCTATCTAAATATGGGTTTTACATGGGTTTGTCCACGGGTTCCATGTTGGCCCCATGCAACTTATCCAATGTGGGTTTTATGTAGGATTTCACTGGGCTTTAGGTGGGGCCCAACTATGAAACACACACAAAACCTACCTAGGTCCCATCTTCAAACTCTATGTGGGAACTACATCGGATAAAGTATGGCTTGCAAGTGGGATTAAAAAAAGTTATAAAGTTTTAAAGCATTAGCATTCAGCAGTACACAGTGAGATTGAAATCTTTTCAAATTTCAATTTTATTGAAACTACCCATCATATGCTATATTCTGATACCTAACTGTTAAAATCATTTAATTGTTAAAGTTAACAAACATTTTGAACTTGTATTTGAACCAGTGTTTACTGAAAGCTTTGAACATTTGCACATAGAAAACAGAGACAGTAAGAAACAGCAGCAGCAACTATACATTTTTCAGTACTGCTTACACTGCAGACAGACATTTGTGCATTCTAGACACCCTCAGTCCTCCTCTGTCTCTTGTCCCAGTAAACCATTTTGGGAGTTCCCTCTCAGATTCTTGCTGGCTGATCTTTGACATCAGTGCAGTCTTCTTAACAGCATCTGCAAAACAAATATATTTAAAAATAGGACATTTTTACATTTTTCAGGAAGATGAGGTATGAAGATGCTGTCCTCCACTACAGTAAGGAAAACAACAGAGCAAAAGCAAAGGTGCTTGTTTACAGGCTATTCCAATAACCTTTCTACAACGTGTTTAGTAAACGTGAAATATTATGTTACTTACACATGTTAAAATACTACAAAATAATACCTTTTACTCAACTCAAGGGCGAGTAAATGACGACAGATTTTTTTTTGTTTTTGTCAACTATTCCTTTAAGAGTCTCAGTTTTAATAACTTAAATTAGAGCTGCATGATTCTGGATATATAGAGAATCCCATTTTTGTTTAGATTCAAACAGATATCAAGATTCTGAACATCGAACTAAAAATAAAGTGTAATTTACTAGAAGTTCTGTACTAGAAATACTATGACTGGAGTCTATTTAAAATGTTTAATCTTGAATGATTTTTTTTTTTTAACTGTATGAATTAATGATTAAATGACTCATGAATAGGGGTGTGACGAGACACAAATCCCACGAGACGAGACGAGACACGAGATTGGGTTCACGAGAACGAGACGAGATGAGATTTTTAGACTTTTCTTAAGAAATCCTCAATGATGAAATATATAGGGAAAATAGTCTTTTATTCATCTGAAAAAGACAAAATGCAAAAAAATTAAGGTGCATTTTGAACTTTATGAAATTAAACTTCAATTTTAATGAATTATATGCACTAATAAACAACATTTAAACAAGAGCTTCATGATTCTTGATAAATTGAGAATCCTAGTTGTTTTTTATAAATTGGAGATTATGATTCTCTCACGATTCTGGAGAAAAAAAGATTAGAAAACTAAACAAAATAACAATTTACTAGTGGTTCTGACAAACTGTTCATTGCTTAAGTCTTATTCATTTAAACAAAATAAATAATAAAAAAACATTCAATAAAGGAGTCAGTGTCTCACTTCATTAAGACTTGTTTGACTATTGAAATCTCCTGAATGAATGATTCAATGACATGTTTTAAACGGTCAGTTGTCGCCACCTGCTGGCGGAAAAGAATAAGCGTTACAATACGTTCATAAGTGTTATACTTTGGTTTTGATCGCTACTGTAGACAATAAGTGTTTATACCCAAACTATAAACTTTTATCCCAGTACTTCTTTTATTTAAATGTCTCAGAAATAATGATTATAATGTGGTTGAAAAGACTCTTTCTGCATTCACATTTACCCCGACCCTCTGATTCATTAATATGGGCAGCGACAAAACCTGCTTCTCACGCTCCACTGACACTCCCGATGTGAAACAGTCCTAATAGACATAGATAACTCGTTGTTATTTAGGAATAAGATCGCGTGGGTGTTTGAATCGACACCTCGATATTTGGATTAATAGTGCAGCTCTAATGTAAACACGGCAAAATGTTTTGCGAGGATACTGTCACGAGATCTCGCGAGATCCGACTGCTCTCGCGAGACACATCGGATCTCGCGAGATCTCGTGCCACGAGATCTCGTCACATCCCTACTCATGAATATATGTTGTTTCATTACTGGATGAATCTGTGTTTTTTTAATGAATCTCTAGAATGATTCAATGACAAATACATGTGTTTAACAGTCACTTGTCAGCACCTACTGGTGTAACGTCACTGATATAATCTTTATCTGAATTGTCAACTTTGTTTCAAATGATTTGCTCTATTTTGATAGCTACTGTAGACATCAGTGATTATATCCAAACTAAAATTTTATCCCAGTACTTCTTCGATCATTTAAATAATTCTAACAGAAAAATGATAAGTGCTGTTGAAAAAGTGTGACACTGTTTTATTCCTACACATGATAACTGCCCTTTCTTTCTGTACATTGGCATGAAGCACTGTATTGCAAAAAAGCTCCATGTAAACAACTCAATCGAAATAAAAATGCTCAAACTGATTACGATTTCAATTACTTTAGAAAGGTAGGACAAACCTTTTCTAATCCATTACATAGGACATGTAAACACTTGATCAAATTGATAACTGAACTAGAAGAGTTTTGCGGATGTGTAATGATGTAAAAAATGACATATGATGCACAAAATGAGCTGATGTTGTTGTAATATTATATTAAAGAACATAATAAATGACTGCAATGTCAATCAAAAATTCTCTTTCTACTTATCAACTGTGAAGTGGTGTAAGACAACATTGTCCAAGTGACCGTTTCAGACTCTGATTTGCAGACACCTTGTTTTAAGCATGAGAAAGGGTGTTTTTATTGCTTGGTTAGTATAAGCAGCACAACACAAAGCTTTGTGGCTCATCGTCTCGAAATCAGGATTCGAAAAAGATAAGATGTTAAGTTTGCTTCTTAAAACAAATGGATGGTTACACCTCGTCAACACCAGACGTGAACAACATGGTTCTCATAACACTGGTTAATGAAAACGGCGTAATTTTTTTTTGACATTTAAAAAACATTGCAAAAGTTTTGTGCAAATCCGTAATGGAAATGCACCTAGTGTACTGTCTACACTGGATGTGGCGCGGCACAACACGACAAATCCCTGCTGGCAAACTGATGCCTCATTTTATTTATGACATACTGACAAAGTTTAAAGGGGTTATCGGCTGCCCATTTTCCACAAGTTGGTATGATTCTTTAGGGTTTTAATGAGAAGTCTACAACATAATTTGGTTAAAATTTCTCAATGGTAGAGTAAAAAAACACCCATTTTACCATGTCAAAATCAGCCTTTTTAGAGTGAGCCATTCTGTTGCATGTTTCTTCAAATGCTAATGAGCTCTGCCATTCCGCCCCTCTCTTCTGTGGGGTGATGATCAGTAATGTTTACTTTAGCTGCATTCAGCCATAAAACTTGCTAACTAGCACATTATAAAAAAACGTGAATTGCAAAGATGCATAAAAAACACCCATATACTCACTTCTGCTGTAGGTGAAACTAGATTACAAATAATTCGCATGAACATAGATGCATTTATGTAGGTTATCGGGGACATTCTTGTCTGCACCGGAGTCGAAACAAAAATGGTGGTCAGACTGTTCTCAGCGCTCACTCAGCTTATTTAGGGTGGGTTTAAGATAAGACTGTCATGTCAATCAACTGTCATGGGAGTGGCCTTGGTTGGTGTGACGTCACACCAGTAGTATTACAATTCACCTTACGTATCAAATATGATTTATGACCTGATTTATGACAGGATTTATGACCATATTTTTGACTCCTGTCATTGTTGATGGACAGGTAGACATATGTCTAATGTGTACATGATTAGATTTATGAGTGAATTTATGTGTTTATGACCTCCTCTGTCACCCTGACAGCCATGTCACCAGAATCCTGTCAGCCCTGAGTGACATGACAGTGTTTGTGTAAATCAAAAGATCAAAACAGATGTTAGATTTGACTTTAATTGAATTTATGAGTAAATTTATGATGTTTTATCTCACCCGCTTCCCTGGTGTTTTATGGCTTAGCTTCTTCCAGACCTTTTGGTAACAGTCTGGGGTTTTGGGTTTCATCCTGATTGTGGAAAAATGGCTGAGTAAATGTGCGTGTATTGCCAGCTCAAGAGGATCAGTTTGTTGTAAGATCACTACAGTATATGCTAATGTTTAGATACCAGCCTACTGGGGCCCATCTACATCTACCCCCACGTGCAAGGACACAAACCCCCTAACACAAACCCTAACACCATAAGCTGAGGCCAACGCAAAGATTCAAATGTATGATAAAGAATTAACCAAATAAACTTTAAAAAAAAAAAAAAAAAGACTTTTATTAAACGGTCACCCATCTCCTCAGCAGGACGCCTAAGTTTACTTCACCGTATTACAAATAGATCCTAAACTAATCATGACAAAACTGTATATCGTTGGAAAGGTCTAAGACGCCTAAATAGATATTTGGCCACAGTTTGTGCCACAAATTATGTAGGAAAAGTAATAGATTAAGTAATGACAAGAGCGCACCTCAAAAATCTACATCATAACAGGAGTTCTGACCTTTTTCACAAAACTTTGGGTCTGAAAATGTATCTTTTGAAAACCATTTTAAAATCAGACATTGCATTACCATGGAAAATGTACATCAAGTCATATTACAAAATGTTTTCGTTCATGAATTATAAAAATGCAAGTTTTGGCATTTTCAAGTCTATGTTCAAAATGGGGGTGACCGTTAAAGGGTTAATAAATCTATGACATTTCTTAATTGATGAAAGTATTCATCATGTTTTAATATTAATACAAGTAGTTTTTCATTTTAAAGATCATACCAGTTTCCTTTCAAACAAACTTCTCCTAAGCCACAGGAAAATGTTTCTTTACTTTATTTTATTTAGTTATTCTCACTTCATTCATTTAATTTATTTATTCACTCTTTGGTTTTTGTTGGTCTTAGAACTTACAACCTGTTATATCAGTTGAAAAGTGCTTATGTACATGTAGGTAGTTAAATATCAAGGTGAATGCAAATGTTTTGTTCCGCGCTACACAATAAAACAAGAGAGGATTTTCTTCCCGTAAGACTTGCGGACTGGTAGTTAAAACACACGTTTAGCCGCATGTAGTTAATCGTCTAAATTTAACAACTTCGCACGAAATGTAAAAAGATTGTATCACAGTCTAATAAAACAGAGAGGCTGGTGAGTGGGGTCTACGGTCATCAATGCATGTCTTATCAGATCAGCCAATGTTGTAAAACTCTAAAGATGGTTTCTGGGGTTTGCGACTCATTTACAGTCTGATTGAGGGATCTTGCATTTTTTACTTTTTTGTGGGGGGTGTGTCAGCTGAAGTTCAGTGATCAAAACAGATATTTTTCCAAGATGTTCAGTGATCAAAAGGGTATCTATTCCAACCATTTATGGTATACACCTGTGACCACAGCTGGGTCTACCAGTTTTGTGAATATTGCCAAAAAGTTCAGTAGGTCATAAGATGTGCATTGAACCTTTTTTACAACACACGGCTGGATCTGTGTGAGGGGCATCTGGTAAATTGTTAGGTAAAGTTGAAGAAGAAAATACTTTGTCTAAGAAAAACAGGAATGTTTATAATGTGGATCTGTTGAATGTGGTTTCAACTGATGTTCAGGATGGGGTTAGATAGATAAAGGAAAAGTCGATAACAACAAACTTAAATAGGGACAAAGGTAATTGTTTTAACAAACCGCTGTATGCTGTTGGGAAATTCTTGTTTCATTTTAGTGAATATTGTTTGTTTAGTTACATTTGTTATCTCTTTATATTCACTCCTAGATTTTTCAGTCCTTAACACAAGCACAGACACATACACAAGCACTCACACAAACACAAACATATATACAAACTCAAACACAAACTCAAACACAAAACATGCACGCAAAAACAAACACAAAAGACAAAGACACATGCAAACACAAACATTCATGCAAACTTAAACACAAAATGGCAAACATACATGCAACTAAAACACAAACACAAACATACATGCAAACTCAAATGCAAACACAAACAAACACATGCAAACACAAACATACATGCAAACTCAAATGCAAACACAAACAAAGCATGCAAACTCAAACACAAACATAAATGTAAACACAAACATAAACACAAACACGCACGTAAACACAAACATACATTCAAACTCAAATGCAAACATAAAACATAATTGCAAACTCAAACACAAACATACATACAATCTCAAACACAAAATGGTAAACATAAATGCAAACGCAAACATGCATGCAAACTAAAACAAACACACACATACACGCAAAAACAAACACAAAAAGGCAGACACATGCAAACACAAACATCCATGCAAACTTAAACACAAAATGGCAAACATAATTGCAAACACAAACATACGCGCAACTAAAACACAAACACAAACATACATGCAAACTCAAATGCAAACACAAACAAAGCATGCAAACTCAAACACAAAATAAATGTAAACATAAACACAAACACGCACGTAAACACAAACATACATGCAAACTCAAATGCAAACACAAAACATAAATGCAAACTCAAACACAAAACGGTAAACATAAATGCAAACGCAAACTAAAACAAACACACACATACATGCAAAAACAAAACACAAAATGGCAAAGACACATGCAAACACAAACATCCATGCAAACTAAACACAAACACAAACATACATGCAAACACAAACATGCAAACACAAACATCCATGCAAACTCAAACACAAACATAAATGTAAACACAAAAACATAAACACAAACACGCACGTAAACACAAACATACATGCAAACTCAAACGCAAACATAAATGTAAACACAAACATAACCACAAACATGCACGCAAAATCCACCTGATGATGGAAAACCGTAAGATTAAATAACAATGTAACTTTTGTTTTAGCAAATAAGTTTTGTAGATTTCTAGACCTAAAGGTTCTTTCAGACCTAAAGCCATGATGAGGATTAGAAGTTGTCAAATGATCCTCTGGTGAGTGCATGACACTTAGACCTAAATATACAAAAAATTTGCTGCCGTAAACTTGTCTGCAACAAAAGAATGTCTTAAACAAGGTGCAACAAGTGACCCCATCTTTACATCAGATTCGATTTTCTTTCTGACTTTAAAATGCTATTATTATCCATGCTGTTTAAATGCATCATATTTATTGTCACACTGTAATGCTATATTTTATTGAAATACAAACAACTGTCTTTTAGTTTTATTTGACTAAGATTTGATCAAATAATTGACAGAATAAATGATCAAGTATTCGATAAGAACGTCTTGTCACCCCAAGCGATTTGTGATGACATTAATATCTTACTTATACAGATGTGTTAAGATGTTAAGTATGTGTAAAAATATTTGTAAAGTTCAATATTACTGTTAAAACAGTTTAAAAAGCATGTTTTTGTGTAACAGTGTCCTGAGACAAATGGAAATAGAATGTATTAAAGCCTCTTCTTTTAAGATATTTGTAATGCAGACTAAAAAAAAAAAAAACTTTAGATTGACAACTGCGGTTATTCTCTTGTACATGTATACAGTAACCAGTGGGTTCATGAAACATTATTGTATAAATACATAACCGTGTAAATTCATCATGATCATAACATATTAATCAATAAAAAAAAGACTTACTTTATATACCATAAAAAATAGGGTTATGTTTTCTAAGTTAGAGTGCTTATAGTTTGTAGTAAAATCATCTGTAGCAAATGTAGCAAAACATTTTTATCCCAAAACATTTTTCTTTCAAACTCTCTCTCTCTCTCTCTCTCTCTCTCTCTCTCTCTCTCTCTCTCTCTCACACACACACACACACACACACACACACACACACACACACACACACACACACAGGTTTTTCAGTGGCCCACAAACTGCCAACAACATCCTCAAGTTTTGTTTTGTCATTTAGCTGTAGCTGAGACCCTAATGAAATTATTTTATGCATTATTACAAGTACAGATGCTGAAAGAGTTCATTAACCTGTTTAATGTGAATAATATCACTTAAGACTAGTTTGACAGACACCGTTCTAACAACAAGTACAACCGTTGCAGATTTGTGTTCATGGCTTCTCTTTTGTTCATTAACCTCAGTATTTGCATTTGCTTAATTTAATGAAGTATTTACCAAAAATTTTGAATATAGAATGCTACACAAGGATCTTTGAAACTGCTTTATCTGGAAATATACATGTAGCACTCAGAATAATTTAAGACTGCTTACTTTAAAATAAAACTACAATTAACACATTAACATTTTACAAGACTGTGAGATCTCGACTGGTTTGTACAAAATTAAAAAAAAAATTCTATTAGAAATTATACTTTGATTTACCAGCAAGATACTTTACCCCACTGTTTGCAAGAAAATATGTGAGGTAATTTAAAAGATAATAATCTCACTAAATGTGTCAAACTATCTGATGTTTTAGGACTACTGAAGGTGTCACGTTCTTGTTTTTTTTCACACCTACTGAGTCCTACCTACATTCACAATTGGTATTTAAATAAGGTTTAGCAAGGGACATAGTTAACCACTGAAGACATTCTGCATTCTCCAGTGACAATGGCGGCCTCCGGTCCAAACAGTCCTGAAACATCTAGAAGAATGATGTGTGTAACACCAACAAGACGTGTTGTTGAAATGAGAGAGGACCTGACTTTTGCACCAAGGAAAAGTCAAGGGAAGAGTCTAAAAAATATTTTCTGTGAAGATGAAGATTTTGTGAAACAAGATTTCCCAGTGTCTGATGATCGTGTGGGAAGATTTGTGTTTGACAAAGAGTTGCAGATTGTGAAACTCTACATTTTGGAATCTTACAAAGAATATACATCTGAATGTGACCATCTGCTTTTGACTGCCATAGACTGGGCATATTTCTACAATCAAATTTGGAGAGAATTCAGTTTTGGTGGAAAAGTCTGGTACTACTTCCAGTGGGATGGATCAACACCAGGTATGCGGTATCGTGCAACAAAGCCACCAGACTACATTTCTATATCATCCTGCTGGAATAAAACACTTCATGACCAAAATTACCTTATGTTGGTAAATAAAAGCAACAAGGACTCTGAAACAGACATTTTGTCTCAAAGCAGCGACGAATCTGACTCTGAGTATGATCGCGACTGGCCTACTCCAGAGGACAATCCCTTTGAATGCTGCAAAACGAGTCTATGTTTTGACCAAAGCGACGTACCTGTTTTACACACCATTTTCTCAACAATAGACAAGCTGTTTAAGTTGAGTTGAATTTAAACATTGCTGAATATCGAGCAAGTGTTTAATCCTGATGACTCGGATCAATATGTTTTGAATAGAGCCATGCTTTACACCAAAACTATATGGTAAATACTCTATTTGCACATCGATACTGTAAAGGATTGAGTCCTTTCTTCTGTTTCCACGTTACAATCTCAGCATTCTATGCTGTATGTTTAATTGTTTAATAAAAAGTTATTGGATTAGATTTCCCCTTGCCTCTAAGACTCTTTTATTCAAATTGTATCATATGTTTAAAAGGTGTAAGCCTATTTTGAAACACATTAAAAAAACTGTTGATGTACAGTGTTGAATGAATTCATCACATTTGTAATTTATTTAAAATATTTTAATATGCAATTGTTACTAAAGTCTTTAACTGTACTTAGCATCTTAACATTATCTTTGGTATAAAAGGCAACCAAAAAAAAAAATAAATAAATAAATATATATATATATATATATCTTCCTGCGAAAACGACAGACTTCTCTCTGGTGACATATATACTTCTCCAGTCATCTCGCAGTGATGTCGGTATACATTTCTTTTCCAACAACTCAGGGTCATTTTATATCAGTGGAATATTTAACTAAAGTTAACTGTACATGAACATGTATAGCTGATTAATGTCTTTTGTTCATTTAAGTTAATGATGTTTGTGGTCCAAGTTTCATGCACCGATACTTCATTGTTTGTTTAGCTTAAATATTAGTTTTAGTCCGTTACAAAGTGTCAGGCATAAAGCTTATGTGTATTTTAAATAATTACGATAGAGTTACAGGTTTCGGGTAGTTGGGTGCATGTAAGCGGTGAAAACTTGTGACAGACGTGAATGTTACTCAAACAGGCCTCTGTCTGAATCTTTTTATTCAATTGCAAATTTTTATTTATTTCAAATTACTATCTGCACTGTTTTAGACTATCCAGGACAATAGCAGACCTAGAAAATAATTTTAGGATGGCAAAGTGGTGGTGTGTGGTCTATGAGGGGTGGTAACACCAAAGCAAGACCCCCATGCATAGTTTTTCGGGGTTTATGATCTGACATACACAGTTGTGTTCCCAAATTGAATTACCATTAAGTAATCATCTATACTGTTTAAAATGAGAAATAAATAAATAACATTTCAATACTTATCATGGCAACAAGCAAGTATGCAATATTAAAGGTTATACTAATATAATATAACAGGTTATAAATGTTTCTGAGCTTGTATCACTTAAGAAGACATGTGGTTCTATTAAAATTACATAGGCTACTTTTGAAATTTCCTAACATTAGAAAGGGATGCAATAATATCAGTTTTGAAAACAATGTGATTTTCTGTTATTAACAGAGGTGGGAATGTCTGTCGTTTTCACCGCTTACATGCACCCAACTACCCGAAACCTGTAACTCTATCGTAATTATTTAAAATACACATAAGCTTTATGCCTGACACTTTGTAACGGACTAAAACTAATATTTAAGCTAAACAAACAATGAAGTATCGGTGCATGAAACTTGGACCACAAACATCATTAACTTAAATGAACAAAAGACATTAATCAGCTATACATGTTCATGTACAGTTAACTTTAGTTAAATATTCCACTGATATAAAATGACCCTGAGTTGTTGGAAAAGAAATGTATACCGACATCACTGCGAGATGACTGGAGAAGTATATATGTCACCAGAGAGAAGTCTGTCGTTTTCGCAGGAAGATATATATATATATATATATTTATTTATTTATTTTTTTTTTTGGTTGCCTTTTATACCAAAGATAATGTTAAGATGCTAAGTACAGTTAAAGACTTTAGTAACAATTGCATATTAAAATATTTTAAATAAATTACAAATGTGATGAATTCATTCAACACTGTACATCAACAGTTTTTTTAATGTGTTTCAAAATAGGCTTACACCTTTTAAACATATGATACAATTTGAATAAAAGAGTCTTAGAGGCAAGGGGAAATCTAATCCAATAACTTTTTATTAAACAATTAAACATACAGCATAGAATGCTGAGATTGTAACGTGGAAACAGAAGAAAGGACTCAATCCTTTACAGTATCGATGTGCAAATAGAGTATTTACCATATAGTTTTGGTGTAAAGCATGGCTCTATTCAAAACATATTGATCCGAGTCATCAGGATTAAACACTTGCTCGATATTCAGCAATGTTTAAATTCAACTCAACTTAAACAGCTTGTCTATTGTTGAGAAAATGGTGTGTAAAACAGGTACGTCGCTTTGGTCAAAACATAGACTCGTTTTGCAGCATTCAAAGGGATTGTCCTCTGGAGTAGGCCAGTCGCGATCATACTCAGAGTCAGATTCGTCGCTGCTTTGAGACAAAATGTCTGTTTCAGAGTCCTTGTTGCTTTTATTTACCAACATAAGGTAATTTTGGTCATGAAGTGTTTTATTCCAGCAGGATGATATAGAAATGTAGTCTGGTGGCTTTGTTGCACGATACCGCATACCTGGTGTTGATCCATCCCACTGGAAGTAGTACCAGACTTTTCCACCAAAACTGAATTCTCTCCAAATTTGATTGTAGAAATATGCCCAGTCTATGGCAGTCAAAAGCAGATGGTCACATTCAGATGTATATTCTTTGTAAGATTCCAAAATGTAGAGTTTCACAATCTGCAACTCTTTGTCAAACACAAATCTTCCCACACGATCATCAGACACTGGGAAATCTTGTTTCACAAAATCTTCATCTTCACAGAAAATATTTTTTAGACTCTTCCCTTGACTTTTCCTTGGTGCAAAAGTCAGGTCCTCTCTCATTTCAACAACACGTCTTGTTGGTGTTACACACATCATTCTTCTAGATGTTTCAGGACTGTTTGGACCGGAGGCCGCCATTGTCACTGGAGAATGCAGAATGTCTTCAGTGGTTAACTATGTCCCTTGCTAAACCTTATTTAAATACCAATTGTGAATGTAGGTAGGACTCAGTAGGTGTGAAAAAAAAACAAGAACGTGACACCTTCAGTAGTCCTAAAACATCAGATAGTTTGACACATTTAGTGAGATTATTATCTTTTAAATTACCTCACATATTTTCTTGCAAACAGTGGGGTAAAGTATCTTGCTGGTAAATCAAAGTATAATTTCTAATAGAATTTTTTTTTTAATTTTGTACAAACCAGTCGAGATCTCACAGTCTTGTAAAATGTTAATGTGTTAATTGTAGTTTTATTTTAAAGTAAGCAGTCTTAAATTATTCTGAGTGCTACATGTATATTTCCAGATAAAGCAGTTTCAAAGATCCTTGTGTAGCATTCTATATTCAAAATTTTTGGTAAATACTTCATTAAATTAAGCAAATGCAAATACTGAGGTTAATGAACAAAAGAGAAGCCATGAACACAAATCTGCAACGGTTGTACTTGTTGTTAGAACGGTGTCTGTCAAACTAGTCTTAAGTGATATTATTCACATTAAACAGGTTAATGAACTCTTTCAGCATCTGTACTTGTAATAATGCATAAAATAATTTCATTAGGGTCTCAGCTACAGCTAAATGACAAAACAAAACTTGAGGATGTTGTTGGCAGTTTGTGGGCCACTGAAAAACCTGTGTGTGTGTGTGTGTGTGTGTGTGTGTGTGTGTGTGTGTGTGTGTGTGAGAGAGAGAGAGAGAGAGAGAGAGAGAGAGAGAGAGAGAGAGAGAGTTTGAAAGAAAAATGTTTTGGGATAAAAATGTTTTGCTACATTTGCTACAGATGATTTTACTACAAACTATAAGCACTCTAACTTAGAAAACATAACCCTATTTTTTATGGTATATAAAGTAAGTCTTTTTTTTATTGATTAATATGTTATGATCATGATGAATTTACACGGTTATGTATTTATACAATAATGTTTCATGAACCCACTGGTTACTGTATACATGTACAAGAGAATAACCGCAGTTGTCAATCTAAAGTTTTTTTTTTTTTAGTCTGCATTACAAATATCTTAAAAGAAGAGGCTTTAATACATTCTATTTCCATTTGTCTCAGGACACTGTTACACAAAAACATGCTTTTTAAACTGTTTTAACAGTAATATTGAACTTTACAAATATTTTTACACATACTTAACATCTTAACACATCTGTATAAGTAAGATATTAATGTCATCACAAATCGCTTGGGGTGACAAGACGGTCTTATCGAATACTTGATCATTTATTCTGTCAATTATTTGATCAAATCTTAGTCAAATAAAACTAAAAGACAGTTGTTTGTATTTCAATAAAATATAGCATTACAGTGTGACAATAAATATGATGCATTTAAACAGCATGGATAATAATAGCATTTTAAAGTCAGAAAGAAAATCGAATCTGATGTAAAGATGGGGTCACTTGTTGCACCTTGTTTAAGACATTCTTTTGTTGCAGACAAGTTTACGGCAGCAAATTTTTTGTATATTTAGGTCTAAGTGTCATGCACTCACCAGAGGATCATTTGACAACTTCTAATCCTCATCATGGCTTTAGGTCTGAAAGAACCTTTAGGTCTAGAAATCTACAAAACTTATTTGCTAAAACAAAAGTTACATTGTTATTTAATCTTACGGTTTTCCATCATCAGGTGGATTTTGCGTGCATGTTTGTGGTTATGTTTGTGTTTACATTTATGTTTGCGTTTGAGTTTGCATGTATGTTTGTGTTTACGTGCGTGTTTGTGTTTATGTTTTTGTGTTTACATTTATGTTTGTGTTTGAGTTTGCATGGATGTTTGTGTTTGCATGTTTGTGTTTGCATGTATGTTTGTGTTTGTGTTTAGTTTGCATGGATGTTTGTGTTTGCATGTGTCTTTGCCATTTTGTGTTTTGTTTTTGCATGTATGTGTGTGTTTGTTTTAGTTTGCGTTTGCATTTATGTTTACCGTTTTGTGTTTGAGTTTGCATTTATGTTTTGTGTTTGCATTTGAGTTTGCATGTATGTTTGTGTTTACGTGCGTGTTTGTGTTTATGTTTACATTTATTTTGTGTTTGAGTTTGCATGCTTTGTTTGTGTTTGCATTTGAGTTTGCATGTATGTTTGTGTTTGTGTTTTAGTTGCGCGTATGTTTGTGTTTGCAATTATGTTTGCCATTTTGTGTTTAAGTTTGCATGGATGTTTGTGTTTGCATGTGTCTGCCTTTTTGTGTTTGTTTTTGCGTGTATGTGTGTGTTTGTTTTAGTTTGCATGCATGTTTGCGTTTGCATTTATGTTTACCATTTTGTGTTTGAGATTGTATGTATGTTTGTGTTTGAGTTTGCAATTATGTTTTATGTTTGCATTTGAGTTTGAATGTATGTTTGTGTTTACGTGCGTGTTTGTGTTTATGTTTGTGTTTACATTTATGTTTGTGTTTGAGTTTGCATGCTTTGTTTGTGTTTGCATTTGAGTTTGCATGTATGTTTGTGTTTGCATGTGTTTGTTTGTGTTTGCATTTGAGTTTGCATGTATGTTTGTGTTTGTGTTTTAGTTGCATGTATGTTTGCCATTTTGTGTTTAAGTTTGCATGAATGTTTGTGTTTGCATGTGTCTTTGTCTTTTGTGTTTGTTTTTGCGTGCATGTTTTGTGTTTGAGTTTGTGTTTGAGTTTGTATATATGTTTGTGTTTGTGTGAGTGCTTGTGTATGTGTCTGTGCTTGTGTTAAGGACTGAAAAATCTAGGAGTGAATATAAAGAGATAACAAATGTAACTAAACAAACAATATTCACTAAAATGAAACAAGAATTTCCCAACAGCATACAGCGGTTTGTTAAAACAATTACCTTTGTCCCTATTTAAGTTTGTTGTTATCGACTTTTCCTTTATCTATCTAACCCCATCCTGAACATCAGTTGAAACCACATTCAACAGATCCACATTATAAACATTCCTGTTTTTCTTAGACAAAGTATTTTCTTCTTCAACTTTACCTAACAATTTACCAGATGCCCCTCACACAGATCCAGCCGTGTGTTGTAAAAAAGGTTCAATGCACATCTTATGACCTACTGAACTTTTTGGCAATATTCACAAAACTGGTAGACCCAGCTGTGGTCACAGGTGTATACCATAAATGGTTGGAATAGATACCCTTTTGATCACTGAACATCTTGGAAAAATATCTGTTTTGATCACTGAACTTCAGCTGACACACCCCCCACAAAAAAGTAAAAAATGCAAGATCCCTCAATCAGACTGTAAATGAGTCGCAAACCCCAGAAACCATCTTTAGAGTTTTACAACATTGGCTGATCTGATAAGACATGCATTGATGACCGTAGACCCCACTCACCAGCCTCTCTGTTTTATTAGACTGTGATACAATCTTTTTACATTTCGTGCGAAGTTGTTAAATTTAGACGATTAACTACATGCGGCTAAACGTGTGTTTTAACTACCAGTCCGCAAGTCTTACGGGAAGAAAATCCTCTCTTGTTTTATTGTGTAGCGCGGAACAAAACATTTGCATTCACCTTGATATTTAACTACCTACATGTACATAAGCACTTTTCAACTGATATAACAGGTTGTAAGTTCTAAGACCAACAAAAACCAAAGAGTGAATAAATAAATTAAATGAATGAAGTGAGAATAACTAAATAAAATAAAGTAAAGAAACATTTTCCTGTGGCTTAGGAGAAGTTTGTTTGAAAGGAAACTGGTATGATCTTTAAAATGAAAAACTACTTGTATTAATATTAAAACATGATGAATACTTTCATCAATTAAGAAATGTCATAGATTTATTAACCCTTTAACGGTCACCCCCATTTTGAACATAGACTTGAAAATGCCAAAACTTGCATTTTTATAATTCATGAACGAAAACATTTTGTAATATGACTTGATGTACATTTTCCATGGTAATGCAATGTCTGATTTTAAAATGGTTTTCAAAAGATACATTTTCAGACCCAAAGTTTTGTGAAAAAGGTCAGAACTCCTGTTATGATGTAGATTTTTGAGGTGCGCTCTTGTCATTACTTAATCTATTACTTTTCCTACATAATTTGTGGCACAAACTGTGGCCAAATATCTATTTAGGCGTCTTAGACCTTTCCAACGATATACAGTTTTGTCATGATTAGTTTAGGATCTATTTGTAATACGGTGAAGTAAACTTAGGCGTCCTGCTGAGGAGATGGGTGACCGTTTAATAAAAGTCTTTTTTTTTTTTTTTTTTAAAGTTTATTTGGTTAATTCTTTATCATACATTTGAATCTTTGCGTTGGCCTCAGCTTATGGTGTTAGGGTTTGTGTTAGGGGGTTTGTGTCCTTGCACGTGGGGGTAGATGTAGATGGGCCCCAGTAGGCTGGTATCTAAACATTAGCATATACTGTAGTGATCTTACAACAAACTGATCCTCTTGAGCTGGCAATACACGCACATTTACTCAGCCATTTTTCCACAATCAGGATGAAACCCAAAACCCCAGACTGTTACCAAAAGGTCTGGAAGAAGCTAAGCCATAAAACACCAGGGAAGCGGGTGAGATAAAACATCATAAATTTACTCATAAATTCAATTAAAGTCAAATCTAACATCTGTTTTGATCTTTTGATTTACACAAACACTGTCATGTCACTCAGGGCTGACAGGATTCTGGTGACATGGCTGTCAGGGTGACAGAGGAGGTCATAAACACATAAATTCACTCATAAATCTAATCATGTACACATTAGACATATGTCTACCTGTCCATCAACAATGACAGGAGTCAAAAATATGGTCATAAATCCTGTCATAAATCAGGTCATAAATCATATTTGATACGTAAGGTGAATTGTAATACTACTCACACCAATAAGACACTGAGAATGACCTGATTTGAAAAAAGGCATATTACTTATAAAGATTTAAAAAAAAAAAAAAAACACTGGGTGAATTTTTATCATTATCGGGAGGTTGTGCACACACATTTATGTTCAAACAACTTGTAAAAGTGAGTTTTGCATCCGATGACCCCTTGAAATGATTTTCAATGGTCGCTTGGCCGCATCTAGTGTAGA
Source organism: Cirrhinus mrigala (assembly GCA_036247105.1). Lineage (NCBI taxonomy): Eukaryota > Metazoa > Chordata > Actinopteri > Cypriniformes > Cyprinidae > Cirrhinus > Cirrhinus mrigala. Next base: position 46,843,482 of record CM070009.1, read on the forward strand.
CAGACTTTAGCTGTCACGCCATGACAACTGCCACCTCTGTTGTGGACACGGTGTTAGTCATTTATGAATAAGACTAAGTGGGGTTTGGATCGCGATTATAGTCTTTAAATGATTATTTTTCATCAATTTCTCATAATATCTGTCTCCATCTACTAATGATAATATTTGAAGAGAAACATTACACTTTTAATTTAGACTCATAACTATACATTGTATTAAAGGTATAGTTCACTCAAAAAATTAAATTCTGTCATCATTTATTCACCCTTATGTTGTTCCAAACGTTGGTAACTAGACAGTTGACGGGCCCCAATGATTTCCATAGTATTTGTTTTCCTACTATGGAAGTTAATGGCTACTATGAACTGTTTGGTTATCAACATTCTTCAAAAAAAATTTTTTGTCTTCAACAGAAGAAAGAAATTTATACAAGTTTGGAAAAACATAAGGGTGATGAAGGGTAAATGATGCCAGAACTTTCATTTTGGGGTGAATGTTCCCTTTAAGAAAATTCTGTAGAATCAAATTAAGCAAAATCACTACATTTACTAAAATCTAAACATCTCACATATCACAAAAAGTCAGTGAATCCATACCAGATGTGAGAGTGCAATGTAGCAGATAAAGGACAATCCTCCTCCAAATTGGCAGTGATCAGCTGGATCCTTGGTGAATCTGTAGTGGGGTGGGCCCGACGAGTCCTTAAAAAGAATAATTTATTTTTTTACCATTCCTTTAAACATTCTTAAACAAAACATATTTAAATTGTACTGAAATTTGCCATTATGAGCCATTTAGGCAACATACACAAACTGTTAGTTATGATCGAAACATGAACCTAATGCATAACAATCCCATCAGAAAAATGTGAATCCCCAAAAGAAAGACAAAGATGATTCACAAAGAATGGACTCTTTCAATAGATATCATAGCAAGTTAAATACAATTGTATCTTAAAAAAGCCCATTTGTACACCAGAGTCAAATCAACCATAATATAATTTTACCTGCAGTTGCATTTATCCTGATATGACACATCTGAAGGCTGTGATGTTCTCCAGTGAATGAAATAAAGGACTTAAGATGATGACAAGATCTATTTCCCTTTCTTTGTGCCGCCTCACAAAAAGAAAGACAACAGGGAGAAAAAAAAGTTACTCCATTGGTTATCACCAATGGAAGAAATGTCTTACAAATCTACTTATAATGATTATAATCAGACTTCATACTACAGATATTTCAAACCCAATCTGAGGTCTGGAAACAGTGGTTAAAATTGACTAACATTTTACTGTAGTCTCCGTATTGGGTGCCTGTTTTTTCCTTAAAAATGTGAACCAATATCTTATCATTAGAAGTATTTGAAGAGGTGAAGTAAAAAAAACAAACAAACAAAAAAAATAAATAAATAAATACTCAGAAACGGTCATCTACACAAACATAACACTGTTATACAACACTTCAACTCTCCTGTATATTCCAGTGTTTTCAAGTGTAAATCACAGTTTAATCACTCACTTCACTTATTCCAGTGCTCCTTTACTTCTCATGAGTTTGAGTTTTAAACTAAACATTAATACACACAAACACACACCAACTTCAAACACTAATTTACACTGAAATACGTGCTAATATCACCAGCGCGCTAATATGCTAATCGCGATTTGCCTCTCCCTTTAATTTCCTCTCACTCACATTAATTAATTGTGGGCACAAATCATAACTTTATGATGGTTTGATTAAAAAATGTTTTGTTACCTGACATCGCCACATGTTTTCGGGATCTCACACATCCAGTCTGCCCCTTCCTCTGTGTTCACATTCCAGCTTCTGTTCTCCATTGACATCTCACAGCTCAAGTTAGTTTACAGTAAGAATTTAACAGGCACATAATCAAGAACTGAGCGCGTAAACTTGCGGATCAGTAGCAGCACATCACCAAACTGATTTTTTTATATTTTCAAACTGCACTAGTAAAAGGCGCGCGAGGCTGTCATTGGCCAGTTTCGTGAATGACAGTCAGATTAACCAATAATATATATATTTTTTCTTTTTTTAAGAAACGTGTGTGTATTTAGTTTTATTTTTTGGACTGTATTATTGATTAATTGGTCAAATGGTGTTTTCATGACAGTGTCTGAATAAAACATATTTTGTACATAAATTGTCAATTTGTTTCGAAAATGACCGATAGTTTCGCTAGATAAGATCCTCGGCTGAGATCGTTTAGAGTCATTTAAACTGCATTTTGGAAGTTCAAACTCGGAGCACCATTGAAATCCACTATATGAAGAGAAATCCTGAAATGTTTTCTTCAAGAAACATAATTTCTTACCGACAGAAGAAAGAAAGACACAAACATCTTGGATGACAAGGGGGTGAGTACATTATCTGTACATTTTTGTTCTGGAAGTGAACTTCTCCTTTAAAGGTGAGAATTGAAATGTTTCATGATATAGTTAATGTGTTTGTGAATGTTTCGAATAAAACATAAGTCTATTGGTGCTGCTGTTTCACATGATGACCCCCCCATTCGTGCCGCCTCAAAAACAATAGCTGTGTCCCAAAGTGGAGTGCACACACTTCGAAGTGCATGAACTTAGAAGGCCACACCATATTTGTTTTTATATTTTATGTTTTACTGGAGGAGATAGTGGGGATGTACCTCAGGCTTGGCCAAGAGCATGGCCGGGTAAATTATATTGTTTTGCTGCATCCTTGCCGGATAACAAAACCATGCGCGCACACACACAGACACACACACACATATATATGTGTGTGTGTGTTTTTTTCATGTGTGAATAGATATAGTGCACTATCTATTTTATCTACTTCTTATGACATAAAGTGAATGCTGAATCAATGTGCATTTTTTTTATACCCTGACCCCCACACAATACAGTCATCTCACCCACTCACACACACTTCATCCCTCTCACACATATATACTTACCTGCCCCCCACACAAAACACTCACATACATATGACATCTTTAACGATAAACACTGATCACAGTACCCACAGTAAATCAGATGAGTAACTGCGTCATTTCACTACGTCTTGCTGGATAACTCTGTGTATGTCACAAATTATCTTTGTATTCTTCTATATTAATGGAAAGATCACATAACGTTTGTCAATGTTTTTGTGCATTCTACACATTACGCATATACCTTCCAACACATATGTATTCTCTGTTTTTATCAGGAGTGCCCAGAGGACATAAAGTGAACGTTTGCAAAGGTCCATCGTGGTGATGGAAACCATAGTGGAGTCACAGTGAGTTATTCTGTGGGGTGGGAAAGGTCCTGTCTTTCTACAGATGGACAGTAAAAATCAACAGAATCATTTTATATCAAGTTGAACAATGTGATGAACAAGGCCTGAAGGTCAATGCCATGTTACTTATTTAAACTATCAAAGCAATCAACCTCTATTTAGCCTATGTATGTGTAGCCTATACTGTATATAGAGAACTGTTGATTCTGTCCTTTAAAATGTTAACACTTTATGATAAGTGAAACACATCTTTAAAAAAAAAATAACTGACAATTATACAATATACAACCAAATTTTATAATAATTTGACATACTTTTACAATGCCAAAATCGAACTCCTTTAAATTTGGTACATTTAAAATTCGCCTAAAATCGATAGTAATAAATGTGAATTCATCTCATTACATAAATGAACAAGGTAAGGTTTAAAGGTTTTTATTAACAATTAGCCAAATGTAGTCAATGTATGCGCATTACAGGCTGTGATGATGAGGAAATCAGCTCCGTATATTAGACATATTAAAAAAAAATTAGATTTAAGTTGTGGCATTTTAGCCTAGATATCCTTAATCCTTTATCCACGACCAAAAAAAATAGGAAACATCTAGCTTAATTTTCGTTTTTCCATTATTAAAACAAAACGACAGCAGCAACAATAATAATAATCAAATCATACTGTTTAATTTCTATTTTATTTAGTTTTGTTCGTATTTCGATTTGTTGTTAAATCACACTAGAGTCATCCAAATAAAGAAATATTTCAAGCCCAAAGTCAGTATTATTGAAAAATAATTGATTTGATTTGATAATCTTAAACCAGTCATATATCCTCTGGTCTGTGTGCAGTTATTTGATAGCATATTGTAGACAGACTGGAAATTAATCACATGAGTGATTAATAATGCTGCGTTCACGCCATATCGTAATTACCATAATTTTGAGATGACAACATGTGACGTTCTACTCAGACTCGGAATTCTGCTTTTCTATGGCAACACTATCAACGCCTTGAGCCTACACTGGTCAGGTGGTACAGCGGTCATGTGGTACCAGTCGTAGCTCTCAGAAGACAAATCACAAATTGTAATTACGAGTTCTACGAGGACGTGAACGCTTTTTACACGTTGGAATCTCGTAATTACGGGAATTTCGATGTGGCCTGAACCGCAGCACCGCGGACAATCGCTTAACTTCCTCATTATATAACATCTTGTTATTCATCAGCATGCAGATGAGGCTGGTATGCTAAATGCTGTATATGTAATTAACAATTACATTAAAGTGTGATAAAGGCGTGGAATCGGTCAATATTCAATGTTAGCAGTGATACTTTGTACATAAATATTTCCTATCAGGCACTTCCGCTAAAACGATCCATGGTGAATTAGTCTGGTCTGGTTCTGTTTATCAGTGATTGGGTGAGAACAGTTCAATACTACTGGCTGTGGAACCAGAACGGCGTTTTTAACCGGGCCCTGTGGCAAGCCATACGGCGTTAAAAGCAGCGCTTTTTACAAACACTAAAACTCTTTTGTACCGTTTACGCGCGTTTTTTACCAAGACGGCGTATTTGACGGCGCTAACACTGTTTTAAACGCCGTCAAAAACGGCGTTTTGTGTGCAAACGCGATTTATCTATAGCGTAATTCTGACCCCTTTGGCTTGCCATAGTCTTGTCCCACGTTTGGGTGGCGCTAGCAAACACGTCTTTCCTGCACTGTCGAGTCGGTCGCGCGGCTCGGTCTATTCAGAGCCGTATCCACCTTATTTTTCAATGCGTAAGCTGTTTTCTGGTAATGTGTTAGACTTCCGGTTCATAATTCACCATAGGAAAATAACGAGAAGAATCTCGAAGTGCAGTAAACGGTAAAACAGTTTGCACTACAAACCAGTGTATTCATAATTAAGAGAATACATTAAAATAAAACGGTAAGACATGCCAGTTTGCAGTATCAAGCAGCAAAACAAGCTTTTTGTGCAGCTAAAATAGCTGGAAGTGGATGAGACCGGAAGCCAGACACAAAAAAAAAAAAAAAATGGCTGCACCCACTCTTATGGGAAAAATAAGGTGGATAGAGAGAGAGAGTTGCGACAAATCCATTCACTCCAATGGACCAGTTTTTTTTACAGCAATGGCGGATCGTGGAGATGCGCAATAGTTCCCGGAAGTTAGCGCTAATACTATCAGCGCCATAGAGATGCAGCAGAAGAGACCGCTGTGATCCACTAGGCTAAATTATCATAAATGTATTAAATACCACTACTGTTTACAGTTGAAGTTAAAAGCTTACATACACCTTGCAGATACACTGCAAAATGTTAATTTAAATAATTTATTTTACCAAAATAAATACGTTTAAACATTGTTTATTTAGTACAGACCCGAATAAGATATTTCACATAAAAGATGTTGTTTACATATAGTCCATAAGATAAATAATAGTTACATTTATAAAAAAATGACCCAGTCCAAAAGTTTACATACACTTGATTCTTAATACTGTGTTAATATTAAACTCAAAATAAACTTTTGACAGTAAACCTGTACTTCATTGCTGTGTTTATATTTGCTGTACTTCTTATCTACTGTAGAAGCACTGTGTGTGTTGGAGGAGAAGTGATGCCACACGACCGATATGTGATAGAGCATCACTTTACCATTTCTCCTGTGTTTTTGTCCTTCTCTATTTTGCTCTAAGAACAAGAACCACCTGAAGACTAATGAGAACACCTCTGAAGAGATGACGCCAAGCCTTGAGAGGACTTCAGATGACGCCACCTCCGAATAAACACACAAAACTACCAAATTTCCTTTGTATTATAATCAACGTGATCAAATCATGTGATCATTACTTTAATGTATTAATTGTTTCTGCTGAATACATGATGTTAACTAACTGCATGATTTGTATAGCCTAATTTTAGAAAATTTCTGCAATATGAACATTGCTTTGACAGTTACTATTAACATAGCTCTTTTTTGTAACGTAGAAACATTAATTTTCTGTAAAGCTGCTTTGAAACACTGTGTTTAATAAAAAGTCCTAAACAAATAAATGTAAATAAAATAAAACTTAATGCATCTTTTTTCTCCTCTCCGTGTCAGTAGGGAAACCATACATTCATTCTGCTTTCTGTGGGTGACTCTGGAGCATTCCCATGTAGCACAGCAAACTACAAGGACAACATGCTTTTACGTTTATTATGAATAAATCTAACCCTAACCCTAACCCTAACAAAAGTCAACATGCATAAAATACAGTGCCCTCCACTAATATTGGCACCCTTGGTAAATATGAGCAAAGGTGGCTGTGAAAATAAATCTGCATTGTTTATCCTTTTAATCTTTCATTCACAATATTCTAACCTATCATTTAAGTAAAACCATGGAAAGCAGGGGGAAAAGCTCTTCATGAAATAAATGTTTTTCTGTAGTTCATGTTGACCACAATTATTGGCACCCAATTATTGCAATGTCCTTTATTCAAGATAACAGCTCTGTGTTTTCTCCTTTATTGCCTGAAGAGTTTGGAGAACACCTGACAAGAGATCAGAGACCATTCCTTCATACAGAAACTCTTCAGATCCTTCAGTTTCTCAGCTCCATGCTGGTGCTTCTTCTCTTCAGTTCACCTCACGCGTTTTCTATAGGGTTCAGGTCAGGAAACTGGGATGGCCATGGCAGAAGCTTCATTTTATACTCAGTGACACATTTTTGTGTTGATTTCAATGATTGATTTGGATCATTGTCCTGATGGAAGATCCAACCACAGCTCATTATAGATCTTCTAACAGATGCAGTCAGGTTTATATTTTTTATCTGTTGGTATTTGCTAGAATCCATGATGCCATGTATCTGAACAAGATGTCCAGGACCTCTGGCAGGAAAATAAGCCCACAACATTAAAGATCCAGCAGTATATTTAACCGTGGGCATGGGGTATTTTTTGTACCAAACCTGTCTTGAGTGTTTGCATTAGCATTCCGTTTGCCGTTTAGCCTGCCATTTGCCATTTGCGTTCTCACTCACATCTCTATTCACGTCTACTACCGCTTTCCTTTTTTCCCTCGCTCTCGTTGATCGCTCGTTTTATTCTACAACCGCGGGTGCAGCGTGTTTGTAGTGTGTTAGCCGGTTATCTTGCCATTCACTTTTACTTTCTCTACGCCTTTTTCTACACAAGTTCATCAAACAACAGTGGTGAGTTGAAATCGTTCTACAACTACGGTGAGTAATGGCTTCTTCTCCTTTCCTGGTAACCTGCATCACCTGTCATATGTATAGTTTATCAATCTCTGTCGGCAGCGAGGGATTCACATGTGATAAATGCAGGGAAATAGTTAGGCTGACAGAGAAGATTTCAGAACTAGAGACACGCATCCAAACTTTAATCGAGGATAGTAAGAATGTGAGGGCATTAGATACGGCCTTGGATGCGACTAGCTTAGGAAGTCCCGTACATTGTTCGGTTCCGGTAACTTCGCCTTTGCAGCAGGGCAACTGGGTGACTGTGAGACGGCATAGTCGCGGGTCAAAACACCGCTCTTCTGTTCCGATCAGAACATCAAACAGGTTCTCCCCACTCAGTGACGCACCCACTGAGAAACCTGATCAAAGTGCTCTAGTTATTGGCGATTCTATTGTACGGAACGTGAAAATAGAGACACCAGCCACCATAGTCCAATGTTTACCGGGAGCCAGAGCGCCTGACATCTTGGCAAATTTAAAAGTGCTGGCTAATGCTAAACGTAAATTCAGTAAGATCGTTATTCACGTCGGCACAAATGATGTTCGACTTCGCCAGTCGGAGATCACTAAAAATAATGTTAAAGAGGTGTGTGAACTTGCAAGTACGATGTCAGACACTGTAATTTGCTCTGGTCCCCTCCCTGCGTATCGTGGTGACGAGATACATAGCAGACTGTTGTCACTAAATGGCTGGATGTCTAAGTGGTGCCCGCAGAATAACATAGGTTTCATAGACAATTGGACAAGTTTTTGGGGCAGACCTGACCTGTTGAAAAGAGATGGTCTTCATCCTTCCGGGGGTGGTGCCACTCTTCTCTCTAGTAATATGGCATATAGTCTTAGAGTTTGCACTTGACTAACTGGGGCCCAGGTCAGGAAGCAGACAGACTGGCTAATCCGACCGTCTGCTAGCCGCCTCACGTCACCGAAACCAGTTAATTCTCAGCACATAGAGACCCTTACACCTAGATATCATGCTATAGAGACTGTGTCTGTTCCCCGAGCTAGACAATACAAAAGACGTCCAAACCAATTTAAGAGTAACAATCTAATCAATGTTCAACAAATAAAAAATTTACATGATACAGAGAAACAAATGATAAAACTCGGCCTTTTGAATATCAGGTCCCTCTCCACAAAAGCGCTTTTTGTAAATGATATGATCATTGATCATAACCTAGATGTGCTATGTTTGACAGAAACCTGGCTAAAATCAGATGATTACATTATCTTAAACGAGTCTACCCCTAATGGTTACCATTATAAACATGAGCCACGTCTAAAAGGTAAAGGGGGAGGTGTTTCTACAATTTATAGCAATATTTTTAGTGTTTCACAGAGAGCGGATTTCAAGTATAACTCGTTTGAAGTAATGGTGCTTCATATAACATTATCCAGAGAAACAAGTGTTAATGCTAAATCCCCTATGACGTTTGTACTTGCTACTGTATACAGGCCACCAGGGCACCATACAGATTTTCTTAAAGAATTCGCTGATTTTATATCTGAGCTGGTGTTGGCTACAGATAAGGTCTTAATAGTAGGTGACTTTAACATCCATGTTGATCTTAAAAATGATTCACTGGCAGCTGCATTTATAGACATTCTAAATTCTATTGGAGTTAGACAACATGTGTCAGGTCCCACTCATCGTCGAAATCATACTTTAGACTTAATACTGTCACATGGAATTGATGTCAATGACGTTGAGATTCTGCAGCAAAGTGATGATATCTCTGATCATTATCTAGTCTTGTGTATTCTCCAGATGACTAAAACTGTAAATTCAACTCCTTATTACAAGTATGGTAGAACCATCACTTCTACTACAAAAGATTGCTTTTTAAGTAATCTTCCTGACTTATCTGAATTCCTCAGCATGTCCAATAGCTCAGAAAAACTTGATGATGTAACAGAAATTATTGACTCTCTCTTTTCCAGGACTCTAGATACGGTTGCTCCTCTGCGCCTAAGGAAGATTAAGGAAAATAGTCCGACCCCGTGGTATAACGAGCACACTCGTGCCCTAAAGAGAGCAGCCCGGAAAATGGAGCGCAGCTGGAGGAAAACAAATTTAGAGGTTTTTCGTATTGCTTGGCGTGAATGTACCCTATCGTACAGAAAAGCGTTAAAATCGGCAAGATCTGATTACTTTTCGACTCTATTAGAAGAAAACAAACATAACCCTAGGTATTTATTCAATACAGTGGCTAAGTTAACAAAAAATAAGGAACCAACAGGCACTGACTATGCCCATCAGCATAGCAGTAATGACTTCATGAACTACTTTACTTCTAAGATCGATACAATTAGAGACAAAATTGTCACTATGCAGCCGTCAATTACAGTGTCGCATCAGATAGTGCGCTATAGATCTCCTGGGAAACAATTCAACTCATTCTCTACTATAGGTCAGGATGAATTGTATAGACTTGTTAAAGCATCTAAACCAACAACTTGTATGCTAGACCCTATTCCATCTAGGCTACTAAAAGACTTGCTTCCAGATCTCATAGATCCTCTGCTAAATATTATTAATTCATCACTGTCATTAGGATATGTCCCCAAAACCTTCAAACTGGCTGCTATTAAGCCTCTAATTAAAAAACCACAACTTGACCCTAACGAATTAACTAATTACAGACCTATCTCGAATCTCCCATTTCTATCAAAGATATTAGAAAAGGTTGTATCCTCACAACTATCCTCCTTCCTACAGAAATATGATATCTGTGAGGATTTTCAGTCAGGTTTTAGACCGTACCATAGTACTGAGACTGCTCTTATTAGAGTTACAAATGATCTACTCTTGTCATCCGATCGTGGTTGTATTTCTCTGTTAGTGCTACTGGATCTTAGTGCTGCGTTTGATACTGTTGACCACAACATTCTCTTGAATAGACTTGAGAATTATGTTGGCATTAGTGGTAGTGCATTGGCATGGTTCAAATCGTATTTATCTGACCGCCATCAATTCGTGGCAGTAAATGAAGAGGTATCATATCGTTCACAAGTGCAGTATGGAGTACCGCAAGGCTCAGTACTAGGGCCATTACTCTTTACGCTTTACATGTTACCCTTGGGTGATATCATCAGGAAATATGGTGTTAGCTTTCACTGCTACGCTGATGATACCCAGCTCTATATTTCTTCGCGGCCCGGTGAAACGTACCAATTTGAAAAACTAATGGATTGTGTAGTTGAGTTAAAAAATTGGATGACAAGTAATTTCTTACTGCTAAATTCTGAAAAAACAGAGGTGTTAATTATTGGGCCTAAAACCTCAGCATGTAATAACCTACAACACTGTCTAATACTTGATGGCTGTTCTGTTAATTCTTCGTCATCAGTTAGGAACCTAGGTGTGCTATTTGATGGTAATCTTTCATTTGAAAACCACATCTCTAGTATTTGCAAAACTGCATTTTTCCATCTCAAAAATATATCTAAACTACGCCCTATGCTATCAATGTCAAATGCTGAAACATTAATCCATGCATTTATGACCTCACGGTTAGATTATTGTAATGCTTTATTGGGTGGTTGTTCTGCTCGCTTAATAAACAAACTCCAGCTGGTCCAAAATGCAGCAGCTAGAGTTCTTACTAGAACCAAAAAGTATGATCATATTAGCCCGGTTCTGTCTACACTGCACTGGCTCCCTATTAAACATCGTATAGATTTTAAAATCTTGCTAATTACTTACAAAGCCCTGAATGGTTTAGCTCCTCAGTACCTGAGCGAGCTCTTATCGCATTATAGTCCCTCACGTCCGCTGCGTTCTCAAGACTCTGGTAATTTGATAATACCGAGAATATCAAAATCAACTGCGGGCGGCAGATCATTTTCTTATCTAGCACCCAAACTCTGGAACAATCTACCCTACAATGTTCGGGACGCAGACACACTCTGTCAGTTTAAATCTAGATTAAAGACACATCTCTTTAACCTTGCTTACACCAATAACTAATTAACATATTCTTATAATTCAAATCCGTTAAAGGATTGTTAGGCTGCACTAATTAGGTCTACCGGAACCGGGAACACTTCCCATAACACCTGATGTACTCAGTGCATCGTCAGAAGAATGGCATCTACGCTAATATTAGTCTGTTTCTCTCTTATTCCGAGGTCACCTCAACCACCAGATCCAGTCCGTATCCAGATCAGATGGTCACTGCAGTCCCCCGGATCCAGTCCGAACCCAGCCCACATGGTGGATCGGCACCTAGAGACGACCTCTACCGCCCTGAATGTCAGCGGAGTCCACATCAACTAGATGAGCCCCAGAGACGGATCCACAGTGAAGACCACATCACCTAGACGGCTGTCGGCACAGGACCACGGGAACTTTTGGCCAGAGGAGAACTGGCCCCCCGACTGAGCCTGGTTTCTCCCAAGGTTTTTTTCTCCATTTGTCACCGATGGAGTTTTGGTTCCTTGCCGCTGTCGCCTCTGGCTTGCTTAGTTGGGGACACTTTCTTTAAACACAATATTGTATTTTATTTTATTGATTTTGATTAACTACCTTTACCTAAAATGTGAGTGTTTACTGTTGCCTTTGGCATTGTTGATGTACTGTTTTCCTATTTAATACTGTACAGCCGCCTTGCCACAATTCTGTATTGTTAAAGGCGGTATATAAATAAAGGTGACTTGACTTGACTTGACTTGTTTGCTGCCAGAAAGCTCTTTTTTTAGTTTCATCTGACCACAGAAGCCAGTCCAGTCTGAAATTATAATTATCATACTCCTAGTCATTCTAGTGTGCTAAATAATGCAAATATGAATGGGAATATACTTCAGAGATATTTTACTCATTATAATTTCCAAGGGTGCCAATAATTGTGCCCAACATGCATATGAGAAAAACATTTATTTCATAACGTAAGTTTCCCCCCAATTTAAATTGTTTTACTTCAATGAAAGGTTAGCATTTTGTGATTTTTTTTAATGTAAGATCATAAAGATAAACAAAGCAGATTTATTTTCATAGCCATCTTTGCTCATATTTACCAAGGGTGCCAATATTAGTGGAGGGCACTGTATATATATATACATGGAAATATCACAGAATGACACATGCACCAGATTTTTTCTTCAGCTCTTCAACTTGTTTTTCTAGATCTCTTATTTCGTCTCCTTTCTGCTTCTGCAGGTGTTGATTGAGTTTTTCCAGTAATTCCTGTTGTTTCTGATGGTTTTCTAGCATCTGTTGAAGCTCCTGAATGTGCTGCTCTATTTTCTCTCCGACATCATTAATTTCTTCTGCTTGTTTTCTGGCTTCATCTTCATGTTTCTTTTCTATGACTTTTATTTCATCTTCATGTTTCTTTTTCATTTTCTCTCGCTCTTTTTCTTCTCTTTCTTTTCTGTCCTCCTCGTCCTTTTCTCTTTTCTTGATTTCTTTTTCTTGCTCTTGTTTCAGATCTTCAATCATTTTCTTCCATCTCTTTCTCTCTTCTTCTCGTATCTCAACGTCTTCTCTTTTTTTTTTCTCCCACTCCTCTTTTCTCTTTCTTTCCAGTTGTTCATAATATCTTTCCATCTCCTGTTTCTTTTCCTCATATTCTCTCTCTTTGTCTTCTCTCTCTCTTCTCTGTTTCTGTCTCTCGTCCTCTATCTTCTGTTGTTCTTCTTCTCTCTCTCTGTCAAATTTCTTTCTCATTTCCTCCAGTTCTTTTTGTTTTTCTCTCAGTTGTTTCTCGTGTTTCTCTTTCATCTTTCTTTCTTCTTCCTCTCGCTCTATTGTCTGCTGTTTCTTTTTATCTTCCCATTCTCTCTGCTGTCGTTTAATTTCTTCTTGAGTCTCTTTTTTGTCATGTTCAGCCTCTTTTATTTTTCTCTTCCATTCCTCTCTCTGTTTCTCTTCTTGTTCAGTTCTCTCTCTTTCCTCAGATTCTCTCTTCTTATTTTCTTCTTCTTGTTTCTTTTGTAATTTTGCTATAATACGTTCTTGTTCATGTTTCATCTTTTCTTGATCTTGTCTGTTTTTCTCTTCTCTCTTTCTATCTTCTTCTTCTCTTTCTTTTTTTTGTTTTTCATACTGTGATCTCTGACTTTCAATTTCTTTCTTCATCTCCTCAATTTTTTGATTAAATTCAGCTCTTTGTTGTTTTTCCTCCTCTGATCGTTTCTGGTTTTCAGCCTCTTGTTTCTCTCGTTGTTTTTTCTCTTTTTCTTCAAACTCTTTTATGAGATTTTCATTTTTTTGTCTGAACTCATTCTCTCTTTGTTTTCTCTCCTCCTCTGCTCTTTGTTTCTCTTTCTCAAGACTTTTCTTCATGTTCTCCATTTCTGTCTCGTATTTGGCTTGTAACTCATCTTTCTGGATCTGAATTTCTCTCTCTTTCTCTTTCATTATTTCCTGTATTCTCTTTTTAATGGACATCTCTGCCTCCTCAAACATGCTGTTAGTGAAGTATCGACCCTCATTATTATTTTTCACCTCTTCTATCATGTTTAATAGTTGAATCACTTGAGTTTTGTCTTGTTTTTCTTGGTTATTGAAAACCAGGAATCTGTTTCCACAATCTCTGATCAGTTTCTGGAGTTGTGCAGACTTACTTCTCTTCACATAATCCTCTATAGATTTACTCCCGAGATCGTCTCCTTTAGTGAACAGAACGATGCTGAATTGAGCAGCTTTTGGACCAAATATCTTCTTAATGAGATCCACAGTGTCCATCTCCTCCTTGGTGAATCGTCCCAAACTCAACACAATGACAAACACATGAGGTCCAGGTGACGACAGTGAAACACATTTCATTATTTCTTCCGCTGCTTGATCATTTGTCAGTGTCGTGTCAAAGAGTCCTGGAGTATCAACAACAGCTACTGATCGACCATCGACTTCGCTGACTCCTTTTTGACAAACAGTCGTCACTGAATCTGTGCTTAATTCACTCTCAAATTCCTCTCTTCCCAGAATAGTGTTTCCTGTTGCACTCTTTCCACTTCCTGTCCTCCCGAGTAGCACAATCCTCAAACACTTCAGATCATCCATTACTTCTTTAGTACCTGGAACAAGGTAGAAACACATGTCGTGAAAATGAATCTTCAAGACTGCTGTAGATTTAAATCCTTTTTAAAGGCAGGAATGTATGTTGTTAAAATCATTAACAGAAATAATTAAATTTTCTAAATAGATTTCAAAATGAGTCATTAACTGAGTAATTAGTCCAACAGGTTCAGACAATTTATGTTTAGTTCAGATTTATAAAATAATATTAGATATGAAAAGATATTTCTGCCCCCATATCTTGAATTTTGTGATCATTCTTAATGCATTTTAACACTCTAAATGCAAACAGTCACTGTTTAACCCATTAGACTTCATCACGTAATGAATGCGTTCACTCCATAGGTGTGTTTTTTTTGTTTTTATTTTATTTTAGTTGTTTTTTTGTAAAATACTTGATAATGTCAAATTGCACATCATTAAAACAACAATTAGGATATTATAGCAGACAATATATATCACATACCCCTAATGTGTACCCACGTGTTGTGAATTAGGTCAAGCTTTTGTGAAAAGAATGTGCGTATAAAGACAAATATTCTAAAATTATTAGTGAATGAGACTCAGTGTTTTTATACCTGGCTGTTTTGTAGCCTTACAAACATTAGTCAATTAAATGTAATGTGCCTTAGATTCAAGCTATACATTTTATCAATATGTGTTTAATAGCAACTGCAACTGATCCAGCATGCAGCAGCGAGAGTCATCTTTAATGAGCCGAAAAAGCTCACATTACCCCTTTCTTCATTAATTTGCACTACCAATAGCCGCTCACATAAAATTCAAGGTACTGATGTTTTCCTACAAGACAACAACTGGCGCTACACCAATATACCTAAACGTGCTAGTTCAAACTTATGCGCCCTCCAGAAACTTGCATTCTGCAAGTGAACAACACCTTGCGATACCATCCCAAAGAGGTACCAAATCATTCTCATGGACCTTTTCCTGGACTGTGCCGAGCTGGTGGAATGATCTTTTAAATAAAAAACCTACACTAACAGAGACTTGCCATGGCACTTATATACTGTTGCTCTCTCATTGATCTGATCGCTTCTATTGTTCTCCTCATTTGTAAGTCACTTTGGATAAAAGCGTCTGCTTAAATGATTAAATTTAAATGTAAATGTAATAGGAATTTAACATGTGACCTTGGGATTGCTAGCACCATGTTCTACCAGCTACAAGAAACAAACAAACAAACAAACAAACAAAAAATGATTACTCTGGACCTCTGACCACATTTACAATATATCAATATAATTTCATTTAACTAGTGAACACAAAATTATGCAAAAATATAAGTACTGATCTGTTCCTTATACCCAAAACTCAAACCTATTTCATTAATAGCCATGAGAGAAGTTTAAGTAAATTTTAGAGCTCACCCTCCGACTGAATCTTCTGCTTTAATTCTTTGATTTCATCTTCCATTTTCTTCAGTTCTTTCTTGTGTTGTTCCTCCAGTTCATGTCTGACTCTGTTCACTTGAGTTCTCACATACATCTGAGCTGAATAGGGTTCAGTCTTCATGTTCTCTATATAATCCAGCAGTTCTGGGATCTGTCGGGAGTTTACAGGTTCCTTTAACCCCATCAGTCTGTACTGACCTCCACAATGGCTGATTAACCTCTGACATTCTGTGTTGGATTTGACAAACTCTGTTGCAAGTCCTTCAACAGAGAGATTAGTGGTAAAGAGCAGAACAAAATGCTCACTAGAGTCAAATATCTTCTGGATCATCTCTATTTCTGCTTTGTCTTCATTACTGAGTGGAGCATCAGGAATAACAAGGAGGAAAACATGAACTCCAGGATGACAGAGAGACACACAGTGGAGAGTCTGACGCATCACTTCCTCCTCTGAGAGACGAATCAGAGCTGGAAGCTCCACCAGATTGATCAGACGACCATGAATCTTCTTGTCTTTCTTCACAAACTCTGATTTTCTGTCTGCTTGCTGCTGGATCAGCTCTGATGTGGAGGATTTTAATGTGTCGTCACTCCCACACACAACCAGATTCAGCTCTGACACTGGAAAATGTAGCAAAATATATATTAGACGGTAGACACCCATTTTAAAATAGTAGAACACACAGAGTCTTTGAATTTGCAGGCTGTTTGACTTACTATTAGGACGACTGCCATCTGGACTTCGCTTTCTCCTGCTAACTGCAATCAAAATAAAAGAGTTGGAACAAATGGAACAAACTGTGAGGTGACAAAACACCGCTCGTCCGTTCCGATCAGAACATCAAACAGGTTCTCCCCATTCAGTGACACACCCACTGAGAAACCTGATCAAAGTGCTCTAGTTATTGGCGATTCTATTGTACACAAATGCAATCTTCTTTAATGAATATTAGACTCCTTTCTACGAAAGGACTTTTTGTAAATTATATGATCACAGATCATAACCTAGATGTGCTCTGTTTGACAGAAACCTTACTGAAACTGGAAGATCACATTACATATTACATTTACTTTAGTCTGCCCACCAAGAGTCTGGGGAGTGAATTTCGAGGGGGAGTGGGGTTTCATTTCCAACGGGTTAAGCTAAATAAAGGTGACTTGACAACTGTTAAGGGAATTTTCTGGTTTAACAAAATTTAAAACACTGTTATATACGCTTTGACATGATTTCATGCTACGCATCAGTTTCAAAACAAACTTTGAATAACAGTTTAATCCAATTCTATTCATAAATGTAAACGGTAAACATACATTCAAGTGTGGTTTAAAGGGTTACTCCACCCCAAAATAAAAATTTTGCCATTAATCACTTACCCCCATGTTGTTCTCTACCCGTAAAAGCTTTGTTCACCTTCGGAATACAATATAAGATATTTTGGATGAAAAACAGGAGGATTTTGACTGTCCCATTGACTGCCAGGTAAATGCTACTTTCAAGACCCAGAAAAGTATGAAAGGCATCGTTAAAAAAAGTCCATCTGCCATCAGTGGTTCAACCATAATTTTATCAGGTGACAAGAATACTTTCTGTATGCAAATAAAATAAAAATAATGACTTTATTCCACAATTTGTTTCATCTGCGTCAGCATAGTGCCATTTTGGAGAGTATTTGCTGTTCTCTGTCAGCTGCGTCACACGGCATACATTTTCTCTGTTTATTTACGCTTTGATTTAAACGAAAACAGCATATCCGCGTGAATGATTAAAATCATTATTTTTATTTTCTTTGCGTACAAAAAGTATTCTCGTCACCTGATAAAATGATGGTTGAACCACTGATGGCAGATGGACTTTTTTTAACGATGCCTTTTATACTTTTCTGGGTCTTGAAAGTAGCAGTTACCTGGCAGTCAATGGGACAGTCAAAATCCTCCTGTTTTTCATCCAAAATATCTTAAATTGTATTCCGAAGACGAACGAAGCTTTTACAGGGTTTGGAACAACATGGGGATAAGTGATTAATTCGTGGTGGAGTAACCCTTTAACTGCTCACATATCTTCTGGGGTCACTGTATTAAAGGCAACAAAACTTTATAGACTTACAAAGGTTCAAGATCTTTGGAAAACTGTATGCACTTTTCTCTTCCCTTTTCTCTTTATGGCTTTCATCAATATTTTCATCCTCTGAGAGATCAGAATCCACAGATCCGCTGTCTTCTGTGTCTTCTTGTCTCATAGTCTCACCGTAGTTTTTGCACTTCAGTGTATTCTTTGATGTTTTGAAAATCTGAGAGCAGATATTTGTTTGATCCTTAACGTGAACATGTCCTCCTCCACACTCTGCTGTTAACTGCTGAATAGATTCATTAACTTCAGCTCTGTGTGTCTGTTCATCAGTGGTGATCACTATCGTGTGTTTAATGGCATCTTCACTGAATAGTTTGAGCAGGTGTTTGACTCTTCTCAGGTCGTCCTCAGTGAAGTGTTTGTGCTGCAGTACGAGTATGAAGACATGAGGTCCTGGATCAGACAGATGGACACACTCTCTCACTGTCTGTGTGATCTGATGATCTGAGATGTTGGTCTGGAGCAGCTGAGGACTGTTGATGATGATCACGTGTCTGTCCTTCAGTCTTCCTGAGACTCTCTCTACAACATCTGGAGGAGCTTCACTGTCAAACGCTGCTCGTCCTAATATGAAGTTTCCCACATCACTGTTTTCAGACGCGCTCCAACCCAGAAGAACAATCCTCACTGCAAACAGTCAAATCAGACGTTCAGTATTTAAAAGACACACACATTCAAAACATCCATCATAAGGTAAAAGCCAATAAAACATTTGTAAATTTGTAAGTTGTCTTGTTTACTATTTATTTCTCCAGCAACAGCTTTACATTGCAGAGTGATTTTTTTCACAGAATTTTATATTGTTTTTCAGTAAACATCTGTAAGTGTAAAATCATACATTTGAGATGTAAAATTTTTACTGTTTTTAAAAACAATCAATTCCAATGGATAACTTTACTTTCTTACTCCATTGGTCGATTATTTTTCTTGTTTTAGTACTAATCCTCACTTATTTTTATTTCTTAATTTTTTTTCAGTGAAAATCACATAAAAGAAAAGTATCTCTCTAAGAGTTAGAAAAAACTGTAAAACTATCACACTTTGCTGTTAAATCATTTATTAATTGACTTACTAGTGGGGAGACTGAAATCTGTAGTATTGAAGCGCACTGTAAAACACAAGAACACAAACACAGATAGTGAACATTATGTGCACTACAGGTGTTGGTCATATAATTATAATATCTTAAAAAAGTTGATTTATTTCACTAATTCCATTCAAGAAGTAAAACTTGTATAATGTACACATTCATTCCACACAGACTGATATATTTCAAGTGTTTATTTCTTCTAATTTTGATGATTATAACTGACAATTAATGAAAACCCCAAATTCAGTATCTCAGAAAATCAGAATATTACTTAAGACCAATACAAAGAAAGGATTTTTAGAAATCTTGGCCAGCTGAAAAGTATGAGCATGTACAGCACTCAATACTTAGCTGGGGCTTAGTTGGGGAATATCAGCGTAATTAGATATTCTAATTATATGACCTGACCAGCACCTGTAAATGACTGAAATAATTATGACTCTAAAACGTAACTCATAAGCACTCTAATTTTAACCATCATGCTTCTTCTTATATTTTTTATGGCGATTGGCAGCCAGCGTGTTGGTGCAGTACTGCCACCTTCTGTTCCGGAGAGTGGATCAGAAAATAGGTTTACAGACTAAATCACCCGCTCTCCCTCTTTTTACCCCTTACACACGCTGTTGTTGTTAAATAATGTTAATATTAACACTGCTAAAACATAATTTATGTGCAAGAAAAGATTAGAGCAATAACGACAGAATGTATGTTGTGTATGTTTTATTATAATTTTTTTTTTTTTTACTCTTTTAGTGGTTTTTATATGTTTTGTTGATCATGGGTGATGCATTGATTGGATGGCACTTTAGTTTTGTTGTACATGTCACAATGACAATAAAGACTTGAACTTGTAGTGAAAAGCAACTGAGGTTGTCAGTAACCGGAGCTACCTAATGTTACCTAATGTTTAACATACTTATTGTTAAACTTTTTGAGAAACAGTCTTTGTTTTGAGAACTGAATTAATGGTTTGGAAAAATGGGCCAATCGAGAAACAATCGAGAAAACTGCAAATAGGACTAGATTCTTACCTAACTCCGCTATTAGTTTCTGTGATCGGCATTGTTTTGTGATCACATTATTGTTTTGTCAGATATGGCAAAAATGCTTATATCCATGATGAAAGTGGAGCTAGCGTCGGAGGACCGGATCACCAAACAATTATGCAATAAATCTCTGACATATCTGGACAGGGTTAGATTTCTCAGGGGACTTCTAAGTTAGCCAAGAAGCAGTAATTTTTTAAAATTAAATGAATTAAAATTATCTGATTCACAAATAAATTTGTTAGTGAACTGGGCCACATTTTGTGTTTTTGACTTAAAAAGGTTTAAGACTCATTTGTTAATGAAGCTGACTACACTAGATATGCTGCGTGTGCATGCAACCATCATGCACAGTTTATTGAAAGACCTGTTTTTTGCCATTATTTTAGACTGAAAAGCAGCACATGAAACACTGCTTACATTTATATTTTATTCTGTGATAATTTTGGGGCAGGGTTGCCAGGTCACATTTTGGGGTAAAATAAAAAAATTTTGGCTGGATTCTCCAGGTAAAAATTCCTGGGACTAAATTATAATGTTTTTAGGGTTGCTTCAACCCGCAGACCATGAAAAACAACCCACAATGACAGTGTTAAAGTAGCCAAAATCAGTGGAAAAAAAAAACATGGACTTGGCAACACTTCAAAAAGTTAGGAGCACCAAAAAAAAATTTAGGAGCACCAAATGAATATTAAGCCTACAGCCTAGATTTGTTATGTAGCCTAATTTGCGCACATTGGGGAGTCACTCTCTAAACGTGGGGTATTAAAATTGCTTTTGAATGCGCGCGCGCGCGTTTTACTTTCGGTTTCATTTTAACGATGGCGCTAAACTCGGTGCTGAGCGTCCATTCTACAATACAAGTCATTAATTTAACGAAGCAATTTGAAAGTGGGGGAGTTTTGAAAAGTGTGTCCCCAGTGGAAATTACGCCCCTGCGTGAGTGAAACTCTGAAGCCGAGTTATCATTTGATGTGAATGTGCCGCGTTGTAGTATATTGAGACGGAGGCGCCAGAATTGCGTCTGACAGAATGTGCGCTGTAGCACGAAACATAGTATATTCATTGATCGCGGAACGTATCAAAAGAAGGGGGGGCCCGGGAAGGTGTGTGTGAGTGTGTGGGGAGGGGGGGGGGGGTCTACATTTTAATATTAAAAACAGTATTAATAGTATAGTTATTAGTTAAAATGTTTTATTTAACTTTATAAATGAGTCAATTTATACAATCTCTAAAATGTTATAAATAAGTCCGGGCTTTTCAGGTCATAGTTCAGACGCGGCTGGGCTTCGGGCCTGTTCTAGGCTTATCCTTATTTTTATATTTTATACATACACCAATTATGGTGATGAAAACAAATTTCTGCGCTGGTGGAAACAACATGCGACTTCACTTTCGCTTTCACTTTCGAGACCGGCTCCGGAAGCGTTTAGTGTCTCCGCCATCAGCAGCAAATCAGCGCAGCTGGAAGATCAAGCGCACGCAATGGGCTGAAACTTCCCACACAGCTCCGGCAAATGTAATTACAATGAATGTGTCGGGGGAAATAGAAAGGAGATATTTTAATTATTTATGAACAAACCAGTGTTTTCCCAAGGATTAAGTTTGGACGCGCCTTTAGAGAAATGCATCTTTACAGATTACATATTGAAGAGTTTTTTTGTTTTTGTGAAACAGTATTAGTTGTGTTTCGTTAAGTAATAATTTCAAGCTTTCTATAGATATATGTATCATGTCTGTGAGGTTTGTATTCGCTGAGTTTCCGTTAATTTTGGTGAAGCGCTCCTATTGAGACGACAGAAAGCGCATCATGTTTGTTTTCTTTATTTAATAAAAGCACCGTTTGCAACGTTTTGTGGATATTGTGAGTGCACACAAACAAAAGAGCCTTAACAGTTCCGAATGATGTATTACTCCACATTTATGAGCAAAAATGATGGAACATTTTAAATTGTTTCCACTGAAAAAAAAAATGCAAGTAATGGCGCTGGCGCCTCCATTTCCTGCAATTCGGCTTTAGCTTCTACTCTCTGCGCTGACGATTGGATATGCGTCTAATAGCACACATTTATCTGTTTAACGTTGAAACTAACATTGTTTTATACTTGAACTCTTTTAGGCCTACATCTATAGATCTTATTTTAGGCAAGTCGTGATTTGAGAAGGCAAAAATTATCAAACAGACTCGGGCCGAGAATTCTGATAAACTGTCTGACAAGGGCCGGGCTATATAGGGCATATATATGAGGCCCATGCTGGGCTATAATGAACATTTATCCCAATACTTAAGTTATTATTTAATGTTTGCAACATAGAATGTAGCCTATACGGTGTATCCTGCTCGTGAAGCTTGTTTAAACATAAAGCTTAACTTACATGACCGGAGCTCTCTCTGGATCAGCGGTTGCGGGAAAGCAGGTTTCGACGTGATTGCCATTTCAAATGTTTTATAGACATGGCGAAGTCATCATCATAGCAATAAGACTCTGTGTTTTTGAATCGAGATCGCGAACTTTTAATGAATAATCTATATGCGTCTATAGGCCATGTATGTCATAATTTGTACCAAACCTCAAAAGTTACCCGGGCCCAGGCCCGGGCGGCCCCCCCGCTTCCGCGATCCATGAGTATATTACTTCAGAAGCAGATTGTGGGGCCTTTTTTATATGTTCACAATCAAAAATCGTCATATCACACACCCCTAATTGCAATGTAGTTTGTACAAATCCGGAACAGAGTGTTAAATAATTAATTCATAACGAATGAATTAGTTGTAGCCTACCGTTTCCACTACCTGACCCGCATGGTCTTTGTTTTACCCATAACCAAACCATAAATAAATAAAGATAAGTTACACACAAATTACCACCTGTCAATCATTTTTTTTCCGCGGGACTCTGAAATGAATAGGCACAGTGATCTGTGTCGTTATAATGGCGTCGACAAACTTGGTTGATAAAAAAAGGTGCAAGGGGAGGCTCAGCATCGTGATGTCTATCGGCCATCACCCAACCCTAGCGCATAGAGCATCCGAATGCTAGGATTGGCTCTGATTAGATCATTTACTGTGAAATCATATTAAATTTTACATTTTTATAGGCATTTTGAAGTATCACATCAGAAACGTGTGATGGAAACATCAAATTTTGAATACAAATCCCTTAATTTGCAAAAAAGTTTTTATGCTAACTTAAGCTGGCTTTTGGCATGTGGAAAAGGGTTAATGTGAATAATGGGAAACGGAAATGCATTTGTCTGATAAATTATCCCATGCGCATCAAAAAAGCCATGGGACTTTGCGCCCAGGGGATGGCGATTCCCGACTAACTAGCAAGCCGATCTTGTTCAATATAGCATCTGAAATGTTGTTATGGTCATTCTGAAATTCCAGAGCAAAGTCTGTCAAAGTATTTCTGTATAATTGCATCCCAGCACTGTCATACATGGCTGTGATCCAGCAGCATCTACCTCCAAAAGCAATGACTGCATTTATTGTGTTTCGTCTGCTTGCTTGTAATTTATTATAAATGAAAATTACTATATTCAGTGGCTTCTCCTACTTTTCTTAGTGACATTAGTTCTCTGTGACTCATTGGATGGAAACAGTGCTTATTCCCAAAGTTTTATGCATATTTGCGCGCAAGTTAATTTCGCAACTTTGGATGGAAACCCAGCTTCCTGTCAACAAAGGGGGGTAACTCTAACACTTCCTGTCTTGACTAATCCAATTTAAACAAGATATTTCTTACACTGTGTATTGTAACTATGTATAAGCAAGATAATTAAATTATTATATGCATTGCCATTGTTGCCTCCCATATTTATAAGTTTACTCTGTAGTATGTAACAATACTTGCGGTATTGTCCTGTCGACCTGCCTTGATCTGTTTTAATGCTTTTTTATATAAACACAATGCAATGTTGCAGTGACACTCACATTTCTCTTTTACTCTCGCAGTCGACAGCTTTCGTGTATAATCTGGAAAACACACACACAAACATGAAACAAAAACATCATGAAACAACTACACAATAAACTGACATAGATATCGACAAGCAAAAACGTACATTCCAAAGAAATATAGTTTTTAATTTTTTTTAAAATTAGACTACAATAAAATTGACCAGTTTACCAATACTGATATCTGTTTTTCTCTAGAGCTTACCTGAACTAAACGACATTTTCTCACCGACGCCTTGAAATCGAAAGTCAGACTTATTGTAATGATGAAATGGGCGCGTATAAACTCATCTGCGTCACCCTGTGGAGGATTTAAAACATATCGACAGATTTTACTCCTCGCTTACGTGCGCAACAACGCTAATAAAATAAAGACATTTAAGACCACTGTGGTGAGATTATGCACATCAAATATATTCATTATATTTACATGTTTTCATTCATCAGACGCTTTTATCCAAAGCATATTACAACTAGTGATTCATCATAAAGAGGCAAATATTGCATAATACAACTCATAATACAAAGTGTATTGGCTGCTTTATATGCAAGCATGTCTTGAACTTGAAGCAGTCCGCAACCGGCAGGCAGTGATCGAACTGTCTTTTTTCAATTCAATTCAATTCAAATTTATTTGTATAGCGCTTTTCACGATACATATCGTTGCAAAGCAGCTTTACACCAAATTGACATTTTTACAATATATGTAGTAGTAGCTTGATGTACATATGGTAGAGATGTGTGGTAAAGATCAATTAATGCTTAATCAAACAGACAAAGAACACTATAAATTAGTAGCAGAATTCGGTAGTGCTGTATGTTTTCAGGGTTGGCATCATCTGAAGTCCTCTGAGGGGTTGGCATCATCTCTTCTTAAGTGTTCTGGATCCACACTGGAGCTTGTGAATTCCTAGTTACCATGGGATGTCAATCCCATGGCAAAAACAGAGAACAAATAGGAACATAATTAGCGTAGCTGCTGTTCAAACTAAGAAAAGGAAGGTTTGTTAAACCAGAGCTAAAAGATTAAAATGAACATTTGATCAGATATAGCTGCAGAAAAAGTTTATGAGATGCATTATTTGAATGCTTGGCTAAAAAGATGTGTCTTTAATCTAGATTTAAACCGAGAGAGTGTGTCTGAACCCCGAACGTTATCAGGAAGGCTGTTCCAGAGTTTGGGTGCCAAATGTGAAAAAGCTCTACCTCCTTTAGTGGACTTTGCTATCCTAGGTACTACCAACAGTCCAGAGTTTTGTGACCTTAGGGAGCGTGATGGATTGTAGCGTGGTAGAAGACTAGTTAGGTACGCAGGAGCTAAACCGTTAAGTGCCTTATAGGTAAGAAGTGCTATTTTGTAGCTGATGCGGAATCTAATAGGCAGCCAGTGCAGAGACTTTAAAATTGGGGTAATATGATCATATTTTCTTGACCTGGTAAGGACTCTAGCAGCTGCATTTTGGACTATCTGTAGCTTGTTTATTGAAGATGCAGGACAACCACCTAATAGTGCATTACAATAGTCCAGTCTAGAGGTCATGAATGCGTGAACTAGCTTTTCTGCATCAGAAACAGGTAACATGTTTCGCAGCTTGGCAATGTTTCTAAGATGGAAGAATGCTGTTTTTGTAACATGAGAAATATGATTTTCAAAAGACAAGTTGCTGTCTAATATAACACCCAGGCTTTTGACTGTAGTGGAAGTAACAGTACATCCGTCTAGTTGTAAATTGTAAGTCAAAAGATTCTGTGTATTGTTTTTAGGTCCAATAAGTAATATCTCTGTCTTATCTGAATTTAATAGCAGAAAATTGTTGGTCATCCAATCTTTTACATTTTTAACGCACTCTGTTAACTTTGATAATTCAGAAGTTTCATCTGGTCTTGTTGAGATATATAGTTGAGTATCATCAGCATAACAATGGAAATTAATCCCGTGTTTTCTAATAATATTACCAAGGGGCAGCATGTATATTGAAAATAGTAGAGGACCTAGAACAGATCCTTGTGGCACTCCATACTTCACTGGTGATAGCTGAGATGACTCCCCATTTAAATAAACAAAGTGGTAGCGATCAGACAGGTAGGATCTAAACCATTTTAAAGCCTGCCCTTGGATACCTGCATAATTTTGTAGTCGATCTATTAGTATGTCATGATCTATAGTGTCAAACGCAGCACTAAGATCAAGTAAAACTATCAGTGAGATGCAGCCTTGGTCTGACGCAAGAAGCAAGTCATTAGTGATTTTAACAAGTGCAGTTTCTGTGCTGTGATGGGGCCTGAAGCCTGACTGAAATTCTTCATAGATATCATTTTTTTGCAAGAATGAGCACAGTTGAGCACATATAACTTTCTCTAAAATTTTAGACATAAATGGAAGATTAGAAATGGGTCTATAATTTGCCAGTTCACTAGGGTCTAGCTGTGGTTTCTTAATAAGAGGCTTAATAACCGCCAGCTTGAATGGTTTAGGGACGTGACCTAAAGATAACGATGAGTTGATAATATTGAGAAGCGGTTCTTCTGCCACAGGTAACAATTCTTTTAGTAATTTAGTGGGTACGGGATCTAATAGGCATGTTGTTGGTTTAGACACAGTGATGAGTTTATTTAACTCTTCCTGTCCTATAGTTGTAAAGTAATGCAGTTTTTCTTTGGGTGCGACGAAAGAAGTTGACATATTAGATGCAGTATAATCTACATTGGTTATTGTATTTCTGATGTTATCTATTTTATCAGTGAAGAAATTCATAAAGTCATTGCTATTAAACTGTAAAGGAATATTTAGCTCAGGTGGTGTCTGGTTATTTGTTAATCTAGCCACTGTGCTAAATAAAAACCTTGGATTGTTTTGGTTATTTTCTATGAGTTCGCGGAAATGCTCAGCCCTAGCAGCTTTTAAAGCCTGTCTGTATCTGGACATACAGTTTTTCCATGCAATTCTAAAAACTTCCAAGTTAGTTTTTCTCCATTTGCGCTCAAGATTGCGAGTTTCTTTTTTGAGGGATTGGTTATTACTATTGTACCATGGTGCAATACGTTTTTCTCTAACTTTTTTCAATTTGATGGGGGCAACAGCTTCTAACGTATCGGAGAAGATGGTGCCCATATTGCTAGTCATTTTGTCTAGATCCTGTGTATTAAGGGGTACACAGAGCAGTTGAGATAAATCAGGCAGGTTATTTGTGAATCTATCTTTGGTGGCTGGAACAATAGTTCTGCCAAGACGATAACGCGGAGCCTTACAGTTAATATCAGTGATACGCAGCATGCACGATACAAGGAAATGGTCAGAAACATCGTCACTTTGAGGTACGATATCTATATCAGTAAGATCAATTCCATGCGATATAATTAAATCTAGCGTATGATTAAAACGATGAGTGGGCCCAGTGACATTTTGCTTAACTCCAAAAGAGTTTATTAGGTCAGTAAACGCAAGTCCTAACGCATCATTTGTATTATCAACGTGAATGTTAAAATCTCCGACAATTAGCACTTTATCAAAATTAACCAATAGTTCCGAAAGGAATTCTGCAAATTCTTTTAGGAAATCTGTATATGGCCCTGGCGGTCTATACACAGTAGCTAAAACAAGAGATAGGAGAGATTTCTTTTGCATATCTGGCAGAGAAACATTAAGCAAAAGTATTTCAAATGAATTAAACCTGTATCCTGCTTTCTGAGTAACATTGAAAATATCACTATATATTGTTGCAACACCACCACCACGACCACTCTGACGGGGCTCATGCTTATAGTAGTAGTTTGGTGGAGTAGACTCATTTAGACTAATATAATCATTAGGTTTTAGCCAGGTTTCAGTTAAGCAGAGTACATCAAAACTATTATCTGTGATCATTTCATTCACAATAACTGCTTTGGGTGTAAGTGATCTAATGTTTAGGAGCCCAAGCTTTAAAAATGGTTTCTGTTCGTGTATTTTGCTTTCTTCTGGTTTAATTACGATCAGATTTTTTCTAGATCCTACATTAAATTTACGTTTTGACCTCACTATTCGAGGAACAGACACAGTCTTTATAGATTGGACAGTGCAACTACTATCATTTAAGCGTTCAGAACAAAAGCCATCGTAGCAATCATATAAGAATGTACTCACTAGTCAAATGGAGCGTAGCGTCCTGGAGATGTTGTCCGACAGCAGCTCCGCTCCGACTCTGCTGGGGTGCAGGCCATCAGCACGGAAAAGCCTAGGACGCTCCCAGAAAAGATTCCAATTATTAACAAAGAGCAGTCTCTGTTCTTTACACCATGTCAATAACCATTCATTTAGAGCAAGAAGTCTACTGAACCTTTCGTGCCCACGTCGATACGTGGGAAGTGGTCCTGACACGATGATCCTCGTCGCGGGCGACGTGCTGCGAACCGTCTCGATCAGGCTGCTGAAGTCCCTCTTCAGAACCTCCGTCTGCCGCAGCCTGGTGTCGTTCACCCCCGCGTGCAGGACGATCGCGCCGACGCTCTCGCCGTCCTTCAGGATCGCGGGTATCTGCGCAGAAACATCGAGAACGCGAGCACCAGGAAAACAGTGGGTGTGGACTTTACCTTTAGCTAAAGTAGCACGTACGTACCGGACAATGGAGTCTCCGACGATCACAGCGTCGCGTTCCGTCTCGCGGAGGGGAGCGAAGCGGTTCCGGGTGGAGATCTCGAAGACCGGAGGCGGCGGAGGGGGCGAGGTCCTCGGCCGGGGCCTGGCTCGCGTCTTCCGCTGCTGCTGCACCCAGGGTCCGTGGTGTCCCGGCGCCGGAGTGAAGGACATCTGGGAAGATCGCGTCCAGGGTGCACGGGACCTGGGCAGAGAAGCACACGGAGTAGAGGTGGTCAGAGTGTTAGTATCATGCTGTATACTCACCCGGGAGGATTCCAGAGCGGCCCTCCGCTCTCTCAGCTCCGTCTGCCGCACCAACAGCTCCTGGATCTGCTTCTCCACGGCCTCCAGCTCGAGCTGCAACGAGTGCAGCTCGAACGTGTCCTCACCTGCACTCAAAGGTGGACACAAATTCGCCATTAAAGCAAGTAACAGTGAGTAAACAATGGAAATGTGTGTAAGCAGTGTGTAAACAATGCAAGCAGGATTAGCGGCAACCACGTTGGTGCTGCTAACGGGCTATAAGCTAGCGACTCCGGAAATCAAAACAAAACTAGTGATAACAAAACAATCCGGATGTTTTAGTTGTAGAATACAATAGGGGGTATATTCACACGTTATAAGAAACAAGAATGATTGTGTATAAAATTGATTTTGAATTGAAAAACAGACAATAAGAAATTAACTCGACGGAGCTCAAACTCTAAGCGTGCAACCGCAACAAACGGGGACCATTTTCTATGTGTTTCTTAAAAGTCAGCTCATCAAAGATTAAAATTGGCCTTTTTTAGTTAACTAATTGCAGAGAAGCAAGCTGAAAACAAAATAACCTATCATCTGAGATTGTAGGGACAGTTTCTTATATTTTATTTACTATGGGGCAAATATTTGTAATATTAATATTAAGGTATCTGCCAGTAAACTTACAGTACGTTTCACTGAGTACATAACAAGACCACCTGACCTAAACGTACTATTCTTTACGTTCTGGAAAAGTTAATTATTTCTTTCCACATATTATTTGATATCTTAATATATGTTTGACTTGCAGTTAACTCATTCCCGGTAACTTAGTGTGGCAACAGACGGTAATCGCTCGCGTTGAATAATAGTTTGCCAACTAGTTTTGTGCAATTTGGCTCATAACCAGTCATATGCCCGCGAATCCCATACTTTTAACTTCGGTAAAACACAGAAAACTACAACTTACAAATACATTTTTTATAGTTTATTGTTCCGTTAGCGGTGCAATATGCTAATGTACTCTTTCGGTAAACAACTTACCTCAGCCAAGTCCCTTTTTTATTATCTATAGGCGTAGTCCTTGCCTTGGCGAAGTGCGATAACGTTACGCCCTGAAAGTAAGAACACCGCACGTTTATCCTCAGACACGCATCCTTGGCTCCTCAAAAGCTTGGAATTTGTGAATTAATATTAAAATGTGTGTACACTGAGAAGACAACATTATTTACCGATATTGTCCGCTTTCTAACCTGTAATAAACATGCATCTGAAAAACTTCAAACCACTTAGCGCCTCTAGTGGACGTTTCACCCGAAAAGTGCAGCGAATTGTACCTGGAGATACTTATTTCAGGTTCTGCAGAAATGTAGGCAGAGTCACGTATTTCCAATGAGCCTGGGTTGCTTTTTAGCCAAGCATTCAAATAATGCATCTCATAAACTTTTTCTGCAGTTATATCTGATCAAATGTTCATTATTAATCTTTTAGCTCTGGTTAACAAATCTTCCTTTTCTTAGATTAAACAGCAGCTACGCTAATTATGTTCCTATTTGTTCTCTGTTTCTGTCATGGGATTGACATCCTGTGGTAACTAGGAATTCACAAGCTCCAGTGTGGATCCAGAACACTTAAGAAGAGATGATGAAAACCCCTCAGACAACTTCAGATGATGCCAACCCTGAAAACATACAGCACTACCGAATTCTGCTACTAATTTATAGTGTTCTTTGTCTGTTTGATTACGCCATTAATTGATCTTTACCACACATCTCTACCATATGTACATCAACTTGACACAGTCACCACTGTAAGCTACTAGTACATATATTGTAAAAACATTAATTTGGTGTAAAGTTGCTTTGCAACAATATGTATCGTGAAAAGCACTATACAAATAAACTTGAATTGAATTGAACTGAATTAAAACAAAAGATGCATCGATAATCGTTCTATCAACACAATACAGACCTTTAAATTGTAATCAAATTGAATCGTGAGGTGCCTAGAGATTCCCACCACTAATATACATACATACATACATACATACACATATATATACACACACATATACATATATACATATATATATATATATATATATATATATATATATATATATATATATATACACACTACTGTTCAAAAGTTTGGGGTCAGTAAGACTTGTAATAGTCTTTAAAGAAGTCTCTTATGCTCATCAAGGCTGCATTTATTTGATTAAAAATATAGAAAAAAACACTAATATTGCAAAATGTTTTTACAATATAAAATAATGTTTTTTATTTTAACATACTTTAAAATAGAATTTATTCCTGTGATGACAAGCTGAATTTTTATCAGCTGTTACTCCAGTCTTAAGTGTCACATGATCCTTCAGAAATCATTCTAATATGTGGATTTATTATTAGAATGATCAGTGTTGGATAATATCAACAGTTGTGCTGACAAATATTTTTTGAAACCTGTGATTTATTATTATTATTATTTTTTTTCAGGATTCTTTCATGAATAAGTTTAAAAAGTACCGTGTTTATTCAAAATATAAATATTTTATAACAATGTAAATTTATTATTTATTATTAACTTTCAATAAACTTTTAATTATTAACTTAATACATCCTTGGTGAATAAAAGTATTAATTTCTTAAAAAAAAAGAAACAATAAAAATGTACTGACCCCAAACTTCTAATAGAATAAAAAAAAAAAGATGTATTACATATTGCAAATTATAATTTGCAATATGTAATACATCTTTTTTTTTTTAAATTCTATTAGAATTTTGTAAATTTCTATTAGAATTTTTGGTAGTTTTACATTCTACCCCATTAGGTTTATAGACCTAAAAGGGTGAAAAATTTTGAGCCATATTTTAGCCATAGCTCTTTTAGTGATCAACTTTTAGCTTTCTAATCTTCTATAGATATACAGAATTTTTCTAACTATGTCAGATATGTTTTTACATTTTTTGGACCGGACAAACATTCTCCATAAAAGGGTGGAACTTTAAAAGCAGGATAACAATTAAAAAAAAATTAAGTGGAGTGAGAGGATTGAGAGGTGATGCTTACCTATAAACAATATCACTTCCTGAAAATGGTCTCAATGGAATGGACAGGGTGGAAGGTGACTCTAGGGACACAGTAAATGATTAAAAAATAAAATAAAATAAAATAAAATAAATAAACAAACAAACAAATAAATAAATAAATAAATAGCAGTTTCACATTATTTATATGTATGATTAGATGCAGTTGAGCATAGTCTATAACATTATTTCAAAATATTTTTGAAGTTTTTATATCGTCATGGTTTATATTTCTTGTGGAAGTTGATTTACCGTGCACTGAGGACATGATCAAATCGAATGCCTATATATCAATAGAAAGGTGTGTAAAATACAATATAGTATTTTTATTGTTTATTTTCTCTGTTTAAGTAATAAAGAAGACCTAAATATATAACTTAAGTCATTTCTTATAAATATGTGACTCATTTTAGAGAAAATATGAGTTAGTAAATCATAGAGACACAAAAGTCACTATATAACAGGAATAACCCGTATATATTAAAGGAGAAGTTCACTTCCAGAACAACAATTTACAAATAATTTACTCAGCCCCATAACATAATTTCTTTACAACTGAAGACAGAAAGACATGAACATCTTGGATGACAAGGGGGTGACTACATTATTTGTAAATTGTTGTTCTGGAAGTGGACTTCTACTTTAATAATTTTTGACCTATTTTCACAAACGTTGATACTATATACAACAATTTCAATGTTGTTTTCTGCATTAAACAGAATGTAGATATAAATGACAGCATACATTACAGTTTTTTTTTAAACTCCTTACTAAAAAAAAAATAATAATAATAAAATAAAATAAATAAATAAATAATAATAATAATAATAATTATATACTAAAACAATAAATACATAATTTTATTTTACTTTTTATTATTATTATTATTTTTTTTTTTTACATATTTGGCAGTAGACATCATCAGATTAAAAATATGCAAATTCAGGTAAAAATTTGTATTTTTTATTTTAATATATTAATAGTAGATACACAGAAAACATCGTAAACAACGAGTAATATACTGATATTTACACACCTGGAAAAGAGTTGCTGACATGATGTTGGTGTCAGATCGACAGGGATGGTGTTTTCTTCTCCTCCTTTTGTTTTTCTTACGGCAGCTGACTCCATAATGTTTCATTTCTGCCACCTGCTGTTTTCACTTGACCTTAGTATTCATTAATTACAGTCTATTTGTCCTTCAAGTCCAGTTCTCCTGAGGAAATTAAATACAAATGTCTTTCCTTGGTCGCCACTTACACTAAATCTATTCTACACTTGTTCTAAAATCATTCCTAAATTAAATTCCTCTAAACCTGTTCCCTTAACTGATCCTTTAACTCTTGCCTTTCTTGTATACATTTCTCACATGATAAAAATATGTATTTAACTGTTTCTTCCTGTTGGCATTCATCACATTATCCTGTTGAATGTTTTCCTTGAACATGAAGAGTCTTGTTTAGCTTGCAGTGACCAATCCTCAACCTACTTAGTACGACTTATTTCCTTTTATTTCCCTTCTTACTTATTATACCTACTTTATTTTGAATTGAATACAAGTGCCTATACCTTCAATTTCATGATCCCACTGTTGTTTCCATTTTTTCATTATCTTTTTCCACACTTAACTCTTCCCACATGACTTTGATAATTTCATTTTGACATCTACATATTCTTTCTAGGTTGCATCTTTTGCCAGTCTATCTAATTTTTATTCCTGTGGATGCTTACATGTGCTGGAATCCACATGAATGTAATGATTCTCCCTTGCCTGACTAATCTTGAATTTGCAAATAAAATCTCATAAAGTAATTCCTGATGATTTTTGTACATAATCACTGAATATCAAAACTGTGTCACAGGTGGGTTGTTCAATCCATGCTATAGACCAATTATCTGTTTGTAAACATCCGGGATGCGCGCGCAGCTTGGTTACAGAAAACACGGAGAGATCGCCTTTACAGCTAGAGAATTACAATGATACGGCACAAAAATACGTAGATTTAAAAAGAGTATCGATTATATTGATTAGATGTCTTTTTCAAAATGTTATTCGCATATTACAAGAGCTTGTCACCCAGCGATAAACACTGTTATTCAATGAAATTGGCGTTAAATAGTGGGATAGTCTTACAGATCCGAAACCATGATGACGTTTTTATGGGCGGTTCAAGTGTCAGTCTATGGAGCCATGGAATAAAAGAATAAAAAATGTAAATTTGATTTTATATTTCAAAATCCTGACTTTATTTTCGCAATTCTGAGATTATATCAAACAAATCTAGAGGAAAAACAACTCGTCATTCTCTCTTTCCCCCTTGGCTTAAATCCCAAACTTCTGGCTTTTCCCCCCTCAGAAATAACAAAGTCATTAGTTTTGTTAAATCGAGTTATAAAGTCCGAATTAGGAGATATAAACTTGCATTTGTGAGGAAAAAAAGTCAGAATTGTGAGATAAAAAAAAAAAAAAAGTTCGGTAAAAAGTTAATAGTAATAGGTTTAAATAATGTCATGCTGTAACGGTAGGGCTAATACAGTACATCCCCTATGAACAGCATATGTGAATATTATGTAGACCTATTGTTTAATCAAATTTATGCTTTAAAAGTACAGTAATCATAGCAGTTTTCATCCTATAGTATGTCTGTTTAAACGTCTGCGTTAGCTTCAAATGCCGTCTTTGACTACAGTATTGTATAAAAATTATTAGCATTTCGATTTTGACATCAAAAGGCACAAAAATATTTTTTCTCTTATTCCATGGAGTTTACCCGTTTACCTCCATTTGCTACCAGTGTTTTTCTGCAACCACTATGCGCGCGCAGCTGCAAGTGACGTCACTGTGACGTCTACTCGAAATTGGTCTATTGCAATTACTACTGCATATAGTTCAACTGCATATACACTTAAACAATCATAGGTTCTTTTATTAATTCCCACTTGATACATAGGGATATAGACTGCAGATCCTGTTGCTTCTGATTTTAAATCCTTAGAACCATCAGTAAAAAATTGAATCCAATCTTTGTACATATATTCCCTATACCTATACTCACTAACTACATCTGTACTTCTATTACTATTTTTAATTATTAGAAGCTCTATATCAACCTCCGGGCTTTCCAGTCTGCATATTGGTTTGTTTGTGACTGTGTTTTTGTTGAGTTTTGCTGGTTTTGCTGTTCTGTTTTCGTGCAGACGCAGAAGCGGAAGATCAAACGTCATCAGTGGGAGTTTGACCACAGATCTGGCGCCTCCTGCCGGCGAACAGCAGCACAACAACAACACGCGGAAGACGCCGTAAACTACGCGTTTTGCATTATATTCAATCTATTCGACAATCCGACTGTTTTTTTTTCTCACTCAAATCATTATCATCAAAAAAAAAAAAAAAAAAAACAAAACAAACAAAGCCAATGTTTAAGCATTTAGTCATAACATGAGTAGGAAGAGCTATTCTGTGAAAATCAAACAGGTTTTTTCCTTTGAGCTCGAAGAACTTGTGACGGGTTACTAAATATGTTTATCTTTGTTGAAACGATCTACGACTACGCCACTCCAATTTACTCTGGGTAGGAGATCCCAAGGCCACCAAAAGAGGGGTCCTGCATGGCTATTCAATTCAATGAATATGCTCACGGCAGAATTACTATAGATAACAATTCACTTTTATTAAATACAATAAATATAATCGTATCTGATTGTGTTCACATGCTGGCCCAACACTGCTCATATGAGCTGGAAATACAGGAAGTCAGGGGGTAGCACAACGCTTCCAAACCATACCCACCAATACAATACAAAAAAAATGACAATCTTCTTACACAGCACACTGACTCATACGAAAAAAAAAAGAAATTCAGACACTCTTAACACTCCACTTGTGCACACTGAGCAAGGCAATACGTCAAGGCCTCGCTTTGAAACGGTTAGCTGATCATACCCATACACCATGAAGGAGCTATAATCATCACAATACACTTCCACAGATCATCAACCCCCACGTGCAGCACACTGTAGCGCTCATTCAGCGTCCGCCACTCGTCCAACCCAGGCCAACAAATACAAGAATCTCAAAACATCTCAGTTGGATGCAATATGCAGTGTTGATCATTCGATATCCACAAAGTATTTAATTCAGAATAACCAGCATGAAAACGTCTAAGACGCACATCTAAAAATCAACGGCGATTGTAGGGATGGGTAGCTCGACACCTAGTGTCGATACACGTTTCGAGTTTTCAACACACTAGTGTTCCGAAACAGTGTTCCGAAGCATTGCTCGAAATGAGGCTGTCACGTGATCTTTGAAAACGAAGCTTCGTTACCTCACTGACACGTCACGCTATAGGCTCAAATACAAAGCGTATCGATTGCGCTGTCCCATACCCATTAGTCATTTAGTGCAGTGTTACAACTTTATCGGTCATCATGCATTTGTATGTTTTTTTTTTTTTTTTTTTTTTTTTTTTTTTTACGTGGTGTATCGTTCTTACTTAAAGTAGTACTATTAAAAACAATGACGTGTGGCTGAATGTCTATTGTCTGAATGAAAATTTAAAAATCCTTGATAAAAGGACAGAAGTCCTTCCTCAACCACAAACATTTTTGCTATATATATACACTACCGTTCAAAAGTTTGGGGTCAGTACATTTTTATTGTTTCTTTTTTTTTCTTTCTTTCTTCCTTTTTTTTTTTTTTAAAGAAATTAATACTTTTATTCACCAAGGATGTATTAAGTTAAAAAAAAAATCAGTTAAAACATCACAGGTTCCAAAAAATATTTGGCAGCACAACTGTTGATATTATCCAACATTGATCTTTCTAACAATAAATCCGCATATTAGAATGATTTCTGAAGGATCATGTGACACTTAAGACTGGAGTAACAGCTGATAAAAATTCAGCTTTTCATCACAGGAATAAATTCTATTTTAAAGTATGTTAAAATAAAGAAAAAAACATTATTTTATATTGTAAAAACATTTTGAATTACTGTTTTTTTTTTCTATATTTTTAATCAAATAAATGCAGCCTTGATGAGCATAAGAGACTTCTTTAAAGACTATTACAAGTCTTACTGACCCCAAACTTTTGAACGGTAGTGTATATATGTGTGTGTATAAATATATATATATATATATATATATATATATATATATATATATATAAAGAACACAAAAATGGTGCAATGAAAAATTACGTTAGTTTAATCTAGTGGCGTATTAAGCCTTTGTCATTGTATTGTGCAAAATATAATACATTTTGGAAACCCTATCGCTGCACACACACGCCACCTTGCTAATGAATTATATGCTTATAAAATTCACAAATAAACCTTACAATAACACCCCAATGAACAAAACATCTAAATGACACATATTGTGTAAGAATTTTTATTGACCAGCAGATGGCGTAGTAGAGAACTGTATCAAAAGCTTCGAAGCATCAACGCACTTTGTTGTATAAGCCTCACTGATTCAAAAGCCTCGTTTGGCACATCCCTAAGTGATTGTTCTTCCAGCGACAGACAACCACCTGCACGCCGAACAATTGTAATGCTGCTAATCGGAAGTACGCATTTAAAGAGAGTCCTGTCTACCATCGTAGGTTCAACATCGCCTCCTAGTGGCTTGGCTACAAACTCAAATTCAGAATAATTCAGATGGAAGTGCTGTGATCTTACTGAATTTATGCCTTCATTTAAAAATCATCAACCTGTAAACATTCCTTTGCCCTCATGTTCTTCACATCTGTGTGATTTTTTTCATGAATCACAGAAACAACACTGAACCCCACTGACCTTCACTGTATTAAGACACTTCCCAAAGATCTTCTTTTGTGTGTTTCAGAGTAATACAGGAAACTAGTGAATACTGAGCAGTTCATCAAAGAGCCAACAATATTCATTCTACAAAATTCCAGATAAAGTGAAGGTAAAGTGCAGTGTAAAGACACACAAAAACAACATACCACAATATTTAGGTCATAGTTTGCAGTGACGAAAATGGAAATTGCTTCTTTTTTTCTTTTTATTAAACAGTGGTTTGTGGAACATACTATGACTTTGTCTTTAAATAACATCTGTCAGTACCGCTGTGATAAAGTAAAATTAGCTTGTTTGTTTGTTCTGTTTCTTCTGATGTCCATTCATGTTTATTTGCTGCTCTAACAATTAGTAAGAGGAAGAGGTGATCTGTCTGCACATCAAAAAGTGACAAAATGACATTTAGTCTTTGAATCTCATAAAAACTGACAGTATATGAAAGCTGAGATAAAGATGATTGTGATCAAGGTTTAGAAAGCTGCATTTGTTCAATATACATGTGAGTCAGACTGGAACTACAAATAAAATACTTGTCCCATTAAACCCATACAGAACAGAAAAAACATTTTGTAAGTACCTTGATTTAAATCAATTCGTGGCAGTAAATGATGAGGTATCATATCAGTCACAAGTGCAGTATGGAGTACCTCAAGGCTCAGTACTAGGGCCATTACTTTTTACGCTTTGCATGTTACCCCTGGGTGATATCATCAGGAAACATGGTGTTAGCTTTCACTGTTACGCTGATGATACTCAGCTCTATATTTGTTCACAGTCCAGTGAAACATACCAATTTGAAAAAAAACTAAAGGAATGCATAGTTGATATAAAAAACTGGATGACTATTCTGCTCTGTCAAATCTTTGTCATCAGTTAAGAACTTAGGTGTAGTTTTTGATAGCAATCTTTCATTTGAAAGCCACAATTCTTGGATCTTTTTCCATCTCAAGAAAATATATATACAGCATGAATGGCCAAGCACTGACTCACAGGTAAAGCATCAAATCATGTTTTGTTTTTGCTGCATGATATTTAGGGTTGTGGAAATGTCCTCACAATAAGAGAACAGTGTGTACAACTCCTAGAAGTGCTATTAGAAGAGCCTATGCTAAGAACTTTACATATTTCACATACTTTTGAAAATCCAGCTTGTTGTCTCTTTGTCACATGTTGTAAACACAACAGCTTCTTTTTCCATGAGGGAGTTTGGCAACACAGCATCTTTGTTTCCAGGAAATCGTAGTTGAAGTATATATATATATATATATATATATTGCATTGACATATAATTGAAGTGACACAGATTGATTAACTGATTTTATTCCATGGTCTGTCTAAACACTGGATTCTGATTGGCTGGCAGGTATGCAGTAAAACCTTTAATGCACAGGTAGTTCCAAGTCTGTTTTAATCAATGTTCTAATGTGCTGCTTTAATTGAGGCATGTTTTATGAGTTCACTCCATAGGCATAATGGTTTTTCTACTGTACAAACCATATTTTCTATTGCCCTACACCTAAGCTTAGCCCTTACAGGAGACTGTGCACACCTTTACTTAATGAAAGAAAAAAAAAAAAAAAAAAAGAAAAACTCATTCTGCATGATTTATAAGCCTGTTTCCTCATGGGGACCTCACAAATGTCCCCACAAGGTCAAAATTTACTGGTATTACTATCCTTGTGGGGACATTTGGTCCCATAACGTGATGAATACCAGGTGCACACACACACACATACACACACACACACACACACACACACACACAGAGGGGTCAGAGATTACATTGCACTGCCCACATACATAAACTTGTTGTCAACGCTTCCCCACGACTTTTATTAATAAAACAGCCTATAGATACTAGATCGCTATATTATATTCCTCAGCAACAAGGTGGTAAAAATGCTGTTTATGAATTAATTAGTTGTTTGTAGAGAGAGACGCGCAGACTCTCTTTCTTTGCCTCCAGTTCTCTGCCTCCATGTTGTGCATTTAAAATCCTTTAAAGCACGCAAACCATTGATTATCCCTTACATAATAAATAAATATATCAATCAACGCTGTACAATATAGGCACATATTATTCATATAACGCTTTTAACAATACAGATTGTGTCAAAGCAACTTTAAATAGGAGAACAGTGTGTCAATAATGCAAATGGACAACAGTAAACAATTTTCAGTTGAAGGCAGTTCATCATTGAATTCAATGATGTCATTATCCAGCTCAGTTCAGTTCAAATAGTATTCAATATCGCTACTATTAAGTGTTAAGTGTCCCCAACTAAGCAAGCCAGAGGCAACAGCGGCAAGGAACCAAAACTCCATTGGTGATAGAAATGGAGAAAAAAACCTTGGGAGAAACCAGGCTCAGTTGGGGGGCCAGTTCTCCTCTGGCCAGAAGAACCAGCAGTTTGTTCCATGTTGCAGAGAAGTCCAAATGTGCAGAAGACTCATCTGGTTCCCATGGTCTTGTGCCGATGGCCGTCTAGGTGACGAGGTGTTCACTTCACTTCATCTAGTTGACGTGGTCCCCGCTGACAGAAAAAAACAGACTAATATTAGCGTAGCTGCTGTTCTTCTTACTTTGCAACAAGTATATTGGTTGTTCCAGAGTTTGGGTGCTAAATAAGAAAATGATCTGCCGCCCACGGTTGATTTTGATATTCTAGGTATTATCAAATTGCCAGAGATTTGAGAATGCAGCGGACGTGAGGGACTATAATGTGATAAGAGCTCGCTCAGGTACTGAGGATCTAAACCATTCAGGGCTTTGTAAGTAATTAGCAAGATTTTAAAATCTATACGATGTTTAATAGGGAGCCAGTGCAGTGTAGACAGAACCGGGCTAATATGATCATACTTTCTGGTTCTAGTAAGAACTCTAGCGGCTGCATTTTGGACAAGCTGGAGTTTGTTTATTAAGCGAGCAGAACAACCACCCAATAAAGCATTACAATAATCTAACCGTGAGGTCATAAACGCATGCATTAATGTTTCAGCATTTGACATTGAGAGCATAGGTCGCAATTTAGATATATTTTTGAGATGAAAAAATGTGAATACTAGAGATGTGGCTTTTAAAGGAAAGATTGCCATCAAATAGCACACCTAGGTTCCTAACTGATGACGAAGAATTGACAGAACAGCCATCGAGTATTAGACAGTGTTGTAGGTTATTACACGCTGAGGTTTTAGGTCCGACAATTAACATCTCTGTTTTTTTTCTTTCAGAATTTAGCAGTAAGAAATTATGCGTCATCCAATTTTTTATATCAACTACACATTCCAAGGACACCTAAACCTAACAAAGGGAATAGGTGCGTTAGACTAAAAGCAGCTCTGCAGGTGTATGGCATCAAAGTATTCATTCACAGATCTGGCTGCTCAATGCTGCTTTAAGCCGCATACACCTAATGCTGTCTGCTGGACGCTCATTGTTACGTGTATATGATTTTATTTTCACCACCTGTAAACTCACAAAGAGCTCATAGTGGCACTTTACCCCCTTTGTTGCTCCACTTTGCCCTCTGCTCATTTTGTTTTGGATACACCGCTGGTTCCCTGCATGAAATAGTGTCGCATCTTGTCATTACTTCCTGCTTTTGGTTCGTTTAGAAGTATTTGGTCTGTGTTGCTTTCATATTTCATTCTAACCACACCAGAGTTTGTGTTACGGAGTGAGCAATGAAGCGTGAAGCGGGCGGATCCATTTGCAAACTTTTATTCGAGGACATCGACAAAGACATGGTCATGGCAGGCAGGGTCAGACAATGGCAAACAGGAAATATAGACAGCAAGAGAAAGAGTATTCTGTAACAGAGGCGAGGGTCGATCCATGGCGAACGTTATCCGAAGGGTGAGGAAAAAGAGTAATCCAGACAGGCGAGAGTTTCAAAAGGCAGGCAGCGAGACAGACAAGACGATACAACAATGCAAAGGTTCAAGACTCGGATGACTAAGGAACAAGAACAAGACTTGACTAGACTAGACTAGACAACACGACTGAACTGACTAACTGGCTCCGTACAGTTGCTAACACACGACTTGTGATAAATGCAAACCAATACTCGGCGACAAGAGAAAGATGTCCGAGGTTTAAATAGTGTCTCTGATTGGGTACAGGTGGTAGCCACAATGGCTGATGGGGAACGTAGTCCAGGGTGTGTAAACTACATAACAGTCAGTATGATATGAATGTCAAAGCGACCTCTGGTGGTAAGCAGACTGACGTGTAGGAACAGATTCATGACAGTTTGCTTGGAGAGACGATGCCAGATGCCAGCGTTCACACCTACTCAAATGAACCGCACTTACAGAGCAATTGCACCAGCGTTACTTTTACTCAAACCAAATATGACAAGTCTGAACACACCCCAAGACAATGTGCCATATTACTAGAGAGAAGAGCACCACCACCCCTGGAGGGATGAAGACCATCTCTTTTTAACAGGTCAGGTCTGCCCCAGAAACTTGTCTAACTGTCTATGAAACCTATGTTCGAACATCATTAGTGCTGACGTGAATAACGATCTTA
The DNA here is from genome assembly GCA_036247105.1 of Cirrhinus mrigala. Lineage (NCBI taxonomy): Eukaryota > Metazoa > Chordata > Actinopteri > Cypriniformes > Cyprinidae > Cirrhinus > Cirrhinus mrigala. The sequence continues at coordinate 46,885,973 of CM070009.1, forward strand.
CTGAATTTACATGTAGCATTAGCCAGCACTTTTAAATTTGCCAAGATGTCAGGCGCTCTGGCTCCCGGTAAACATTGGACTATGGTGGCTGGTGTCTCTATTTTCACGTTCCGTACAATAGAATCGCCAATAACTAGAGCACTTTGATCAGGTTTCTCAGTGGGTGCGTCACTGAGTGGGGAGAACCTGTTTGATGTTCTGATCGCAACGGAAGAGTGGTGTTTTGACCCGCGACTATGCCGTCTCACAGTCACCCAGTTGCCCTGCTGCAAAGGCGAAGTTACCGGAACCGAACAATGTACGGGACTTCCTAAGCTAGTCGCATCCAAAGCCGTATCTAATGCCCTCACATTCTTACTATCCTCGATTAAAGTTTGGATGCGTGTCTCTAGTTCTGAAATCTTCTCTGTCAGCCTAACTATTTCCCTGCATTTATTACATGTGAATCCCTCGCTGCCGACAGAGATTGATAAAATATACATGTGGCAAGTGGTGCAAACAACAATAGCAGGAGAAGAAGCCATTACTCACCATGCTTGTAACAATTCCAACTCACCATTGTTTCATGAACTCGTGAAAGATGGAGCAGAGGGAGAAAACAACAGAACAAGAGAAAAAAATAGTACTAGACGCAAGAAATGCAGACGGAAATGCAAAAGGCAAGCTAACCAGCCAACAGAATACTAACGCGCTGAACTCATGGTTATAAATTAAATTAAGAGTGAACAATCAAATTAGTCTGATTAGTTTGATAGATAATATCAGAAATTTTATGGGAGTTAAGCTATATCTTATTACTTTAAACAGCAGAGAGTGATAGTAAGATAGAGATTCCAGCAGAAAATTGACGCCATATAGAGCATCACCACTCAGCAACACGGCAGACAGGAGGTCACAGCCAGACTAAAAGAAAAAAAATAAAATAAAAATACAAGAAAATAACATAACAATAAAAATAAAATAGTACACTGAATGGGTAAGTGATGTGATAAATATAACGAGAATAAGAGAATAGACAGTGAGTGAGTACTGATAATTCTCTTCAGTCATCACAGTTGAGGACTGACTTGAGCATATAGAGCCGCCGCCAGAGACTGGAACAGAAAATGAACTGTTAAAATCTCATACTGACTTATTCTAATTTTTATTTTAGATTTGTAAAGATATATTTATGCAATGCTTATAGAACTAGTAGTTGTATGAAGATTCATTTTATAATACTAAACTTACCAAAACTTTTCAAGTTTAAAAAATATCAACTGAGACAACTCGTCTACTGATGACGCTGTTGTGTTAAATTCAATGGAACAATTTATGCAAGAATGGATTTGTGAATAGTCAACAAAGAAACTGGTTCTGCTAATCATTCATGAATAAAGTCTGCTATTTTTAAATACTACTACAAAATATGACTATTAATACTAGGAGTATAAACATGACTGTTTCTCACCTGAATTCCCTTTTTAAAATAACAGAGGACAACAATGACGATAAACAGAATCACCACCACAACAACAACAGCAACAGTCATGCCAACAGGAGCACGCCTTTCTGTTTATAGAAAATATACATCAGAAATATTAATCAGATTATTCAAAGATACAGACAATGTTAATAGCTGGTTGAAAACTTCTTGATGGAAAATCCTGAAGGTACAAGAAACTAATTATGACTGTGACGCAGCAGTTCACTGGTATTTTCTGGTCACTCTGAATAAACATTTCTTAGCCTCATGATGACACTTACCATTGTTGGTCCTGATCTCATTCTCTGTGAGTCTCTTTCTGATGGTTTTGCTCTTGAGTTTCACCACACAGGCGTATTCGTTCTTCCTCCACTCGTCAGCTTCAACCTGTAGCGTGACAGTCTTCTGGAAGGTCCCGTCCTCATTAGGAAGAAGCGTACCGACCTTCACATCCTTAAAATGCTTTTGTCCGTTTTTCATCCAGGTGATCCTAACATTATTGGGAAAAAAACCTGTGACATGACACAACACTGGAGAGGAGGCATTCTTCTGCAGCAGAGACACCTGAGGAGAGACTAGAAACAGACAGAGAGAGAAAGACTTTGACTTTAAGAATGCCTGCAAATATCTTATTTCACTTTATTTGATTTCAATGTCATTTATTATTATTATTATTATTATTATTTAATTAATCAGTTAATTTGTATTGTTTATTTATTTATTTATTTTCATTTTATTTTTATTGTATTTATTTATGTATTTATTTATTTTCATTTTATTTTTATTGTATTTATTTATGTATTTATTTATTTTTATTTCTATTTATTCTTTTTTATTTATTTATTTTATTTGCATATTCAGATTTTATCCAGATGTAGGATAAAATTTTATTTAGTTTGTAGGAAAATGTGTAACAGTAGTGGCCATACTGCACAGTCATTTAGACACAATAAGACACAATTAGACAACATCTAAATAAATAATAATAATCGATAATAATAAAAAATAAATATTTTCAACAATGGATGTAGTATAAGATGCTGCAGCATTTCCTTTTATTGGCTAAAAATAATAGCACAGCATATTATACAGTCTTCAGACTGTTCTGGAAAAGGCTGACAATCACACAAGTGAAAAATGTTTATGTGCTATCAAGGAGCTATTTACAGTGACTTTAATATATCTCACTGAATATGTATCTTCATATATGTACATTCATCATTAAAACTGATTTACATTTGTTTTTATGCGCCAACTGATAATAGTCGTGTACCTGTTTTCTCCAGGCTGCTTTTCTCGAGCTGCAGGAACTCCTTCAGAATCTCAATGCACTCAATTTTGAGGTAGTATTTCCAGTACTCGAGACGGCCGGTTTGATTGTTGCACCTCTCTTGAGTGTTGAATCCTTCCTCCACTGAGGAAATCCATTTCTCCCTCTTCAAATCCAGAAACAGGAAATCTTCTCCATCATATCCTTACTGCCGGAACCCATTTGTTTCTCCAGTCCAATCGTTCATTCACAGCCGTAGATTAGCTGGTATATGTGAACACCTGGAGACACAAGATTTCGAATGTGTGAATTCGACTGGTTCAGTCTGGATCTGTTTGTCAGGTCTGTTCTGTGATAAAAATAAAGTAAAGTGTGCTGCTGTGAAGTGTACAGCGTGCCGATATACAGCCATATCTCACATCTGTGTGTGTGATATTGCGTTTATACAACAGTTTGACAGCACAAGTGTGTAAATGCACAAGAAACAACAACAGAATATAAAACTAATAAAAAGTAAGTTATAAACAAATGTTATGAATAAAAATATCATTCCGCTTAACAACATTGTTTTCATACGCTGACTCACTCATGAGTCGCCATCTATTGGGAGAGCAATGTAACTACAATCACCTTCACGCACAGTGTTTCCCAAATACCAAAATAGTACCAAACTATTATTTAATTAAAACATTATTTGTTGAATAATAGTATTTCATAAACAACAACAACAGCCATCGTAAAAGTTGCTAGGCAGTACAAAGGCAGTGCTCTGATATACAGCATTAAATCTACATAAAATATAATGCTATGAGACTTTACTCTCAGTCATAACCGTTTGTTCTGGAACAAATAAAATATCAATGAGACCAAAGACTGCCCGTTAGATTTACCTAAAATGAAGTACATCTCATGTTTAACCACTACAGAGACATCAGAGGCAGCAGTAAAGGCGCTTTCGGGTGGATTCAAGAGCGCTGACTGATGTCCTGGAGCTCACATCTCTGAAAACCTTGAAGCAAATTTTCATGTAGACGTCTTTATTGACTGCATATTTGAACTATAAATAAGTACATTTTCGACGAAAACCTCTTAAAACTACATTCCATGACACAAAAACAGTATTATCATTATTTTTTAATCATGCTGAATTTAAGCATTAGCCGTGACACTTGCTGTGAGAAAATGATGCAAGTGATACAAACTGTGAAACGGTTCCAGTTATAATATCGGTCTAATATCCCACTTTTATCAGCCATCGAGGAGCAGAAAGAGCTGTTGTATAAAAAAGACATAATAAACGCATGCCCTAAATTCCTGTGGGACTTTTTGTGTGATTATTCTTTCAGGTACCAATAAAAATGTCATATTCTCAGCTACGTTTTTCACTCTGTTTATGTCAGGAATCTGGTCGGTGTCCTGCGGTCCGCTCACCGCCAGAGGTCGCTCTCACCCTGTCACTACACTCAAGCTGTGTCCGAAACCGCTCCCTATCCACTATATAGTGCACTATATCGGGTGTCAGCCATTTTGTAGTGATGTCCGAATTCGGAGTGAACGACTTCATTCCCTACGATCACTACTTTTTACCCACAGTGCATTCTGATTTCGAGTGTACAACCGATGTACACTCGCTGAAGCACTATATCCCACAATCCAATGCGGAGAACCGAAGAGCTCGAAGAGAGAGAGGGAACAATTTTGAATGAGAGATGCCGTTTACATCTTTATTATTTCTGCTTTATTGTTTATTTCATGAATTATTCATATCAAAATATATTAAATAGGCATTAACTCAGTTTAATATTTTACTAATTTAATGAGCTGGCATCTTTGTTAATTTACAAAAAATGATGATAATTTGGTGGATATTTAAAAATGTTTGTTGGTAGCGTATTCATTCTGATGTAATATTAACGGTCGCCTGAGGGCGCTCTACGATCATTGGAATGTTACGCAGCTGTTGAGAGTTTCAAGATACTACAAACAATAAATACATAAAATTATTAACATGTAATTAATGTATGTTTATTTTTGTTGACAGTATTTTATTAGTATTTAATGATTATGAACACATAATATTACAAAACAAATTAATGCTATTAATAAAACCATAAAGCTGATGCGGTGGTATGTATAACTAAGGTATAAAGTCATTTAAAGTGTTATTGCTATTAATATTATTTTCTAAAATAAGGTACATGTAATATAAAAGTACATGTGAAAAAGATTTTTCGGAACAGCTCCAAGTCTCATGCGAAGTGTAACGATATGCGTCACCGTCCGAATTCGTTCACTTCATTTCGTTCACTCCTTCTGATATAGTCCACTCAACGGTCATTCACTATATAGGGATTAGTGAATGAGTGAACGAGTGGGCGATTTTGGACACAGCTTCAGACTGTTGCTTTGCACCCTGGACTACTACTCCCATCACCCATCGCGCCCATTGCGTTGCCTCCTGTAGCCCTCCAGGCGCACTATAAAAGGCCGGACTTTCCCCTTGCAAGTCACAGATTGTATTTCTGTCGTTAGTGTTTCCTTGTTTCCTTGTTCCCAGTGTTTAGTTCCTTCGCCTGGCCCTTCTCGTTTCGACTGCTCACCGCCTGCCTACCTGACTCTCGCTCGTGTTTATTGGTTTATTCTCCTCGCTCAGCCCCTTACGGATTACGTTCGCCACGGATCGACCCTCGCCTGTTTCACGGACTTCTATTGTGCATTGCCTTCGTTATACCTGCCTGCCATTGTTGTTTGACCCTGCCTGTACGACCATGTTTTTGTCTCGTCCTGCTAATAAAGGCTCGCATATGAATCCACTCACCTTTCGTCTTTCACTCCGCGTTACAGTTTAATTGCTTTCTTATTATCATTATCTTTATTATCAGAAGCCAAATATATGTGTGCATGTACTTGAGATAGTTTGTCCAGCATACCTGCTGACTTTATCCAGACGTGTTTTTTAATCCAGTTATGTTCATGAATCATCAACGCCGTCTGTCTGTCCAAGTAATCTGCTTCTTGATTCTGTCTCATGATCCATTCTGTTTTTGGCAAAGCTTTCTTTGTGTTGATGTCAAAGTATATGAACTGACGGTCGTCCACCAGACCGACTGTAGTAAATTCATCATCGTCCCCAGACACGGAAAGGTAGAAATATTTCAGAGAGTGTTTTCCTGTGAACAGAGATGAAAAACTACTGCACCATAAACACCATTAACTACAGATATAAGAATATTACCATTTCAACCAGCATATTTAAAAAGCACACTAAATCATGATTTCAAACTAAATGGGATACTCTGAACTGCCTTAATAAAGTCTATTATTGACAGAGTAGCGCAGTAAAATCAGTAAATGAGAAGACTTTCCCTTTGATTACTTAAAGAGATCAAAATCACAAAGGATATTGAAAAACAAATGATTTGTTGCAAAAAGTATATTTTCATTATTCTAGGTAATACATTTGAGAAGGGCAGAGAAATTCTGTTTGAGAGTTATTCACTATTGGAAATACACTCTTAATCCAGTTCATTATAAACATCTGTTTAATATGTGTTAAGACAACCCTCTTCACTTCTCATCTTAACATGTTTCCAAATAAAGAGAAATACCAGTCGATTTTTTATTTATTTATTTTTAATTAGAAAGCAGTATATATTACAACTGATTTGCTGTGAGTTTTAGTCAAATGGACTCTACAATAAGTTGTTAGTTAGGTCAGGCCAATAGTTTCATTTTAGTTTTGGCTGAGAATTCACTCTGAACCTGATTGACATGTCAATCCCTGTCACAGTGAACATGTAGCGTTTCCAAAAAAAGCTGAAAGAACAAATAACCAAGAAACTTTAATACGATATACAACTAGAACACAGACCATTAACTCTTTCCTCACCAATGTTTTTAAAAGAAACAAAGAAAAAAAGTTACCAGTGAGTGCCTGCATTTTTGTTTATCATCAATATTATTTTACTTTGTATATGCATGTGAGAACAAGCAAAATATAAGAAGGTCAGTTTAAAAAAAAAATCTAGCGTCACACATTATTTATTCTATCAACAGTACTGAGGAAGCTCATTCTGAAACTGGTTTGACAAACTACTCACCAAGTTACATATAAGCTACATTCAAGCTATATCCTTCTGAAAAAGTAATCGTCACTTCAAGTTTTTATCAAAACGTAGCTGTATCCAGCAGTATGTGTGTGTGTGTGTGTATATATGTATATATATTGAAACATCTAATTTTTTTATGACATTGTATATTACAAATGACGGAACTATTAGTTAACTAATTATTCACTTTTGATGAAGAATGTTTTAAGAGTATTGTTTTATTTGGTTAACTCTCCAAAGATACGCACAATTTTCAAGTATAGTGAGGGTCAAAGTGCAAAACTGCTACAACAAAATGTATCAAAAGTGGATGCACATTTACAAATAATTACAAGTAATATTTACAAATTCTGTTTTACCTTTGTTCAGTATTTTAATTCGTTGGACATGTTGATAGATTATTTGAACTGAACCCATTAAAAACGTACAAAAGTCTTTCTTTGCACAGACCTGTTTTAGATTTAGTATTGACGCTTTTTCACAAAGATGTTGATTTTACAGCGTAAATCTAATGTGTTTAAAAAACATATCCCAAACTATTTGTCTAGCACAGACATTTTATTGAATTTTCACTTTTATTCGATTCCTTTAACACACACTATTGCTTCTTTCGCCTTAATTAACTCAGGATGTTCATCGCGGGTAGCAGGTAGTTTTAACATGATTTTATATTTAAGAAATAAATAAGTATCACAGTACTGAGCGATGTCTTATCATATGCTTCAAAAACAATAGTGTTCAGTAAACCCAAAATGAAGGACTCACCAGCAAATGTGAGATGAATCCCAAACAGTAGAAGCACAAAGAGTCGCATGTTTAACTCTTTTTATGTTTTTAGAGAGCCAGTTAAAGCCAGTGTCTTTTAGAAACACACCTGTCACACAGCAGCTGCTGGTTCTGGTTTTACTTTGACTTTGAGTTGTTTATAAACAGTTCCTCCTCCTGCCTCACCCACAACACTGAGCATATGCATTTGCTTAAATGAAACCACAAGTATATTATAGTATATTATGTGAAAAGAAGACAACTTACATCCAAATGCTGCAAAAAGACAAAAAGCCGTATTAAATGTCTCCTACGTTCTGTACAGTTTGCATCATCTGTCTCTTTCTTGTCTGTCTTACTTCAGAGCTGTTATGAAAAGTAATGCATGCATGTGTCATGTTATTCTTTAAAATGTCATAATTAAAAGTTCCTTTGAAACTCATGAGAAGAAAAGCTAAACCAGTGGACATTATAGTTTTAATTAGGGGTGCTCCGATCAAGATTATGAGGCCGATCACAGGATTTTATTATGTGTTATTTAAATGATCATTTAAATGATTATTTTTAGACGCTTGCAGGGCCTGATGGGTTTTTTTTTTTTTTTTTTTTGTGAGAGGGGAGTATTTGTTATTTGAGGGGTGGAGGAAAGCATTTTTTAGACTTTCTTTCTTTTTCTTTTTGGAAATATATATTTACCAAAAAAAAAAAAAAAAAAAAAACAATAAACAAGCAAACAAACAAACAAAAGAAAAAAACAAACAAACAAACAAAAAAACACAACAACAGCTCACTTATAGTCAGACGCATCCCCTGACTGTAAGTGATCCAAGTGCACACACACAGTAATGAATAGTGAGCAAACACACACAGCAGGCGCGTCATCAGCTTTAGATCAGTTTATGAGATCCACCTTTATAGAGACCGCCGATCATAACTTTAGTGCTTCATATAATGTATTTAAAAACATAAACAAATCTTATAACAGATTCAGAGTGATTTACACAAAGCATCCTGATCCTGGTGTCCACATTGGGCAGATAAACCTGTCCATGTGTTTGGATTCAGCTTGAAAATGAATAATCATACTGGCCGACTCTACAATATGAAAACAGACTATAAAACACTCAGGCCAGAGCAGTTGTGAGATGAGCTGAAGAAACAGTGAGATTCTGTGTGGAAAATCAAACTCAGTTTAATCTGTGAGCACTTCGACTGACAGAGCATTTAGAAAATAATATAAAGTTAATGATATAGATCTGTTTTAAACTACATGATCTTTTATTTATGATGTATTTGTGCATCATATTTTGCAATGATATTATTAAAATGGATGTTTCAGAAGTGTGTTTTGACTAATTCAATTCAATTCAATTCAATTCAAATTTATTTGTATAGCGCTTTTCACGATACATATCGTTGCAAAGCAACTTTACACCAAATTGACAATTTTACAATATATGTAGTAGTAGATTGATGTACATATGGTAGAGATTTGTGGTAAAGATCAATTAATGACGTAATCAATCAGACAAAGAACACTATAAATTAGTAGCAGAATTCAGTAGTGCTGTATGTTTTCAGGGTTGGCATCATCTGAAGTCCTCTGTGGGGTTTTCATCATCTTTTCTTAAGTGTTCTGGATCCACACTGGAGCTTGTGAATTCATAGTTACCACAGGATGTCAAACCCATGGCAAAAACAGAGAACAAATAGGAACATAATTAGTGTAGCTGCTGTTCAAACCAATCAAAAATAGGTTTGTTCAACCAGAGCTAAAAGATTAATAATGAACATTTGATCAGATATAGCTGCAGAAAAAGTTTATGAGATGCATTATTTGAATGCTTGGCTAAAAAGACGAGTCTTTAATCTAGATTTAAACAGAGAGAGTGTGTCTGAACCCCGAACGTTATCAGGAAGACTGTTCCAGAGTTTGGGTGCCAAATTTGAAAAAGCTCTACCTCCTTTAGTGGACTTTGCTATCCTAGGAACTACCAACAGTCCAGAGTTTTGTGATCTTAGGGAGCGTGATGGATTGTAGTGTGGTAGAAGACTAGTTAGGTACGCAGGAGCTAAACCGTTAAGTGCCTTATAGGTAAGAAGTGCTATTTTGTAACTGATACGGAACCTAATGTGGGACAGTCAAATATATATATAGTACTGTGTTATTCAGCTGATAAAATGTAATGATAAAATGCATTAAGAAAGTTACATGTCATTGGGCTTATAATGCAGCAATATTAATTGTTTTAAGATCCGAATTCTAGTTTTAGAGACTAGATGATGACAACCCATAAAACACTGACTCCAGATCAGTATGTAGCTAAAGTTTAATTATTTTGGTTTCAGTATAATGCTTTATACCGTTCTGAACATTGCAGGATGTTTTTTTTTGTGACAATGTTTTCAGTGACATTTTCATTCAGACATAAACAAACGTCATGTTGATACACAGAAACACGCGTGATATAAACAGTGAGTAATATATATTAATATTTATGGAGCTAATATTATGACAAAACTATTTGAATGTGAATTGTGTAAATTTGAATTACTGAAGTACTGTTGTTATTTAACAAAACTGAATATTATATGGCATTTAACATAGGTCTGAATTCGGTCTTTTTAAACTTGAATATTGAACATTTGAAATTGAACAACTGAATTTTCAAATCGCACATTTTCAAATAGACATGTATTTTCAAACAGCAGATTTTTGTTCTGATTTCTAAGACTTCAAATATTCAGTTTTTAAAAATACAACTTCAAGTTTTCAAGATGAAGAAAAATTCGGAACATCAAATTCAGTGTTCAAAATTCAAAGCGCAGAAATTCAGATCATACAGAAAGTAGGTCAGAGGTTCTGCACAGGGAAGAGTAGATGATCCACGAAAAGTCGAACGAAGCATTTACTGTGAATGAGAAGCGACATGTTTGGTTCACTTAGGCTAGTTTGTCATGGCCACAACATATTAACTCGTGGGAGCGTGATAATATGTCGTGGCCACAAGATATTAGGCTCGTTTGAGATGAGCAAAATCCGCGCACAATCGATCACCGGTGATCAACGCAAGATTCATGCCGGTTAGAAAAGTGACATGATGCTGACGTGTGCCAAAAAACTTTGTCGGATTGAGCAGTCGGGCGCAGTATCTCTCCAAGGAAGGAAGATTTTTGCCCTGGATAATCAAATTCACTTTCCACAACAGGTCTGAAATAAATAGGGAGAAATACCGGTGTGCAAGCATTTTTTATTTTTTTTTGGTTTCTCAGCCGGGGGTATACATACAGATATAATCAATTATGGGTAGACAGAAATAACTTCTTACTTAGTGAAAATGAGCAAAATAATTTTCATTCTTTTAGTGTTTTACAGTGTTTCACTTTCACTTTGATTAACGTTGTTTGTAAGAATCATTCAGTAATGCTGATATCTGTTGGTTTGTGTTACTGTGATGAAAGAGTCAAATATAATAAATTACGTCTGTTTCATACAGTGATAGTCGTCCACAATCCTCCTCGCAGGAGAAGATGGAGCAAACAAGAAAATCCTCCTGAGAGTAAGTCTGTACCTACATCAATAAATGAAGGGCACAAGTGTTTAAATGAATCTCCTACTGATGGATTCTGGTCATTTTGATCTGTGATGTTGATTAAGATCAAGATCTTGCTCTCTTATCATGTTACATCTCACATGTGTTACTGTCTGATGTGAGGATTGTGGACACTGAACGTCTGATTTGACTGTTTGCAGTGAGGATTGTTCTTCTGGGTTGGAGCGTGTCTGAAAACAGTGATGTGGGAAACTTCATATTAGGACGAGCAGCGTTTGACAGTGAAGCTCCTCCAGATGTTGTAGAGAGAGTCTCAGGAAGACTGAAGGACAGACACGTGATCATCATCAACAGTCCTCAGCTGCTCCAGACCAACATCTCAGATCATCAGATCACACAGACAGTGAGAGAGTGTGTCCATCTGTCTGATCCAGGACCTCATGTGATCGTTCTGCTCCTCAAACATGAGCCGTGTTCAGCAGAAGAAAAGAGTAGGGGTGTAACCCTAGCATCCTGGCCAAATTCGCCCATTGGCCTCTGAACATTATGGCTTCCTAATCATCCCCATATTCTGACTGGCTTCATCACTCACATCTCCTCTCCACCAATAAGCTGGTGTGTGTTGGGTGTTCTGGTGCAATATGACTGCCGTCGCATCATCCAGGTGATGGTGGTGGTTGAGGAGATTCCCCCTTCTATGTAAAGCACTTTGAGTGCCCAGAAAAGCGCTATATAAATATAAGGAATTATTAAATATTATTATTGTCATAAACATCCTTTTATTGTTATAAAAGTGCCATGAGCTGCACAAAACACATACAGAAAATATATCATATAATATCATAATATGTCTGTTGCAAGATGGTGGACACATCTACGCGTTTGGAGCGGTCAAATTCTTCTATACAAATCTATGGTGCCTTGCATGACAAAAGACAAAAAAACACTGCTATAAGAGTTGAGAAGCTTATAGGAAAAGGAAAACTTCCTTTTGTCATCTTGTTAAAGACATATGAGTTTGAGCAAATAATGAGTCGATTCAAATAGATTGTCCTCTGAAAGTGGAGTATTTTGCCTATTCAGATTGATTGCATGCACAAGGAGCATAAAGTATGAAGGATTCCTGAAATTGGTCCTCTGCATTTAACCCATCCTGAGTGCACACACACAGCAGCCACATATATATATATATATATATATATATATATATATATATATATATATATATATATATATATATATACATATACATATACACACATATACACACACATACATGTATTAATATATATGTATGGAACCAATTTGAATCTATTATTCTTGAACAAAACTTCAGCTAACATATTTTACTTTGCTTTCAAAACTCATCTTCTTCTGATAAAACAAAATTATATTATTTATCTGTTAATTATTATTATAACTATTATTTTTTATATATAAAAAAACATAATATACAGTATTACCCTTTGTAATACTGATCTTAAAATTTATTTTAAAACATGATCACATAAGAATAAAAACAACAAAAATTCTACAGTTTTTCCAATATATGTCCTGCAACTGCCCTAATATTATATATTATAACTTTTTTGTCCTGGTATTTTTATTTTTATTTATTTAAATAATTTAGAACCTCAAAGAAAATAAATTGATTACCATTAATGTGAAAGTACTGAACCTAAACAAGGACGCGTGATACAAATGCTCATTTCAGAAAAATACTAATGGCATAATCTAATTAATTAGTCCTGTGTATCACAAGGATTTCATATTTTCCATAATTTACTGTTGGTTTTATAATTTTATAGGTGTTACAGATCTGGTCGGTGAGCTTTTATTACGTTCGTCGCCTGTTTTAAGGATTGCTCTTGGTTTGCTGTCAATGTACCTGTCTGCCGTTGTCCAACCCTGCCTGCCTTTTGACCATGTCTATGTCTCATCCTCTGAATAAAAGTATGCACATGGATATGCTCGCCTCTCGTCTCTCTGTAACAATAGGGTGCATTATAGGGAATAATATTCTGAATACGTTACAGTTTGTTTGATGCCTTTATTTCAAATGGTGGCAGAGTTTAATAAAGCACAGCACACAGTGACGAGGAACCCACCACCATCTAAGAAGACTGGCTGGACCTCAGCTCCTGTAACAAAACAAAACAAAAAAAAAAAAACAATTTCTCACAATAGAAACTTTGACAACACAAAACATGAATTTCACCAAAATAACACAAAATCAACTACTCAAAGCAAGACACAGTGAAAAAAAAAACAAAAAAAAAAAAAACAAAAAACTTTAAAATATACATTCCACACCACAAATAATACATAAATAAGCAGGATTGAGTGTACTTCACACTACTCTTATCACACAACAGAAAAACAAAAAAAAATATCACTGGATAAAACACACAAAAAGGCGTGGAGACTAATAAATAACCGTACCCACTATTGATACACAGGCATAAGCAGAAAAATCACACCTTGTGCATTATAGGGAATAATATTCTGAATATTTTACAGTTGGTTGATGCCTTTATCTCAAACTGTGGTGGAGTTTTATAAATTTAAGCAGGTTCAGTACATAAAAACATGAACAAATATGGATCCAGTACCATATTTAAAAATTATAAAATCATAATCAGGTAAAACAAGCCTTGCGCATTATAGGGAATTATATTCTGAATAGTTCAGCACAGCCTCACAGCACAGGTCGTGAAAGCAGACTAGTTTTTTTTTTTTTTTTGTAATTCATTATAACAAAGTCCACAGACTGTGTAAATAATGGATTCATTATGCAGATTTGTTAATTTAAATGAATGCACATTTGTGAGATCACGATGAACTAAGACAAGTGACAGTTTTTAAATGATTATAAAGGGAGTTTGCAGAAGTGAAATGTAATTTATACAACAGTTTTATACTTTTTTGATTTTATACAAAAGTTAATGTTAGGTGACTTACATTTTAGGAACACTGTTCTCTGATTGTGCCAACAAATATAGTCCCAAACACAGTCACAGCTGTTTCCTTTATCACTGAATCTACGTTTCTGAATCGACTGAATGACTTACTGCCACCTACTGGCGGTTTTTGTTTTATTTTCAAAATATAAATTGAGTCATTTAAATTGTTTAATACAGAGGTGCTCCTGTTCCTAGAGATCGACCTTCATGCAGAGTTCAGCTCCAACCCTGATCAAACACACCTGAACCAACTAATTAGGATCTGAAGGAGCACTTGGTAATTACAGACAGGTGTGTTTGATCAGGGTTGGAACTAAACTCTGCAGGAAAGCTGATCTCCAGGAACAGGGTTGGGCACCCCTGCTCTAATATCTCTATATTCAAAACTTTATATTTACAACAGTATAACACTGTTATTATGAAATGCATCTTGTAAAAAAATCTGTAAACATTCCTTAATGCGACATTTGTGCTCTTCTGTGCTGTGCATGTTACAATGTAGCCCACATACGGGGCATGTTGTCACTTTTCACTTTCGTTCTTTTGAGGTAAATAACGAAAAATGTACACACTGTAATTATGAAACAAAGTGACATATTTGTACTAGAGATGTGTGAAATTAACGTGGATAAAAAAAAAAAACAATTCAAAAAGTATTAGGTTGTGCACAAAACTAAATTTAAGGTTTTATCCTGTCTGTTTTATTAGCTACTGATTCCAGCCACAGGGCGGCGATCGAGAGTTCTTTTTTCACTCTTCAGCGCTCGTGAGGATCATTCGTTGTGCGCATGCGCGAGTGAGAGAGCGAGGTGTAAGGTGAGTGTGAGTCCTCTTTTTCTTCTCTATTATTTGCTTTTTGCCGTCTGTTATATCTTTTTTGCGTAATTAGGTTTGTGTGTAGCAAGAATTTGAGGTAAATGTCAGCTTAACGTATGAATAACTCTGTAGTAATTTTATTTACAACATGTGTGTTCAGTGCAGAAAGGAGACTTTTACTCGAAAAATGTCCTTCATTCTATCGGCAAAACGATCATTGTGTGTAATGTTCTTCCGTTCATAAAAGATGAGTTGAATACGGAGTTGTTCAGGACAAATGAGGAAAGTCCCGTCAGGCTGTAAATCTCTGTTAGACACTGCCTTGTTTTCATCAGATAGGCCTACCGAGTTTTTTTTTTTTTTTCTGAATAACTGAATTAAATGAATAACAACAGCAACAAGCATGTGAGGAAAACGTGTTAATTTCATTAAGATGAGAGTGATTGTGTTTTCGTGTGAATAGTTTCGATGTTTGGAGTGATTAATGTGGCTAATAATGAATGCGGAGCCGATATCAAGTTTTGCTGCTGATACTATCAAGTAATACTGTTGTTCTCTGTTGAAATGTATTTATGGCTGATCAAATTTGTTATAGTCACTTTTATAACAAGATAAAGTTAGTTAGATAAGTTAGATATCCGCTGGATAATCGCAGCTGTTGTTTCAGGGACCGTCGGCAAATTCCAGCCGCAATTTTTTATTATTTATTTATTTATTATTATTATTTTTTTTTTTTACTAGGTCCAATCATTCATTCAAATGGACGATTTTTACAATGTTGTAGTAAACACTAGTGGCCAGACTGACTGACTTAATGTGAGCTACAATATTTTGGATTGTGAGAAAGAAAAAGAAGAAGAAGAAAAAACTTTTGATGAAGTACAGCATTTTTTTTTTTTTTTATCTGAGTAATGTATGTGTATAAAGAGAGGTAATTGAGGTAGGGTGTTTTAACATTTCATTTGTGTATTGTGCACATATGAAGAGAGGTACTGGCAAAATGTCACCTGCATTTAGTCAGTCTGGACACTAGCAATGTGTTACAAACTTCAGAATAGGAAATATATTGATGAATTATAGTTGTTTTTTGTTTTAGTTTGTTTGTTTTGCACTCACACTTTCACCTGCAGTATGTCATTCTTGTCATTGGGAACCTACTACAAACCTGTAGGTTTTTAAAATTATTTTAAAAAAGTTACATTTATTTTTGTATATTAAAAGTTATATAAAGTATAATTCTAGAACAGCTTTGACCTTTAATGCAATCAGTGAAACTGTCAGACGGTCCCTTAAGCATGATGAAATTCACTTATATAGTGATGTTAAATGTAGTAATATAATCTAGTAATCTAAATTATAGTTTATAGTTACAGAAATTCATGTTCAGTGAATCTCCTCCCACAACAATAACACATTCAATTCACCAATAGAGCTGAAATCTGCAAAGACTGAGTTGATTAAAGAGGACATAGAGAAGATGAGAGATCCTGAAGATACTGAAGAACAAACAGGTTGGTCATTATTCTTCATTAACCAGGTCCTGAATTTAAGTGGGGGATAGTGTGTATGTCGCATAGTTTTACTCATTCCCGCAACTTTCAAATTTATAATGAGGGAAATTCCTGCACACATTTATTCAACATAGCACAAATTAATTCAAACAGTGTGTGTGTGTGTGTGTGTGTGTTTTTTTCTATTTTTCTTTTTCTCTGTCAAAATGGCTTGATGCACACTGCAATACAAGACTTTCGCTTGCATTTCACTTGCCTAATCAGGTCATTGTTGCATCTTCTCAAAAACGTATCATTTGCACATATTTTTAAGTATTTTTAAGCCATTCGATACTTGCATGCTCCAGAGGCAGTTTTCTGTGCACTTGCTTCCAAAGCGCACACGTACAAAGCTGACTCACGAGTATCATATTACTTATTTTTCGTATTGTTAAGCTTAAGCAAAAATGAGAATTCTGTCATTAATGACCATCATGTTGTTCCAAACCTGTAAGACCTTTGTTCATCTTCAAAACACAAATTAAGATATATTTGATAAATTCTGAGAGCTCTTTGACCCTCCATAGACTCAATTTCAAGGCTCAGAAATGTAAGGAGATTGTTAGAATAATCCATGTGACATCAGTGGTACTGAAATTTTCTGAAGCTATGAGAATATGTGCAAAGAAAAAAAAAAAATGAATGACTTTATCCCTTAAATGCATACATTGGGTCTTTAGCGACCCAGGACGTCATTCACTACCCTCTCCCTCAGCTTTCTTAGTATCCCTCAATCTATTCATTATAAACAATATGAAAGAACATTTTTCAAATTTTTTTTAGGATCGAGATAAACCCGAGGTGTGTAATAGTGTAAGCATATTTTTTTGTGCGCAACAATGCGTAAATATCTGATGACTCAAAACGTGCAATTCACCTTTATTCCTCGAGGTGGCACAATTTGATAGACAGAAATGATGTGATGTTTCACTAATAATTAATTAGCTCAGGTATAAAACAAAACAATATCATCAGCAAAACTTGAACTGGTTTGAATGGCTTTACTGCAGAGCAATTACTGTATGCAATAAAATATAAATGTCACTGTTATTTGATGGTGGATGTGGTGAATAAGCTGCCAGTGATCAAAATACTGATTTTGAAGTAATTAAAAACGATAGTTTTGAGAATATGTACAATCATCTGCTCAAATTAAAAAATTCAAAATGTAATGAAATATGTTATATTTTATTCTTCTGTAATTGTTCTTAAAATATCAAGAGAGTACTGCTATTGCAGTAGTTAGTGATCCATCTGTGCTGGATATATAGGTCCAGGTCACTAAAGACCCGAATATGTAATAATGATTGGTGAAACATTCATGCATTTAAGGGTTATTCAACAATTTGTCTCTTCTGCGTCACCCTATAGCTCCATTTTGGAGAGTATCACATACGTAAACAACAGCACCATATGCAGAAACACTGTTTACATTGTATACGTATTTATATGTATATGTATTTGGTCTAAACACAAATGATTTGATGTGAAAACAAATGCATGGTCAGTCTCTTGATGCAACACAGTTTGTTTTTGAGGATCCTCAGATCTTTTATGTAGTTGATCAAACATATTTAAAAGTTCTCCTTATAGAAACATGAGATTTGTGCCTACTAAATTGAAGATCAGTGTATCTCATTCATAGAAAGTGTCAGGGAAGTTTAATTATGAAACTGCATCAAAATTTTGTATTGCAAACGTCTACTTTCTGCTGTTATATCGTGGCTTTATGTCCTTTCAGTTTCTTATGCCCTTTTACTCGTGTGTGTGTGTGTTCTTTTTAACAAGTTACTAAACTGTTTTACTTTTATTTCAGACTTGATTGAAGACAATGAGAAGAAAGAGAAATTGAGTGAAGTTGATGACAAAGATCATGTCAGATGTGGAGAAAAACCCAAACAGAAAGATTTAAAGACAAGAGCCAAGAAATCTGTCACCTACACTCAGTGTGGAAAGAGTTTCTCACAATCAGCAAACCTTAAGAAACACATGAACATCCACACTGGTGAGAAGCTGTACACATGTGATCAGTGTGGCAAAGTATTTTTGAGAGCTTCAGAACTGAAGACACACCTGACAGTTCATACAGATGAGAAGCCACATTCATGTCATTTGTGTGGAAAGAGTTTTTCATTACTACAAAGTCTGAAAATGCACCAGAAAATACACACTGGTGTGAGAGACTACATGTGCTTTGGGTGTGAAAAGACTTTTATTTCAGCAAGCAGTTTAAAACTGCACCAGAGGATCCACACTGGAGAAAAACCGTACAAGTGTCCACACTGTGACAAGAGATTCAGTCAGTCACCACATCTGAGAACACATGAGATGATCCACACTAGAGTAAAACCTTATATGTGTTTGCACTGTGACAAGACCTTTAATCAGTCATCACATCTGAGAACACATGAGATGATTCACACTGGAGATAAACCTCATATGTGTTCACACTGTGATAAGAGATTCATCCATTTAGGACATTTGAGGACACACGAGAGGATCCACACTGGAGAGAAACCGTATCACTGCACTGAATGTGAAAAGTGTTTCAATCAATCTTCTGCTTTACGCACGCATACAAAAAGATATCACAGTAAGTAGATCATCTACAGATCCAGCACTTTCAGGTCTGATGCTGCGACCTCAACAAATGAGACACAATAATGCATCAAGCAATAACATATAATCTGGATAAATCTGTCATTACAAGTGACAAGACAAAGAATCATTATCTAATAAAGTTCATCTTCATCTTCAAAACCATCAGATTCAACTGTAAGATTCAGATCAACTCAAGGATGGATTTCCTCCCCAAAGAACAATGTCCAAACGTTATATTTGATATATCATTGTGCTTTCACATGAGTTTCATGTTATGTTCAGTATGTTTAATAAGCAGGATTGTAAGAATAGTGATATCATTAAAACTTTACAGATACCCATTTTTACTTTTACGTCAGTAGGAGAGAGAGATCCGGCTCATTAGTTTTCACTTTTACTTAGGTCGTTCCTGTATTTGCTAAATAAATGCTGATTAAATGTAATTATTGATTAAAGTTACCTTTTTATTAATACATCATCTTTACGTTTTATGTTTTAGCAGCAACTTATATTGTCTTCTGATTGTATTTGAATCAGGAAAAAGTAAGTTTATAATTTTAGTTTTAATATCTAAAAGCCATGAAGTATTAGAATTGCTTTTTGGGCTTTTACATTTCTCAATAAAGCTTTTATTTGCCTAATAAACAATATTTTACTCCACACATGACTGAGATTGAACGAGTCTGTCTACATTAGCAACCCTTCTTCTTTTTCTTCTAGCAGTGGGAACATATATCCTAATATTGAAGTGACAACTTTTAAGGCAGCCATGTAACAAACACAGCTGTTAAAGTTAAAGTAACAAGCATTTTTTTTAGTTTAGTCAACCCGAATGTCTAAGTTGTTTCAAGTTGAATAAACTTATTTGAGTGAACTGAAATTAAACTTTTAAAGGGGTCATCGGATGCCCATTATCCACTAGTTGATATGATTCTTTAGGGTCTTAATGAAAAATCTATAATATACTTTGATTAAAAATTCTCAATGGTTTTGTAAAACAACACCCTTTTTACCTTGTCAAAATCAGCTCTGCTGAAATCATCTCATTCTAAGGGGTTGTTCCTTTAAATGCAAATGAGCTCTGCTCGCCCCGCCCCTCTCTTCTCTCTGTGGAGTGACGAGCTTGTTTACTTTAGCTGCATTTAGCCGCTAAACTTCCTAACTACCACGTTATAAGGAAAGGCGATCGCAAAGATTCATAAAAAAACGCTTATATATTTACTTCTGCTGTAAGTGAAGCTGGATCATGAATGATTCGCATGAACATAGATGGATATATGTAGATCGGGAGGCGCATTCCCTTCACAAAGATCCAAGAAGTCTTTTAATGTCGTCTGTTCGCTAATTCATAAGGAAATCACTCCAAAATACATCCATGATCGCCTAAGCATTTTGGAAATCGGCAACACATACAACCACCAACTCTCACCGGCGACAACTGAGAACCTCCAAGGCCTTTGCTTACTGCTAAAGCCGAACCCCGAGACCACGGCCTCGTCCACTGACGCTACCCACACAAAGCAGAAGCGGCGGCGCTGGCGGTGTGAGAGGGGAAGAAGCGCGGCAAGCGCGAAGGCATACGAGCCAAGCTAAGGGCTAACCCCACCAGACCAGCTCTTCCAACACTCATGCTCTTTAATGTTCGCTCGCTGGAAAATAAACTGGACTCATTTCAACTCAGTTGCTCTACACTGCATGAGACAAGGGATTGTTGTGTGTTTGTTTTCACTGAAACATGGCTAAACGACAACATTCCAGACACTGCCATTCAGATGCACGGGCTAACCTGCTACCGAGTGGACAGAGATTCATCACTATCTGGTAAGACTCGCAGGGGAGGACTGTGTGTTTATATCAACAAGGGATGGTGTAACAATGCTGTGGTAGTGACAAAACACTGTTCATCACTGGTGGAGTTTATGTTTGTGAAGTGTCGGCCGTTCTATCTGCCGCGGGAGTTCACAGCCATTGTTATTGCCGCGGTTTACATCCCGCCGTGTGCAAACGCTAAGGACGCGCTTCGCAAGCTGTACAGCGCCATCAGTGAACAACAAACAAATAACCCCGACGGCTTTTTCATCATTGCCGGTGACTTTAATCACGCAAACTTAAAGTCAGTTTTGCCAAAGTTCTACCAACATGTGAACTTTGCAACAAGGGGAAACAACACTCTGGACTTGGTTTACACAACAGTAAAAAATGCATACAAAGCTGAACCCCGCCCCCACCTCGGACACTCAGACCACATCTCTGTTATGCTAATCCCAGCATACAGA
Source organism: Cirrhinus mrigala (assembly GCA_036247105.1). NCBI lineage: Eukaryota > Metazoa > Chordata > Actinopteri > Cypriniformes > Cyprinidae > Cirrhinus > Cirrhinus mrigala. The sequence goes on from CM070009.1 coordinate 46,907,342, forward strand.
CCACTTCTCAAACTTACCAAACCGGTTCAAAAACAGATCACAGTATGGCCAGCTGATGCCACCTCAACACTACAGGACTGCTTTCAGTGCACAGACTGGAACATGTTCAGAGAGGTCGGCCACCTACAACAACCACACAGACCTGCACGAGTACACTGAAACTGTGACTGCTTACATCAAAAAGTGCATTGATGATGTGACAGTCACCAAAACCATCACCACACGCGCCAACCAGAAGCCGTGGATGACAGCAGAGGTTCGTGGGCTGCTAAAGACCAGAGATGATGCATTCAGATCAGGAGACAAAGCAGCCCTAAAAACAGTGAGAGCCAATCTGTCCCGTGGCATCAAGCAAACAAAATGCTTGTATGCGCAAAAAATAAATAATCACTTTAGTGACAGCAAAGACACACGGAGCCTGCAGCAAGCCTTTCAGACCATCACTGACTACAAGCCCCTGCCACAGGCCTGCGATGACGACACAACCCTCCCAGACGCACTCAATGAGTTCTATGCACAGTTTGAAATGCAGAATGACACACCTGCACAAAAACTACCCACACCTCCCAACAACCAGGCACTCTGTCTGTCTCCAGCCGATGTAAGGAAGACTCTATCCAGGGTTAACCCACGCCAGGCTGTGGGTCCTGACAACATACCTGACCCTGTACTGAGAGACACAGCTGACGGATGTCCTAACAGACATCTTCAACACCTCACTGAGTCAGGCAGTCGTCCCCACATCTCAAATCCACCTTCATAATTCCAGTACCAAAGAAGTCCCCTGTGTCTTGTCTGAATGACTACCGTCCCATAGCACTGACTCCAATCATGATGAAGTGCTTTGAGAGGTTAGTTATGCAAAATATCAAAACCAGCCTCCCCAAACACCCTGATCCGCTTCAGTTTGCATACCGTCCAAACCGTTCCAAGGACGATGCCATTTCCTCCACCCTCCACCTGGCTCTTACTCACTTAGAAAACAAAGACTCTTATGTTAGAATGCTGTTCATTGACTTCAGCTCAGCATTCAATACAATAATCCCACAACAGCTCATCAACAAACTAAACCTTCTGGGCCTTAACACCTCCCTTTGCAACTGGATCCTGGACTTCTTAGCTGGTAGACCTCAGTCAGTCCGTGTCGGCCATAAGACCTCGAGCACTACCACACTGAGCACAGGTGCCCCACAGGGCTGTGTTCTCAGCCCGCTGCTCTTCACGCTGCTGACCCACAACTGCACTGCCAAGTTCAGTTCCAACCACATCATCAAGTTTGCTGATGACACAACGGTGGTAGGCCTCATCAGCAATAACGATGAAACACACTACAGAGAGGAAGTGGCACAACTGGTTGAAGGGTGTGGTGCAAACAACCTGTCACTCAATGTGAGTAAGACAAAGAAGGTTTTGATGGACTTCAGGAGGAACTCTGTTGACCACCCGCCACTGACCGTCGACAGCTCGGCTGTGGAGAGAGTCAGCAGCACTAAATTCCTGGGGGTTCACATCACAGAGGATCTCATCTGGACCACCAACACCATGTCACTCTCCAAGAAGGCACAACAGCACCTACACTTTCTCCGCCGGCTGAAAAGGGCAAGTCTCCCTCCACCCGTCCTCACCACATTCTACAGGGAAACCATTGAGAGTGTGCTGACCAGCTGCATCACTGTCTGGTACGGGAACTGCAAAGATCATCGGTGCCCCTCTCCCCTCTCTTCTGGACATTTTCCTTGCACAATGCTCAGGTAAAGCTTTTTCCCCCAGGCTGTGAGAGCCCTCAATTCCAACCACCTCACGCCACCCTGAAACCTTATCCACAATGTAAACTGTTGAAAAACTCAAAATGCAATTTTTGCAATTCTAAGTGCGCTACACACAGGTGAGTGTGCTGGATAAACCACCTGTAGAAACACTCTTTTCTCTCTATGCACCAGACACTTTCTTGTTAACACTTATTAACGTTACAAGGACTTAATGAGGACTTATAAATGTCTACTTGTCAACGCACCATTTGCACTATTTGCATCTTAATCTTTAAATACCTCTTCTGCACACTATCATGCACAGTTATTACGTAAACTACTTGTATAGTCTGTCTTAGGTTATGTATATGTATAGTCAATTATTTATAGTATATGTATAGTTACATGTATAGGTTTGTTTCTACGTCTAGTGTATTTATGTTCACATTTATGTTTATTTATGTAGCACCATGATCCTTTGAGACACGACATTTCATTCCACTGTATGTCCACACATGTAGCAGAATGACAATAAAGCTCGACTTGACTTGACTTGACTTGACTTGACTTGACAAGACAAAAAACAAACATAATCTACTGCATCTTCAGCGGCTCAGATGTCGGGAGTAAATGACGACCACTAAATGACTAATGACGACCTCAATCACTCAATCAGAGATATTCTTGTGTAACTTACATCCCTGCTCCAGCATCAAAACAAAGAGGTCGGACTGTTACAGCTGATCTGAGGTCAGACGCTCATGTCAATCAACTATTGTGGGAGTGGCCTCTGTCATGTGACGCCACACCGTCAGGCATCTGAGAACGGCTCGATTTGAAAAAGGGGACATTATTTTTACAGATCAATTAAAAACCGCTGCATGGATTTTTATCATTATAGTGTAGATTTGTACATACACTTCCAACACACATTAATGTTCAAACAACATGAAAAAGTGAACTTAGCATCCGATGACCCCTTTAAGGCAACAGGGTAACAAATTATTTTAAGATGACTAAAGAAATAGTGTTTTTTATTTAGTTTTTGGGTATATGTATAAGTGTATATATGCTGCTCCTTTCACATGTTGTATGTAAACATTGCTCATTCTCATCTCTGAGCACCATTTTGTCAGAATCTTTCGACAGATAGTGAAAGTCGATGACCGAGATGTTCAGTCTTTTCAGTGCTCAAAGTTATTTAATTTAAGCTATATTGTAATCTGACTCCATTTTATTATGGAGGTCATATTACAATACAACATAAAGGTTATGGTCATATAATTAGAATATCTTTAAAAAGTTGATTTATTTCACTTATTCCATTCAAGAAGTGAAACTTGTATAATGTATACATTCATTCCACACAGACAAGTGTTTTTTTCTTTTAATTTTGATGATTATAACTGATGAAAACCCCAAATTCAGCATCTCAGAAAATTAGAATATTCCTTAAGACCAATACAAAGAAAGGATTTTTAGAAATCTTGGCCAACTGAAAAGTATGAACATGAAAAGTATGAGCATGTACAGCACTCAATACTTAGTTGGAGCTCCTTTTGCCTGAATTACTGCAGCAATGCGGCGTGGCATGGAGTCGATCAGTCTGTGGCACTGCTCAGGTGTTATGAGAGCACAGGTTGCTCTGATAGTGGCCTTCAGCTCTTCTGCATTGTTGGGTCTGGCATATCACATCTTCCTCTTCACAATACACCATAGATTTTCTATGGGGTTCAGGTCAGGCGAGTTTGCTGGCCAATTAAGAACAGGGATACCATGGTCCTTAAACCAGGCACTGGACGCTTCTGACGCTGTCTGTTGTACAAGAGCGGCTCAACACAAGGAATGCGACAGCTGAAACCCATGTCTTGCAGACGTCTGTGTGTAGTGGTTTTTGAAGCACTGACTCCAGCTGCAGTCCACTCTTTGTGAATCTCCCTCACATTTTTGAATGGGTTTTGTTTCACAATTCTCTCCAGGGTGCAGTTATCCCTATTGCTTGTACACTTTTTTCTACCACATATTTTCCTTCCCTCTCCATTAATGTGCTTGGACACAGAGCTCTGTGAACAGCCTCTTTTGCAATGACCTTTTGTGTCTTGTCCTCCTTGTGCAAGGTGTCAGTGGTCGTCTTTTGGAAACTGTCAAATCAGCATCTTCCCCATGATTGTGTAGCTACAGAACTAGACTGAGAGACCATTTTGCAGGTGTTTTGAGTTCATTAGCTGATTAGAGTGTGGCACCAGGTGTCTTCAATACTGAACCTTTTCACAATATTCAAATTTTCTGAGATACTGAATTTGGGGTTTTCATTAGTTGTGAGTTATCATCATCAAAATTAAAAGAAATAAACACTTGAAATATATCAGTCTGTGTGGAATGAATGTATACATTATACAAGTTTCACTTCTTGAATGGAATTAGTGAAATAAATCAACTTTTTGAAGATATTATAATTATATGACCAGGACCTGTATAAGCATAATTGGTAATAAAGCTCTTTCTCATTTCTAAATGTTTACACATAGGAGGAATGGTTTGATATTTACAGTTAAACATTCAGTGTTTTAAATACCTATTTGCAATGATTCATGCACAATCAACAATGCAATCGAAATGCAGTTTAAAAATAATAAATGAATAAATAAATAACTAATTAAATAATAATAAAGTGGAAACTTTCTTTCCGAGTCCCACAGAAATCACATCAGTGCAAAACCTATGACATACTATGTTAACAGGTTACACAGATGAAGAATTTTAAAATGTAAGTCTCGTATCACATTTATTATGTGATATTTTTAGGCAGCAACCATGCATATTTCCACTTAAATTTCGACTGCTGTTGTTGTATTCACATTCCACTTGAATACTGAAGTACTCCAACACACATCTCACTAATCCAAACTCCAAATCAAAAGATTTGTCCCCACCTTTAGATTCACAGCGCTGTCGTCCACTTAGAAATCCTGTCCGGTGTCCTGAACTCAGTCACGTCCAGCACTTGAAGCTTGAGTAAGTGTTCAAGTTCAGATAATAGCTTATGAAGAAAGTCATTTGCTCACAGACTTTGTTTAGAGAGCATTAGACACATCACCAAATGAAATGGCTTCAAAGTAATCAATCAGCATAACAGTGTGAGATCTTCATCACGAGGTTCATCCACCTTTGTGTCACAAGCTTTTCAATTCAGCAGGGTTACAAAAAGTCTCTCTTCAACACAGAACTTCCTCATCTGCACATACACTTAAGTCTTTTGCTAAACCGCAGTAAGAAACACCCGCTCCTCTCCTCTCCTTGACAGGATGTGTGTTAGACTGTGCTGGGGCCCTAAAGCTATTTCTATATATATGATGGCATAAACTTAGAAGACATATTGCCAGACAAGTTAAATAAGGCTACTAGAACGACAGACAGCCGGATGGAAAATTCAGAGCATCAGAAAATCCTCTTTAAGTGAAGGAGAATGATCTGATTGATTAGCAAGAAGATATAAATAAGATATTAATGAAATTGCTGAAAGAATTGATTGCTTTGAATAATTTTTATTTAGCAAATAATTTAGAAACATTAAGACATTCAAACTTCCTCTTTAACCTTCAAGAAGTTTTAGATGCAGTACTTCTCACGTGTCTTATCACATGTCACCCTCTTGTAGTTAATAGCTGTTGAAATTACCATGTGTTTTTGAAGTGTTGCTTTTTGGTATAGAAGGTGTGATATGAAAATTGCATGCTATGTGTGTGTCTCGTCTATGTTGCTAGCGGTATTATAATGGTTTGGATAAAACAGACTTGAACTTTTGACCCTATGAGTCAATAAACTAGGACAAACGTCACCAATATCACCATAGCAACTTAAGCCCCTACTCGCAAAGTGCTGTGTATGTGTGAGTGTGTGTGTGTTTGTTTTACAGATAGCCAGCTAACAATTTCATGTTAGAAAAATGTTCCTATAACGTTCCCAGTAAGTAACCATCAAATAATGTTCCCAGAATTTTCTGAAAACATTATATTAACATTACAGGGAACTTTACAATAACATTCTAAAAACCAAAAACATTCTGAGAATGTTTGCATAACATTCTACAAACTAAAAACTAATGTTCTGGAAACGTTATATTTTTATAATTCTGTAAAACCATCTTTCCTATGAAAACGTTGCAGATGTTTTGTGTAATGATCTATACCGAGCCCTGTAATTCATTTAATGTAACATTTATTAAAATACAAAAATTAGATCAATCAAAACATGTTTTAAATTCTAATTATGTCAGGGTACAGGGTGTTATGTCGTGGTGTGCGGGGAATGAGGAGTAGGGATAAGAAACTTGCACATTTATTAAATAATCCACACATAGAACAGGAACGGACAGGAACAGCAGGGAATCCACACGCATACACAACGAACAGGACTTTAAATGACTACGGAATGACAATTCAAGAACCGACAACCAAACAGGGAACTCAACCAAACTTAAATACACAGACTAATCAGGGGGAGACAGGTGTAATCGATTAAACTATGACGTAACAATTAAAGACGGAACAGGGAAGACCACATAAGGGCATACATGGGGGAAAAAAACAAAACAAACAAAAAAAAAAACAGGTCGACTGGGTGTGAAAGGTGTAGGGATGGGTGAGGAGCCAACTGTGCAGAGAATGGGCTTTTATTAGCACAAAATAAGCAACTAAAACTACCCCGTGGGGAAAAAACACTGCTGGCAGGCTTGGCAGGACAGGAACATGCAACATTCACCAACGAACTGGCCCAGGACTGCAAACACAATGACAACAAATAGGGAGCAAATGAGGGAAACACAGGTGGGGCAAATGAACCAATAATCAGGAAACAAGATGGGCAGAGAACAATACAATAGACATGAGAGCACATGAAAACAAGACGAAAGCCTTGTGCTCGCACAAAAACAAAAACACCAGCAAAACAAATCGCTGGCCATGTGCAAAACAAGACAAACACGCAGCTAATGAGAAAATACAAACACAGCAGAGACAAAACATAATATACCATGAAATCATAGAGCCAAAAACACAAGCTGTATGTGACAACACCACAAGACATCAAGAAAAACACAAAACACAGCAACGCGTGGACAAAAGAGCCTACGGCTCGTGCAAACTCTAAACCACACGCTCTGAACATGGAGCGCGAGTGTCTGGACCCCGACATGAAACCAAAACTCCATAAGACAAGAGTGACGGGATCCGAACACCAACAAGAAACAAGGCACGCAGACAACATGAAAACAAGACACGATGAAATGACCAAAGTGACAGAACCCTGACAATATTAAGCTAGGGTTAAGCATAGAGTGATAACAGAAATAATCAATTCATGGGTTTATTTCATCTTCATTTACTTCATTTTCATGTCAAGTGATTTTTTTTATTCTTTTTCATATCTGGGAATAAATATCGAATTTTATAAACCATTGTGTTAAAGTCATTTTTAATTTGGTGCTAAAGAAATGTTAAATCTGGGTACCCCGTAATGGACAGACTTAATTGTATTTGATCTTAAATGTGATGGTTGATGTGCTCAGATTATTTTTATTAATTAAACAATAGATAAAAACAAGATATGGGTTTTATAATACTGATAAGGCGTCTTATACTATACTGGGCTGGAGTGAACAAGCGATCATGTAAAGAGGTTAGGGGAACGTTATAATAACAATAACAAAACCCTAACCCAATTTTGTGTAATTTAGCCATTCATTTATGGCACTTACTAGTGTTGGATGATATATTGGTACTGAGAATGAGAATGGGATACACCCCTACTCTTTATGAGAAGTGCCATGGGATTTTTAACGACCACAGAGAGTCAGGACCACTCTTTTGATTGACTGTGATATTTGATTGATTCTGCCATGTCTCGTTGTTGTGTCACGTCTGGTGTGGACAGGATAGTTAATGCTCTAGCCCTGGTTTATGCCTCAGTGGTCTTAGAGTGTCCTCTCGGAGTGAGAGCTTATTCCACCAGAGGAATGGTCTCCTCATGGGCTTGGTCCAGCAGAATTTGGAGGTGTAAGTGTTTCCCATCACATACAACATGGGACAGACAACAATCATTTGAAAGGGAACTCTCTATTCAATATGATACCATTACCAACACTGATATCACTACTATTGATATTAGGAACGATCTGCACACCACTAGAAAAGAAGCATTGCTAATGAAGACAAACTCTTTCAATCTTACCCGTGTGTGGAGTAAAATCTAGCTTATTAAGCAATTAAAAGCTTCATTGAGCAGTTAAATGCCCAAAAAGCAATATTAATACTAAATAGCTTTTTGAAATTATAAAAATTACTTATTTCTGTTCAGGTACAATCAGCACACAATAAAAGTTGCTGATAAAATATTAAAAGTAAAGATAACAGGGTATTAATAAAAAGTAACATTAATTAATAATTACAAAAATGAGCTGGATATTCCTCTCCTACTGAGTTACAAGTAGAAATAGGTATTGGTCATATTTACAATCCTGCTCATTAAACACCCTGAACACAACAGGAAACAATTGAACATAATACGTAACCCATAAGTAAGCACAATGATGTCATTTATTTCACAAGCAAAATGATAAACAAGAGTAAAACTTTGACATTGTTCTTTGGTGATTCCATCTTTGAGTTGATTGAGTTGTAGATAATGTTTCTTTGTCATATCGCTTGATATGGCTGGCTAGGACAGGACAGAAAGATCTGAAGATGTTCTACTTATTGTGACAGTTTTTTGTATGAATGTGTAGAGAAAAAGAACGATTGAAACACTTCCCACATTCAGTGCAGTGATACGGTTTCTCTCCAGTGTGGATCCTCTCGTGTACTTTCAGATATGCTGACTGATTAAATCTCTTGTCACAGTGTGAACACTTGTATGGTTTCTCTCCAGTGTGGATCCTCTCATGTACTTTCAGGTCTCCTGACTGACTGAATCTCTTGTCGCAGTGTGAACACATGTACGGTTTCTCTCCAGTGTGAATCCTCTCATGTACTTTCAGATATGCTGACTGATTAAATCTCTTGTCACAGTGTGAACACTTGTATGGTTTCTCTCCAGTGTGAATCCTCTCATGTGTTCTCAGATGTATTGCCTGACTGAATCTCTTGTCACAGTGTGAACACTTGTGAGGTTTTTGTCCAGTGTGAATTTTCTGGTGCTGTTTTAAACAGCTCGTTGATGTAAAAGTCTTTTCACACTCAAAGCACATGTAGTCTCTCACACCAGTGTGTATTTTCTGATGTAGTTTCAAATGTCCTACTAATGAAAAAGTCTTTTCACACAAATGACATGAATATGGCTTCTCCTTTGTATGAAATTTCAGGTGTGTTGTCAGGCTTGAAGCCCACAAAAATGTTTTCCCACATTGATGACATGCATGCCGCTTCTCTCCGGTGTGAATGTCCATGTGATCCTTAAGGGTTGATGATCGTGTGAAACTCTTTCCGCACTGATCACAAGTGAACGGTTTCTCTCCAGTATGAATTGTCATGTGAAGCTCAAGATGATGCTTATATGTGAAACTCTTTCCACACTGAGTGCAGGTGAAAGATTTCTTGGCTCTGCTTTTCTTTAAATCTTTCGGTTTGGGTTTTTCACCACTTCTGACATGATTTTTCTCTTCAACTTTACTCAGTTCCTCTTTCTCATCATTATCTTCAATCATCTCTGAAATCAAAGTAAGTCAATCAGTTAAAGCAGACAATTGCATTACAAAATTTGATCATTTTGATGATTTTTTATAAATCATACGTCCCTTCAAACTTTTCATGAATAAGGTACACTGATCTTCAAGTTATTGGTTTTAAAATATTATAGGCACAAATCATATGATTCTACGGGGCATTGCTATCAACTCTTTTCCTGAAAAGATAGAAAAACTGTTGACTTGTGAACAGTCACAAATTTGACCAAATTAGTCTTCCTACAAGAAGAACTTCAGTTTTATCACTATTAAGTTTCAGGAAATTAGATAAAAAACAATTTTGTATTTCAGCTAAACAGTTTGACAGAGAAGACAAAGAACATACATGGAAAAAATACCTAAAAACTTTCCACAAATCTGTCCAAGTGTCAGTAAATAAATCATGAATAGAAGTGGCCCCAAGACCGAGCCTTGGGGAACACCTTTAGTAACATGCGACAGCTAAGATCTGAAGTTTTTAAGTTACAAACTGAGTGCGTCCACAAAGATATGACCTAAACCAAGACAAACAGGAGGCCATAAATCCCAGAGAGAGCAGCCTGTCTAAGACGATGTTATGTGAGACTCTATAGCCGCTTTTCCACTATTGGGCCGAACTGTTCTCTTTGCTTAACCGTTCCAATTTCGTGCCGATCCGGGCCGGTCAGCACGGATATGGTTTCATTTTCCACTGTGGTTCTGATAAAACAGAACTCTCTGGAATGTAATCACAAATGCGTCAGTCGTTGCCTTGGTAACGCAATTGTAATATAAACAGCCATATGGACGATGATCAGATATTTCTGTTTTTGGGACTACTTCGTTAAATAACGGGGGAAAAAGGACACAACTCTTGGCGCATAAAATAAAATAAAATAAAATAAAATAAACAGTACAGGACCGGTATAACATTACCACCAAATGCTGAGGGGATATGCATGGCAATGGAGACGGACACAGAAGGTAAAACCTTTCTAAAAATACCACATTTATTGACAGTATTAATGTATGAGCTATGAACACAGCGTAACAGATGATTACTTGGCTGTTTGATCAAATAGCTCGATTTCGCTTAGCACACACATTCTATCAGCACGGTCTGGCATGGTTATCCAACCGTGCTGAGAATTCCGGGCCGAGAACGGTTTGTAATCGTGCCGTGCCGTACCAGGCTCAGGTGGAAACACAACTGGAACCGTACCTGACCGTTCTAAGAACCGTTCGGCCCGATAGTGGAAAAGTGGGTTATGAAAAGCAGCACTCAGATCAAGCAAAATAAGTAGTTTGCTGTCAAGTGTCTGCTGCCATAAGCATGTCATTAGTGATGAAATGTGATCTCCTTACTATGGAAGCCAGAGTGAAATTAAACTCAATCAAATTGTTGTCTGAAAGATAATCAACTCTCTTTTCTAGTATTTTAGATATAAATTGTAAAAGTGTCTCTCGGTTTTTTTAAGTATAGAGGGGTTATTAAAGCAGTTTTAAGTGATAAACCAGAAGACTGTGACGAATGAAAAATTTTAGTCATTAAAAAAAATTGTCCAGGAACAATCCAGATCCATCAACTCCGAAATCTGATCCGGACCATATTTTGCCGGATCCCCATACTTACCCGGCAAAGACCTATAGCTAGGCCTGGGAAAATATATTGATGCATCACAAATCGAGAAATGATTCATCATTGATTCTGAGATTTTCAGAATAGAAGACTGTTAATACAGTTTTGGGTTCCAGACAAGACTTGATGTTAATGGGTTTTGAGTATCGACAGCCTTGTTGACTATTTGTTCAGACACCAGACAAAACGAATATTTTCTGACAGGATCTGGCATCCGGGACTGGATCTTAACTATCTGGTGTGGAGACTCGATCTAACATACATTTTGTTGAAAAAAATAAAAATAAAGTACCCAGTTCATAGAAAGTGTCCCTTATTTGATGCTTCCGGAAAATCATTCAACAGCTCTGAAGGTTTTTCCTATTACAACAAACAAAATATAAAAATACCTGAAGCTTATTAACCATCAGCATTATTAATGAAGAATGAAGAATAAACACCAACCTGTTTGTTCATACTCTCATCTTCTCTCTGTCCTCTTTAATCAACTCAGTCTTTGCAGATTTCAGCTCTTCCTGATGAGAATATTCCAGCATTTACTGTTGAAGCAGGAGCTTCACTGAACATGAATTTCTGTGTGGAAAGTAGATTTGCCAAAATCAACAGATCAAAGAGGTATTAAGTGTTGTCTCTTAGTGAATCATTACATTACTATATTATATGACTATATTTAACATCAAGACTTAAATAACAGCAACATCATGGACTGTCTGAGTTACACCAATTCCATTAAATCATAAAATCTAACAATTAGCATTCATAACTTTTAATATACAAAAATAATTTAAAAACACAAACATTTTGTAGTAGGTTCCTAGTAACAAAAATTACTTGCTACAGACTTGCTAATATTATAATGCACCAAAATATTTTCCTGTTCCAAAGTTTGTAGTACATTGTAGTGTCCAAACTGACTAAATACAGGTGACATTTTGCAAATACTTCACTTCATATGTGCACAATACACAAATGCACTGTAAAAACAATCTTTGTCAATTAAATCTCTTTATACAAGTACATTACTCAGAATTTTTTTTTAAATTATGATTATCCATTGAATTTCAAAATGAAAACTAACTTTATTGCGATATAAAAGTGACTATAACAAATTTAATCAGCCAAAAATTAAATCTCAAAAGAGAAATAATGGTATTGCAACAGCAAAACTTGATATCAGTTCTTTTGACATTCAGTATTAGCAACATTAAATCACTCCAAACATCGAAACAATCATTGAATGAAATTAACACGTTTCCAAACACGTTTGTTGCTGATGTTCTGTATTTTAACTCGGTATCTGATGAAAACAAGACAGTGTCTAACTGAGAATTACAGCCTATAATGGAACTTTCCTTATTAGTTAATCTATTTGTCCTGAACAACTCCATATTTAACTCATCTTTTATGAACAGAGGAACATTAAACACAATATGACCGTTTTTCCTGGTTTAACGAAGGACATTTTTGGAGTAAAAGTCTCTGCACTGAACACACATGCTATCGATATCACTATTCATATTCATAAGAGAAGCTGACATTTACCTCAAATTCCTGCTACCCTCAGACGTAGTTAGGCAAAATAATCTATGCCGAACAGCAAAAAGCAAATATAAAGAAAGAGAAGAGAAAGAGGACTCACACTCACCGCAAAACGCGCTCACTCACTCGCGCATGCGCACATCGAATGATCCTGACGCGCGCCTGAGTGAAGAAAGAACGTCTCGATCGCCCCCAGGCGGCTGAACCCAGTATTAGACACAAACCCCGCCCTCTCCATCTAATCTAATGGGATGTGAGACAAACTTATTTCTTAGACCTTTTAAGGCTTCAGTGTAATGTTTAAGTTCAATTTTATTTTATGTAATGTTAGGTTTATTATTACATCATTTTGTTTGTGTATGGTGTATTCCCCATACATACAAATGAATCACAAAATTTTGCTACAAACTCTTATTTTTATGCAACAAAAATATATCTTTACCAGATAATTGAGTCTTTTAATTTTATTAATTTTAATATTAGATAATCAATATCAATCTAAAACATCTGGGTGAATAAACAATCATAAACAAGTGTTTTGTAGATTCTTCCTGTAAGTTACAACGATGCATGTAGTCTCTATGTCTCTAAAATATTTTGCAACTACTTGTCTCACTGGGTAAATCAAAAATAATAACTTTATGTAACTTTAACTTTATTGGTGAGACAGTATTTAATGGGTAAATTTCTGGGCTCATATTCTTAAAGCTTCTAAGTATCCTCTTAGAAAGCTCATAATTTGCTTAAAAACTCAGAGCAACTCTGAGTGAGGAAAAGACAAAAACTTTGATCTTAGTGAGGAGGCGGGGCTGACCCCGTTGCTAACTATGACACAACCTTTTGAAGACTGATTGGTTGGTTCTCCAAGGAGGGAATAAAAAAGTGCTTTTTTAAGTGTGTGAGTCTATTGTAAGCCTTCACTTTGAGATTATAGACGCATTTTTTTTCTGTTTTACCATAGACACACACACACACACACACACACACACACGTTTTAAATAGGTATGTGATGCTATCTGGGAAAACCCTTGGATGTTGCGCTGGGACATTTTCAGGACATTCGAATAATATGTTGAATATTTACTTACTATTCATTTATTTATTTATTTATTATTAAACATTGTCTATCATCTCTGAAAATATCTCAGCTAAATCCACTTGTTTAGTACAGAAAAATAGCGATTTATTGCAGCAATCAGAAATGACTGTGCCTTCCTCTTATGTTAAGAACACACTGCAGAGGCTCTTAACACCACAAAAACAGTTAACCTATCAAAATAAACTGCATATTTAACAAAGGTGTATCAGTGCACATTCCCTGCCAGTCCTGTATAAACTACGGCAGCATCGCTTTATTTATTTATTTATATATATGTATTTTAATATCGTGAGATGGCGAAGCGCAACGACACAGTCTGAAGTACTGCAGCTGCTTACTCTTGGTATTGTCAGTGCCATAAACAATGTTCTAATGGACTGTTTTACATCAAGAGATGAAAGATTGGATGAAGTTACTTAAGAGTCATCGGATGCTAAGTTCACTTTTTCATGTTGTTTGAACATTAATGTGTGTTGTCAGTGTATGTACAAATCTACACTATAATGATAAAAATCCATGCAGTGGTTTTTAATTAATCTATAAAAATAATATCCCCTTTTTCAAATCGAGTCGTTCTCAGATGCCTGTCGTTGTGGCGTCACATGACAGAGGCCACGCCCACAATAGTTGATTGACATGAGCGTCTTACCTCAGATCAGCTGTAACAGTCCGACCTCTTTGTTTTGATGCTGGAGCAGGGATGTAAGTTACACAAGAATATCTCTGATTGAGCGATTGAGGTGTTGTGTTGCTGGATGTAATAATGAACATAGTGGTTGTCATTTACTCCCGACATCTGAGCCGCTGAAGATGCAGTGGATTAATTCAATTCAATTCAATTCAAATTTATTTGTATAGCGCTTTTCACAATACATATCGTTGCAAAGCAGCTTTACACCAAATTGACATTTTTACAATATATGTAGTAGTAGCTTGATGTACATATGGCAGAGATGTGTGGTAAAGATCAATTAATGACGTAATCAAACAGACAAAGAACACTATAAATTAGTAGCAGAATTCGGTAGTGCTGTATGTTTTCAGGGTTGGTATCATCTGAAGTCGTCTGTGGGGTTGGCATCATCTCTTCTTAAGTGTTCTGAATCCAGACTGGAGCTTGTGAATTCCTAGTTACCACAGGATGTCAATCCCATGACAGAAACAGAGAACAAATAGGAACATAATTAGCGTAGCTGCTGTTCAAACTATGAAAAGGAAGGTTTGTTAACCAGAGCTTAATGTAACCCACATTAAAATATGGTTTCAATGACCATAGTTATAGTACATAATTAGAGCCTATAGGGAATTTGAATGAAAACATGCCAGTTAGGAATATAGTGCTGCTTCCCTTTTAAGAGAACAGCTCGCGCACGTAAAAACCGGAGAGCAACGGCAGAGAGAAAGCGGAAAGATCAAAGATATTAATGAGGGAAATAATTAATTAACAAGTTGATTTTAAGAAGCCAGGACAGAAGAAAGACAATACTTACCTGATCGCGAACCTGAAGGAAACATATTTGAATTAGAAAACAGCGGTTTTGGTGAGTTTGACACATTATATGTTGAACTTGGATCGGTTGTTAACAACGTTTCATAATAGCTACAAGAAAAAGCTAACGGTTAAACATCAAAAACTGTAAAGGATACATTGTTTAATGGTTTATTTGAACATTATATGGGTATTTATTGTGAACTGTGTGAACTGTTGAATGTTATTGTTTGAGTACAAAGTGACAGTTGAGTTAATTGAACGATGTAACATTGACGCTGCGGGTTGTAGTGTTTGTAAATCTTTACTGTTACAATAACAAGATTCCTTTGTGACCTATTGTGTAGGTCAGGTTTTTTATTTAAGCACGAAAAACTCCTGTGTGACGAACAATGAGAGGACTCACGATACCGAGAGTTTAGATGGCGAGCCAACCCAGACCAGAGCTTTGATCCTCATTCGACGACGAAAGAGACCGATTACACGCGCTGGATTGTCGGTAAACTCACTGGATCACGGATTGAGCAGGACAACAACCTTTCACCTATTTCTTCCATTTTTTTTTTCCGGGAACATTTTTTTCTTCCACAACTATTTTTTTTTCCTTCATTTTTGAATTGAACTGAACTACATCACACAACTGAACCGTGTTGAACTAAAATACATTATACAGCATTTGAACTGAACTCAACTACATCACACAACTGAATTGAATTTAAGTGTTATAGATATTTTTATTGTATTGTGTGTGTGTGTGTGTTATGACATAATATGTGATTGTTTATTTTGTTTATTTTGAGTTTTTTTTTCTCTCACCTGTAAAAAAAACAAAAAGAAAAGTTAAATCAGACAAATTATCAGCTTTAATAGGACATCAAATACAAGTGGATCCACTGTATAAAAATAATTAACTTATTATTATTTATTAGTTTATTATTTATAACTATTTATAATTATTAAAAAACAAAAGAAAACTAATAGAAAAAGATTTCTCTTTTATAACATTTACAAGACTTTTCTTAAACAACTTGTCTGTATAATATTGATTGCCTTTTAGTAAAGTGCCGGCTTTTATACTAAAGATCTGGTCTCCAGTCTGATTTTATGTTTGTTCCCCCACTCCTTGAGAACCTAGATCTGGTCCAGTAGTGAAAGTGACGCGTTTGAGTACGCGGGTGCTACAAAATTTGGCGAGCCAGCCAGGAGTGGCCAAAACAAATATAGCACTAGCATTTAGAGACTAGATAATAGCTGTTAAGTTAATTCATAATGGAAGTAGTTCAAACGAGCAGTGTTAAAATCCCCAATGCAGTTATAATTAGTGGAATAACCGGCACAGAATCTGACGAACACGTCTATGACTTTCTTAAGCAGTATGGGTCTATTCATAGGATAATTCCAGTAGATTCCTCTGAGTCAGAGACCGACAAGCAAGTCATAGTAGAATATGCATATGGCACAGCTGTGCAGTCCCTTTCATCCATTTTACCTCACAAGCTTCACCAATTCCATGCTAGAACCCAAGCTAACACCACTTACCTTATTAGAACTTTAGCCAGTGCTTACACACCTGTAGTCAGCAAATCAGTTACTCAGACTTACCTCTCAGAGCTAAAGGAATTAGCAAAACTGACTGGAAGAGATTTAACGACTATCCTAAAAGAAGAGCTTTCCATCATCAGTGAAGCTGTTGACCTGGATAACCCAATGAAGTCCAACTCACCTAACACTCAAGAGCACGATATTACAGAAGCTACTGCTCAAGTTAGTCCTCCGTCCAGTACAGTTCGAGAGCCATTTGTTCAGCCAGAACATAACTGGTCTCCACCACTGGTTTCTTCTGAAAGGAAAACACAGCCTGCATTGAAACTTTCTGACGTCAGTCCACCTGAAGTACAGCGAGTGATTGTTGAACACATAGTTAGAAACGAAGAATCTGCTATGCAATTTCATGCACCCCTACGACTCAGACCCTTCTCAGGGCGCTGCCCTCACCCCAACAATGAAGTGAATTATGAGACATGGCGTGCCAATGTGGAATTGCTTCTCAAAGATACAAAACAGCCAGATTTATACAAATCTCGCAAACTCCTTGAAAGCCTTTCATCGCCCGCCATTGACATAGTGAAGCACCTGACACCTGAATCTCCCCCAGGCATGTACTTGGAGATTCTAGATTCTGCCTTTGGTACTGTTGAAGATGGAGATGATTCCTTTGCAAAGTACCTTAATACTGTGCAAGATAATGGTGAGAAGCCTTCAGCTTACCTTCAAAGACTGCAAGTGATGCTGAACACTGCCTTCAGGAGGGGAGGTGTGTCTGCAAGCGATCTTGATCGACAACTTTTAAAACAGTTTATTAGAGGTTGTTGGGACAACATCTTAATATCTGAACTGCAGCTAGAACAGAAGAAGTAGAACCCACCTACCTTTGCAGAACTTCTCCTGTTGCTCCGCACAGCAGAAGACAAAAGGACCTCCAAAGCATCGCGTATGAAGCAGTACTTCAGTGCCTCAAAGCAGAAAGTGTTTATTTCCAGTATGAGGAGGAATGCATCCCATCACAGTCTACTTCTTATTCCAAGAATGAAGTTCAAGACCTAAAGAGACAGATAGCTGACTTACAATCCCAGCTCACGCGGATCACGCAGAGAGATAGTCAAAAAACTTCATGTAAACCAGCTGCCAAGCCTGTAACTCCCAAGCCAGCCATTGCAAAGTCTGCTGCTGATGCTCCTTTACCACAGAAGTCACAGTCACACAGTCGAGATGCAAATACCCACAGAAGCAATAGGCCGAAACCGTGGTATTGCTTCAGATGTGGAGAGGATGGGCACATCAAACCCCAGTGTGAAGCTGAGCCAAACCCCTCTCTGGTAGCTTCAAAAAGAGAGCAGCTTAGAGAAAAGCAGCTATCATGGGACATTGAGAATGGTGTTCCAAAGCCTGATCATTTAAACTAGTTCCAGTTCCGGTTGGGGGACAAACAGGAACTGAGACACAAGCAAAGTGTCCCAAGAAGAAACATTGCTCATCTTATGCACACTCCCAGAGTAAGGGAGAACTAGTGACCCTACCGAAAGGTTTAATTGGGGCCAAATGCACTGCACAAGTGACTGTGGGGAGGAGACGTTGTAATTGTTTGTTAGATACAGGCTCTCAAGTGACAACGATTCCCAATTCTTTCTATCAAGAGAACCTGTCTCATCTGCCGATTGAATCATTAAACAACTTGCTTGAAATAGAAGGAGCTAATGGTCAAGAAGTCCCTTACATTGGGTATGTTGAGACGACGATCAAGTTCCCTAGGAGTTTGTTGGGAAAAGACATTGAAGTTCCCACATTAGCCCTGATTGTGCCTGATATGCGTTCCACTCTGTCATCAGTTCTAATAGGTACCAACACTCTGGATGCCCTTTATGAACAATATGCAGACACTGCGCCTCAAGACAATGATTTATTACCCTATGGCTGCAAAGTTGTCTTGAAGACTCTTGAAGTCAGGAAAAGATGGTCTGTCGATTCCAGTCTGGGAGAGGTGAGACTACACAGCAGTAGGTCTGAGACAATTGCAGCTGGTCAGACCCAAGTCCATAAAGGAACAGTGAATTACAGGACACCCAATGCAGGAAGATGGGTGATGGTAGAATCGCCAAAATCAGCTCCCTTGCCAGGTGGCATGCTGGTAACAGATAGCATAGCAAATCTACCTACTAAGCTGTCGCGCTGCATACCAGTCATTCTGAAAAATGAGTCAAACCACGACATTACCTTGTCTCCAAAGGCAGTGATTGGAGAGATTCATGCCATAAAGAGTGTTCAGTCCATCGAATCTTCCACATCAGACTCCCAAACAAAACCTGATCACAAACCAAACCTCAGTTTTGACTTTGGAAACTCTCCAGTACCCAGTGAGTGGAAAGAGAGAATAATTAAAAGATTGAACTCCATGCCAGAAGTGTTTGCACAGCATGAGCTTGATTTTGGTCGTACTGACAAAGTTAAACATCGTATAAACCTCAACGATAAAACACCCTTCAAGCATAGAGCGAGGCCCGTACACCCTCAAGACATAGAAGCTGTGCGTAACCATCTTCATCAACTTCTTGATGCAGAAATCATCCGTGAATCTGAATCCCCTTTTTCTTCACCGATTGTAGTCGTCAGGAAAAAGAATGGTGATGTCAGACTGTGCATTGACTACAGAAAACTGAATCTTCAAACAGTAAAAGACTCCTATGCTCTGCCCAATTTAGAAGAATCTTTCTCTGCACTGACTGGATCCAAATGGTTCTCAGTGATGGATCTGAAATCTGGCTTTTATCAAATTGAAATGGAGGAAGCAGACAAACACAAAACAGCCTTTGTTTGCCCACTAGGGTTCTTCGAGTTCAACAGGATGCCTCAAGGGATAACAAATGCCCCAAGTACATTCCAGAGGCTCATGGAACGCTGCATAGGAGAGTTGAACCTGAAACAAGCACTAGTTTTCCTGGACGATCTCATTGTTTTCTCCTCAACGCTTGAAGAGCATGAAGAGCGGTTGCTGCGAGTGCTAAACAGACTGAAAGAGTATGGCCTTAAGCTCTCACCAGAAAAATGCAAGTTCTTTCAGACATCTGTAAAGTACTTAGGCCACATTGTGTCTACAAAGGGCATTGAAACAGACCCGGAGAAGATAGCAGCTTTAAAAACCTGGCCAAAACCAAACAATTTGAAAGAGTTAAGAACATTTCTGGGATTCTGTGGCTACTATCGCCGATTCATCAAGGGCTATTCAAAGATGGTGAAGCCACTCAATGAACTTACTGCAGGATATCCACCTCTGAGAAAACGTATTAGTGCCGCAGGTAAAGCTAAGAGATACCACAACCCTAAGGACCTCTTTGGCGACCGATGGACCCCTGCGTGCCAAGCAGCATTTGACACGCTGATTGAGAAGCTGACGGATGCTCCCATCCTTGGATTTGCTGACCCCAAGTTACCCTACATCTTGCACACAGATGCAAGCACCTCAGGCCTCGGAGCAGCTCTTTACCAGGAACAACAAGGTCAGAAAAGGGTCATTGCTTATGCAAGCCGAGGATTGTCAAAGTGTGAAAGCAAATACCCCGCCCATAAATTAGAGTTCCTCGCTCTTAAATGGGCCATAACAGAAAAATTCCAGGATTACTTGTATGGGAGCTCATTCCTTGTTGTCACAGACAGTAATCCATTAACATATATCCTTACATCTGCTAAGCTTGATGCCACGAGCTACAGATGGTTAGCTGCTCTGTCGACGTTTGACTTCCAACTGCAATACAGAGCCGGAAAACAAAATCAGGATGCAGATGGGCTGTCTAGAAGACCACACAGCAGATTACCTGATGATGCTTTGTCACAAAAAGAAGTGGAAAGAATACAGCAGTTTACAAAGAGGCACTTGGGATCTGAACATGTGACTATGAATGAAAACACTGTCAAAGCTATCTGTGACAAGCACAGTTCACCTAGTGATCAATAATCCTCCTGCCGAGACATCGCCCAAACCCACTCTTGTTGTGTCCCTTGCCCACCATCCGAAGGCTCTTCCTGAAAGCTTTGAAGAAGAGGATCAGTTTGGTGGTTTACCTGTCATAGCTCCATTTGCACCAGAAGACATAAGAGAAAGACAAAGGGCAGACACCTGTATCTGTGAGATACTCAGACAAATGGAAACAGGAGAAACAGTTTCACCATCCCTCCGAAAAGAAATCCCTGAGTTAGGTCTCTTATTAAGGAAATGGAGTAAACTCAAAATCCTAAATGGTATCCTGTACCGAAAACGACAAGAAGGTATTCAAACTTACCACCAACTTGTGCTGCCTGAAACTTTGAGACCCCTTGTTCTGAAAAGCCTGCATGATGATATGGGCCACATGGGTGTGGAACGAACTCTAGACCTTGTTCGCAAACGTTTTTATTGGCCTAAGATGTCAGCCGATGTGGAAAGCAGGATCAAAACATGTCACCGCTGTGTACGACGCAAGTCTTTGCCTGAGAAAGCTGCACCACTTGTTAATATCACAGCTACAAGACCACTCGAGCTCGTATGCATGGACTTCCTCTCAGTGGAGCCAGGTTCCAACAACATCAAAGACATTCTGGTCATTACCGACCACTTCACTAAGTATGCAGTAACTGTCCCCACCCCAAACCAAAAGGCTCGAACAGTAGCTAAGTGCTTGTGGGACCACTTCTTTGTCCACTATGGCATCCCTGAGAAGCTCCTTAGTGACCAAGGGCCTGACTTTGAGTCCCGGATCATAAAAGAGTTGTGTGAGCTCATTGGTACGCAGAAAGTGAGAACCACACCATATCATCCAAGAGGAAACCCTGTTGAGCGTTTCAACAGAACTCTACTGAACATGCTTGGAACCCTTGAGAATCGAAAGAAAAATCAGTGGCGGAACTATGTGAAACCATTAGTTCACGCTTATAATTGTACTAAAAATGAAGTGACTGGTTTTACCCCTTATGAGTTGATGTTTGGGCGACAACCAAGATTGCCCATCGACTTAGCCCTTGGCTTACCTATAAATCATCAGCCAGGATCCCACTCCCAGTATGTCAACAACTTGAGGTCCCAGTTACAAGAGAGTTACAGGTTAGCTACAAAGAGTGCAAAGAAGACAGCAGATCGCAACAGAACGAGATTCGACAAACACGTAGTCAATTCCACTTTAAAGGAAGGAGATCGAGTCTTGGTCAGGAATGTCCGCCTTCGAGGCAAACACAAATTAGCTGACCGGTGGGAGTCAGATGTATATGTCGTCCTAAAACAGTCTGAAGGTGTTCCTGTATATGTAGTGAGACCTGAAACTAGAGAAGGCCCACAAAGAACCCTTCATCGTGATCTCCTGCTGCCGTGTGGTTTCCTTCCTATGACTCAAGTGGAAGATGAAGCTGATAATACAAAGGTAGCAAGAAGGCCAAGAACTCGACAATACCCAAACAGTGACCTATCTGGTGAAACTGATGAGGATGATCCCCAGTCTGACCTCGAAGGATGTTATGTTGATGGTCCCAGAAACATAACAGTGGAAACCGTGGGTACAGATAATATCTCATCTATTGTGAAGTATTTGCCAGGGAAAAGAGATTCAGTTCCTTCCGCTGCGTTGACCGCGGCTGGGCACTCTCCTTCTGATGTAACTAAAGCTTTTCCTAATGATCCAGTACAGGTTTATAACCCAAACTTACCTGATCTTGAAGAGAGAAACTTACCTGATCCTGGAGATAGAAACCTACTTGATGCACAAGAGAGAAACTTACCTGACCCTGAAGAGAGAAACTTACCTGATCCTGAGGAAAGGAGCCTACCTAGTCCTGTGGAGGATAACTTACCTGTAGGACAGAGATCTGACATACCTGAAAGAGAAGTGAATAGCATCAATTGTCCTGCACAAGCTTCAGAAAGAGGTGAAGATATAGGTGTCATGGACCAAACTGAAGCAGAAACGGAAATGAGATGCCTTAGAAGATCAACTAGAAACAGGAAAGTGACTCAACAGTTAACTTACCCGGAGTTAGGGAATCCACTAGTTACAATAGTCCAGTCCCTTTTCCAGAGTCTGAGTGAAGCACTTGAAAACTCCCTAGTACAATTCAGTTACCCAGAACCTTGCAGAGTTCAGACAGTGTAGATTCCTAAGGCAATGCACAGGGACGTGCATTAGATAAGGAGGGGAGGATGTAACCCACATTAAAATATGGTTTCAATGACCATAGTTATAGTACATAATTAGAGCCTATAGGGAATTTGAATGAAAACATGCCAGTTAGGAATATAGTGCTGCTTCCCCTTTAAGAGAACAGCTCGCGCACGTAAAAAACGGAGAGCAACGGCAGAGAGAAAGCGGAAAGATCAAAGATATTAATGAGGGAAATAATTAATTAACAAGTTGATTTTAAGAAGCCAGGACAGAAGAAAGACAATACTTACCTGATCGCGAACCTGAAGGAAACATATTTGAATTAGAAAACAGCGGTTTTGGTGAGTTTGACACATTATATGTTGAACTTGGATCGGTTGTTAACAAGCTACAAGAAAAAGCTAACGGTTAAACATCAAAAACTGTAAAGGATACATTGTTTAATGGTTTATTTGAACATTATATGGGTATTTATTGTGAACTGTGTGAACTGTTGAATGTTATTGTTTGAGTACAAAGTGACAGTTGAGTTAATTGAACGATGTAACATTGACGCTGCGGGTTGTAGTGTTTGTAAATCTTTACTGTTACAATAACAAGATTCCTTTGTGACCTATTGTGTAGGTCAGGTTTTTTATTTAAGCACGAAAAACTCCTTTGTGACGAACAATGAGAGGACTCACGATACCGAGAGTTTAGATGGCGAGCCAACCCAGACCAGAGCTTTGATCCTCATTCGACGACGAAAGAGACCGATTACACGCGCTGGATTGTCGGTAAACTCACTGGATCACGGATTGAGCAGGACAACAACCTTTCACATATTTCTTCCATTTTTTTTTCCGGGAACATTTTTTCTTCCACAACTATTTTTTTTTTCCTTCATTTTTGAATTGAACTCAACTACATCACACAACTGAATTGAATTTAAGTGTTATAGATATTTTTATTGTATTGTGTGTGTGTGTGTTATGACATAATATGTGATTGTTTATTTTGTTTATTTTGAGTTTTTTTTTTTTCCTCACCTGTAAAAAAAACAAAAAGAAAAGTTAAATCAGACAAATTATCAGCTTTAATAGGACATCAAATACAAGTGGATCCACTGTATAAAAATAATTAACTTATTATTATTTATTAGTTTATTATTTATAACTATTTATAATTATTAAAAAACAAAAGAAAACTAATAGAAAAAGATTTCTCTTTTATAACATTTACAAGACTTTTCTTAAACAACTTGTCTGTATAATATTGATTGCCTTTTAGTAAAGTGCCGGCTTTTATACTAAAGATCTGGTCTCCAGTCTGATTTTATGTTTGTTCCCCCACTCCTTGAGAACCTAGATCTGGTCCAGTAGTGAAAGTGACGCGTTTGAGTACGCGGGTGCTACATTAAAGATTTATATGAACATTTTCTGGTGAACATTTATGAACATTTGATCAGATATAGCTGCAGAAAAAAAGTTTATGAGATGCATTATTTGAATGCTTGGCTAAAAAGATGAGTCTTTAATCTAGATTTAAACAGAGAGAGTGTGTCTGAACCCCGAACGTTATCAGGAAGACTGTTCCAGAGTTTGGGTGCCAAATTTGAAAAAGCTCTACCTCCTTTAGTGGACTTTGCTATCCTAGGAACTACCAACAGTCCAGAGTTTTGTGACCTTAGGGAGCGTGATGGATTGTAGCATGGTAGAAGACTAGTTAGGTACGCAGGAGCTAAACCGTTAAGTGCCTTATAGGTAAGAAGTGCTATTTTGTAGCTGATGCGGAACCTAATAGGTAGCCAGTGCAGAGACTTTAAAATTGGGGTAATATGATCATATTTTCTTGACCTGGTAAGGACTCTAGCAGCTGCATTTTGGACTATCTGTAGTTTGTTTATTGAAGATGCAGGACAACCACCTAATAGTGCATTACAATAGTCCAGTCTAGAGCTCATAAATACATGAACTAGCTTTTCTGCATCAGAAACAGGTCACATGTTTCGCAGCTTGGCAATGTTTCTAAGATGGAAGAATGCTGTTTTTGTAACATGAGAAATATGATTTTCAAAAGACAAGTTGCTGTCTAATATAACACCCAGGCTTTTGACTGTAGTGGAAGTAACAGTACATCCCTCTAGTTGTAAATTGTAAGTCAAAAGATTCTGTGTATTGTTTTTAGGTCCAATAAGTAATATCTCTGTCTTATCTGAATTTAATAGCAGAAAATTGTTGGTCATCCAATCTTTTACATTTTTAACACACTCTGTTAACTTTGATAATTCAGAAGTTTCATCTGGTCTTGTTGAGATATATAGTTGAGTATCATCAGCATAACAATGGAAACTAATCCCGTGTTTTCTAATAATATTACCAAGGGGCAGCATGTATATTGAAAATAGTAGAGGACCTAGAACAGATCCTTGTGGCACTCCATACTTTACTGGTGATAACTGAGATGACTCCCCATTTAAACAAAGTGGTAGCGATCAGACAGGTAGGATCTAAACCATTTTAAAGCCTGCCCTTGGATTACGTTTGTTTGTGAAGAGAATGAGCCTCCCGATCTACATATATCAGTCTATGTTCACACAAATCATTCATGATCCAGCTTCATTTACAGCAGAAGTGTGCATTGCCTTTCCTAATAATGTGCTAGTTATCAAGTTTAGCGGCTAAATGCAGCTAAAGTAAACCGGCTTGTCTCTCCACAGAAAGAAGAGAGGGGCGGGGTGAGCAGAGCTCATTTGCATTTAAAGCAGCCTTGACCTGAATGAGATGATGTTTGCAAAGCTCATTTGGTAAAAAGGGTGTCGTTTTACACAACCATTGAGAATTTTTAATCAAAGTATATTACAGACTTTTCATTAAGGCCCTAAAGAATCATATCAACTTGTGGAAAATGGGCATCCGATGACCCCTTTAAGAGGAGGAGTCTGATTACTGTTATATAAACATTGCGCGAACAGTTGTGCCACACTCCCTTTTCTAAATGTAAACTACAACTACAAGGTACCTTATTCGTGCTATTTAAACATACAAGGTGTGATCAAAAGTTCAGAGACTATTCCCATGATAAAGAACGGAAAACAAACGTTAGTCAGTTTGTGTAATGATGCAGTATAGCGCTCCTGACAGCTCTCATTAAACCGTGAAGTGAAAGTGAAAGTGTCTCACTTTAAACCCGTTTCCCTCAAAATTCCATTCCTGAAAATCATAGCTATCAGCCAACATAAGATGGCCAGAACTTCTGTTACGTTTAAGCTATGGACAAAATACAAACAGGTTTGGAAAGGGCTTTCACCATTTGTTGGATTTTCTTAGATCGCATCACATATGTGTGTATATATATTATTTATTTTTAATTTACCATGTTGTTAATATCGTACTTTATGTATTTGATAGGAAATAAGGTTCTGAAAGTGCTGTTTGTGTGATCACTTTGTTTATACACTACAAGTTTGTGACCCAAATCATCGCTGCTGTATATTTGCATTTTTCCAGCTGCCAAAAATATTAGTATAGACAATGTGAATACAATGAATACTTGCATTTTTGGCGCTATGATATTTCTGCACTATATGGGAGATGTTAGCGTGAGTCTAATTAGGATCGGTAACAAACACGATCCCTGCACAATCTAATGTGTAGTGTCTTATTAAAGCGCTGTCATTAATTGTGTGTGCAACACATTTCTTCTCCCTTTTCATATTTTGTCAGTTTTCCTCCACTGCTAAAGAAATTCTTTAACCTCTTAAAAGTCCTCTTAAATACTCCTAACAATTTTGGACCTTCAGACATCTTTCAGGAGTTAAGATGCTTTCTGAATTCCTTTTTCCTTTACTAGGATGTTTTCTTTAATTATTAGAGGTAACACCCACATTTCTTAGAATTTAGTTACTAGGAGCAACTCTCGATACTTTGTATCAAAAGTTACAGTGACACTTTGTAGTTTATATACATTATATAAACATACATATATACATACATATTGTTACGAATCTGGTCGGTGTCCCGCTGTCCGCTCACCGCCAGATATCACTCTCGCCCTGTCACACACAGACTGTTGCACCACACCCCGGACTACATTCCCCATCAGCCATTGCACTTCACCCGCGACCAATCAGCGGCGCTATAAAAGCCCCGGTCTTTCCACTTGCAAACCACAGATTGTTGTTATTGTTATATTCCCATTGTTAATGTTTTCCTAGTTTCTTGTTCCTAGTTCCTAGTTTTTGTTCTCCCGCCTGGTTATCTCGTTATTGACTGTCTAGCCGCCTGCCTTTTCGGACTATCGCTCATCTTACTGGACTATTCTCTCGTCTTGCCTCCAACATTCCTGTTTACTGTTGTTTGACCCTGCCTGCACGACCATGTATCTGTCTCGTACATATAATAAAAGCTCGCAAATGGATCCGCTCGCCTCTCGTCGTTCACTCCCTGTAACACATATACAAGTACTTAAAATAGTGTCAAAGCACCTAGGTGACCACCTTAAAGCATGCAAATTAAGTATCCAGGTATAGGAACCGGCCTCATTTCACCAGTCCTAATCCAATCAGCATAACTATTCAAAGACTGGGGCAGAGACACCAAGAAACATTACAAACAAAAGATGAGAGTCTCAGTAATCTGGCTCATTTGACTTATATAAGAGAACAAGAACTGACAAGAACCTCTTGCTATGAACTTTGCTGAAGAGAATCATTTGTCAGGTGTCATCATATTTACATTATATCTACTTCACCTTAGTTTTATTTATATCATGAAGCAAAAATGATAAACAAGAATAAAACATTTTGACATTAAGATTCAGATCAACTCAAAGATGGAGTTTCTCCTAAAAGAACACTGTTGAATCTGTTGGTTTTAAAGATGAAGACAAACTTTATTTACTGGGAAAACATTAGATGATGTTTTTTTTTTTTTTTGTCATGTCACTTGTAATGACAGATTGATCCAGATTATATGTTATTGTTTGATGCATTATTGTGTCTCATTTGTTGAAGTCGCAGCATCAGATCTGAAAGTGCTGGATCTGCAGTTGATCTAATTACTGTGATTGTTTTTTATATGTGTGCGTAGAGCAGAAGACTGATTGAAACTCTTCTCACATTCAGTGCAGTGATACGGTTTCTCTCCAGTGTGAATCCTCTCGTGTGTTTTCAGGGTCCCTGGCAGTCTGAATCTCTTGTCGCAGTGCGAACACATGTAAGGTTTTTCTCCGGTGTGAACACTCTCATGTGTTTTCAGGTGTGATGACTGATTGAATCTCTTGTTGCAGTGTAAACACATATAAGGTTTCACTCCAGTGTGAATACTCTTGTGTGTTTTCAAATGTGGTAACTGACTGAATCTCTTGTCACAGTGTGAACATTTGTAGGGTTTTTCTCCAGTGTGAATCCTCTCATGCAGTTTTAAACAGTTTGATGTAGTAAAAGTCTTTTCACACTCAAAGCACATGTAGTCTCTCACAGCATTATGTATTTTTTGATGTACTTTCAAACTATGTAGATGTGTAAAACTCTTTTCACACAAATGACATGAATGTGGCTTCTTCTTTGTATGAACTCTCAGGTGTGTCCTCAGGTTTGAAGCCCACAGAAATGTTTTCCCGCACTGATCACACACGTATGTTTTTTCTCCAGTGTGGACGTTCATGTGAAAATCAAGGCGACGTTTGCATGTGAAATTCTTCCCGCACTGATCACAAGTGAACGGTTTCTCTCCAGTATGAACTGTCTTGTGAATCTTAAGATAATTTTTGCAAGTGAAACTCTTTCCACACTGAGTGCAGGTGAAAGATTTCTTTGCCCTTTTTCTTTTTAAACCTTTCTGTGTGGGTTTCTCTCCACTTTTGACATGATTTTTTTCCTCAACTTCACTCATTTCTTTTTCAAATCAACACTGAAATAAAAGAACAACAGTATATTTGTCAGTAACTTAACAAAAAAAAAAACAAAAACAAAAACAAAAAATCTCAGACTGCAGAATATTTCAGTAGATGCATTTGCGAGAAGTTCTCAAATGTGATGTATATAAACACACTAATGGATGCATGCACAGTTTTGCAGCTTTAAACACTTTTTTGGTCATTTCATGACCTAAATAACGACAAACTATGGCAATGTATTGTGCACTTTATTTATGATGAAATGATATAGAGCGTGAGCTGTATTTTCACGTACAGTTGACGAGTGTGTGCCGTGAGCACAGTAAAATGGCTGACAGGACATTAATGTTTGTTTTTCTAAGTTTTTAACATTTCATCAGACTGCAGTTCACTGTTGTTCTACTGAAGATCATTTGGCACCTATACCGTTTCCAAGCTCAGTTGATGTAAAGTTGAAGTGCACGTCTGAAAGTCTCCCGCTTGTTGTAGTTGTAAAGAGATAAGGCGGTTCAGAGTCTTGTCAAGCATAAAAGAGAGACACAAATTGCAGTCGTGACTGGGTTGACCAAGCTTAGGTCAGTGGTGTGCCATCTCTTAGCTCCACACCTCTGCTCTTAGGCAACAATGTTAAATGTTTAATGATAAAAACAGGATAAGCTTAGCAATTTCTGCTTATTCACCTGGACATTGCTGCTATCATTTAATGCACTGATTTCCTTTTCTGTACTGCACCCCAGAACATTTTCCTCTTCGTTTTGGCCATGTGACCATTCAACAGCAATGTGTCAAAGGCTGAGCAGTTGATATATACTCGGTTTATAATAAATACATTAATTTTTTTTAAAATTATTAACTTTTTAATGAGCCGATGCTTCCCAGCCAAACATAGGATTTTCCGAAAGTCATGAGGCGACGCTTCCTGGCCAAACACTGAATATGATCCAGATTTAGTATTTGATTTAAAAAGAAAATCTGATTGTGACGATCCCTGCACATTCATTTTGGGAGTGTGATGACTGGTTGTCCCACCTACGATTGAATCTGACACGGTTTATTGGCTGCACCTGGCACCGGCTGGGACGCTTCTTTTAAAAGAGATCGACTGACTTGTTAGCGTGGGGGACTTTGGTTTGAGGCTTTGAGTTTCTCTTTCTTTTGGGCTTGTTTGTTTGATTTAGATTTTGCTCTGTCTTTGGTTTGTTTTGGTTCCCCGTTTTTGTTTATGTTTTGGACTTTGCCTCCTTTTTTGATACAGCAACAACACATTACACGTTCATTCAGACACCTCACATTACGCACTGATGAAACTGACGCTTACAGAAATACTGCCTTATTTCATTATTTTCTTATTTTTGGAATTAATTGTTGATTTAATAAAGTCTTTTCCTTTTGAGCTCAGTCAAAGCTGCGTGTGTGTTTTTTGCTTCCCTCTGAGCCAGGGGTTGACTTTTTTTTTTTTTTAATCATTACTACTTCTCCTGCTTCTGCTCTTCTCTGGCTTTGCTCAGTCAACTTCTTGCTTTGAAGACTGTTAATACAGTTTTGGGTTCCAGACAAGACTCGATGTTAATGGGTTTTGAGCATCGACAACCCTGCTGACTATTTGTTCAGACACCAGACAAAATGGATATTTTCTAATAGAATCTGATATCCAGGACTGGATCTTAACTATCTGGTGTGGAGACTCGATCTAAATTTTTGTTGAAAAAAAAGTACCAAGTTCATAGGATGTGTCCCTTATTAAATTTCTAAAGATTTTTCCTGTTACAACAAACCAAAAAGAAAAAAAACAACAACAACAACAACAACAACAACTTGAAGCATCATAACTGTCACTGTTAATAATGAAGAATAAAGAATAAAGACTAACCTGTTTGTTCTTTAGTATCTCTCATCTTCTCTCTGCCATCTTTAATAAACTCAGTCTGTGCAGATTTCAGCTGTTCCTGATGATCTGATGCTCATCTTCACTTGTAAACTGATGGGAATATTCCAGTTTTTATTGTTGAATTGCTGAATGTGTGATTGTTGAAGCAGGAGCTTCACTGAATATTAATTTCTGTGTGGAAAAGTAGATTTGCCAAAATCGACAATAAATCAAGAGGCATTAAGTGTTGTCTCTTTGTGAATCATTACATTACTATATTATATGACTATATTAAACATTAAGACATGCAGCTCACATTAAGTCAGTCAGTCTGTGTTTACTACAACATTGTAAAAATCCTCCATTTGAATGAATGATTGGACAGTTTTTGTGCACTATGGCTGGAGTTTGATGACGGTCCTTTAAGCACAATTGTCCAGCGAATACCATCATTAAAACTAACTTTATCGTGTTATAAAGGCGACTATAACAAGTTGGATAAGCCAAAAATAAATTTCAAAAGAGAAATAACAGTATAGCAGCAGCAAAACTTGATGTCAGTTCTTTTTACATTCAGTATTAGCAACATTAAATCACTCCAAACATTGAAACAACCATTCACAAACACATAAAACACAGATCCCTCAGAATGAATACAATTAACACGTTTTCTTCACACGTTTGTTGCCGATATTCTCTATTTTAAGGTTAGTCCGCAAACACTCGGTATCTGATGAAAACAAGACTGTGTCTAACTGAGATTTACAGCCTAATAACGGGACTTTCCTCATTTGTCAAACTATTTGTCCTGAACAACTCCATATTTAACTCATCTTTTATGAACGGAGGAACATTAGACACAATATGACCGTTTTTGCCTGTTGAACGAAGAACATTTCTGGAGTAAAAGTCTCTTTCTGCACTGAATACACCACTATTCATATTCATCAGATAAGCTGACCTTTCTCTAAAATATCTGTTAACCTCAAACTTAGTTGAGCAAAATAATCTTTGCCGGACAGCAAAAAACAAATCATAGAGAAGAAAGAGAAAGGAAAGAGGACTCACTCTCACCGTACAACGCTTTCACTCACTCGCGCATGCGCACATCAAAAGATCCGCACGAGCGCTGAAGACTGAAGCCTGAACGTCTCGATCGCCCTCTGGCGGCTGAACCCAGTATCACAAACCTCGTCCTCTCCATCTAATCTAATGGGACGCGCGACCAAAATGCTTTATATGTTTGACATTATATGTAGTTTTTTTTTTTTTTTTTTTTTTTAAATCACGCTGCTGAGTTCAAGGTGTTCGTTTTTTGATAGGTTCCTTGAGTTGTACTTATAATGATTATTTTCAACCCTCATTCTGCAGCAGTGTTTGTAGGCTACTAATTCTTTACCACACTGAATTATATTATGACCTACAAGAGAAGAAATGAAAATCCGTTGTTTCTACTATCAGACGATCATCAGAGAAGGCTCACGATGCTCTTGTGAATGAAAGAAAGAGAGATTCACATTCAGTAAAGTGAGCAGATTCATTCTGCTACAAAGCATAAAAAGAAGCACCTTCGGCAATTTGACCATTTACTTGAGAGCAGACAAAGGCCAAGTACATTTTTCCTGGTCTTGTAGAGTTAGATAAAGGAAAAACAGCAGAGGCACTGTATCGAGCCCTTAAAAAGATCACTTTTGACTGCAAGTTTGGACAGAGAATATTTAAAAATCACATTTGATCAGCATCGCCACAGATCATGGATGAGAGAGTGGCCTGATTGCAAAGTTGAGAAAAGATTGAAGAGTATTAATTCTCATGCACACGAGCACGTATTTATTTAGTATTTTTTATTTATTTATTTATTTATTTATTTATTTTTTCAAAAACACAAAATAATGTATACCCACATGAGGATGTAAAAACTGCATAAGGTTAATAAAATGAAAGGAAAATGAAAGTGCACCACAAACATATCTTGAATTTAATTGGTTGATAAAATAATATCATGCACATACAAAAGGAGGGCAGTCCAATTCTGGAAGGGAGTCGAAATTTGGCACACAAGTGCAAATTTAGACTCAAATCATTATGTTTATTATTCAAAGATTAAAATTTCACCATAAAGAAATGAAACAAGAAAAAAACAAAAAAAACAAACAAAAAAAAACAACAACATGATTTTCTTGTAAATTAAAAAGTTAAAATTACTAGTTACTTGTAATCTGATTACCTAACTCTAACTCTTGTTACTTGTCATCCATTACCCCCAACACATTACAACAATTGAAATTGTATCATATAAATATCAGCATCTGGGGAGCGCGTGCGGCCGCCGGACTCCGCCCCTTACCTGGACCCTTCCCTTCGGAACACTACCCCTTCTTCACGGAACCCCGTCACGTCGAAGACACCAGATCCCCCTTTCATTTTGGACACTTTTTTCCCCCTTTTTGGACACTTTGTTTTATTGTTTAATAAAAGCCTCTCCGAGGCCTGACGTCACGCCCACTGTGTCTGTCGCTTTGCTCCGCCCCCGTGACAATATCCAAAGACAAATTTCCACTTGTGGACAATAAAGTGACTAAACTAAACTAAAAACACATACATTATACTTAATATATACTTGAACTTTACTCAAGTATGCTTGAGAGTAAACTTGAAGTACTTTTTGGTAAGGGATAATCTGACTAACCAGCGGAGCGATCTCATTGCACAGCATCTAAAATCTTGTTATTGTCGTTCTGAAGCCTATCGTCAAAGTATTATTGTAATTGTCTTACACGACTGCACATTCCCAAACAGCAACATCCGCCTATGAAAGCAATAGCCGCAGTTATTGTATTTCATCTGCTCGCTCTGAAGCACAAGTAATTTATTAAATATTAAAATGATTATATACAGTGACTTCCCTTACTTTTCTTGGTGATATATAGTGGCAGTTTATGAGGGAGTGACAAGTTTGTTCTCTTTGTCTTGTTGGATGGAAACAGTGCTTTATTTGCTAATGTTTTATGCGATATTACAGTTTAACATTGCATCTTTGGATGGAAACAGATAATGTCAACTTTGAAATTCAACAGTATCTTCTCAGACTATAGTTCTATCTACTCAGTCTTCCCCTGTTAGAAGATTTAGACAGAGAAAATACTAAAAGCCAACGACTGTGCAAATACAACACAAAATTATAGAACTGTCCACCACACTACAATAGGCTACTATTTATTGCCTGAAAAACCTAAATTTGTGATTGCATCTGAAATGCCAAGTCAAGTAGTGTTGAAAGAGATGGGTTTTCAGCAGTCGTTTGAAAGTTGTTAGGGAGTCTGTATTCTGGATAGTGGTGGGAAGATCATTCCACCAGCCAGGAACGGTGTAAGAGAATGTTCTGGAAAGTGATTTTGTGCCTCTTTGTGATGGTACAATGAGGCGTCGCTCACTGGCGGATCTCAGAGTTCTGGAGGGAGTGTAGATTGGTAGCAGTGAGTGGTAGCAGTAGCAGTTTTCAGTTGCAAAATGAGAGATTTACACTCTTAACACCCTGCATTGCAAAACTAAAATATACATTGCAACTTCTCTAATGGTCTGCTTATCACAGCAGAAACATGTTTAGAAGGTATGTTAATCAGGCTAATTCTTGGACAATGTCGACGATAGAGTACGTGGTCAGCTGTTCAATAACCCTTAGCGATGTCCCAACTAGATCAGTCAGGTCAGTTTAGAGCTTGACAGAAGTCTTTTTCAGGTTATATAATAAATCACTCAGTCTTTTTTTAAGAGAGGTTTAAAATGATTTACTTCCATATAAGTTGAACATTTTGTAAACACACACACACACACACATATTTTATATATATATATATATATATATATATATAGTCTTTGTGAGGAGGGTCCCCAGTTGCCATGGTAATCTTAGGCACAGGATATGTGTGTCCTTTACTCTAATTAATTGGCTCAGTTCAAACTGTAAATTTGCAGTATTTCTTGCATGAGTAAGCAAGTTTATTTTTATTTTAGTTCACTTATTAGAACACCTTCAGGAGCTTAAGCAAAACACATACCCTTCTATGGCTTTTTAGCACACTTTCTGAGCCAAAAAAAAAAAAAAAAAATGCAACACTTCTATAGCAAAGTGAAAAATAAAAAAAAAACAGTCAACCTTTAGGCGTTCCATCTGCAAACGTGTTGCAAATGCATCTAAACAAAACACCTTCTTCAAACTGGCAACAGCTGTTCTCAGATACACAAACAAACTGCATTAAAACCATTCAAGGTGAGAGCAGTAGTTTGAAGTCTTAATATTTCCAAATCATTCACAACAGAATTTAGATAAAAAACAAAATCCATTCAAAGCAATCAATTCTTTCAGCGGTTTCATCATTCTCTTATGTCGTCTTGCTTTCTAATCAAATCGAATCATTTCCCTTAATTTAAAAAGAATCCTCTGGTGCTCCTCCAGCTCTCCCTTGTCTTTGCCTCTGACCATTCCTCTTTTCTTCTTTTTTGATCGGTTTGGAAATACGGGATTGAATAAACTTGATTAAATTTCAGGTTTACCTGGTTCATTGTTAACGTTTCCCATTTGGGATTGCTCGGGAAATGACACATTAACTTTGCCACCCAATACTACAAAAAACGAAACAAAACACACACACACACACAGACACAGACACAGACACAACACTCAATTAAAAACAAGAGTTAAGATCAAGTTCTAAATTAATTCCTATAGGAGGAAGAGAGTGTTTAGTGTATAAATAGAATAAGATTCTCTTTTAATACAATACAATGCTGTTGACATCAGCACCTCTCCTGGGTAATTTAACATGTTCAGTTACAATATTCCTAAGTGTGAAAAGGTTATGTCCTTTTTTTTTTTTTTTTTTTTTTTTTGTTTAAATATATTGCTACTGGATTTTATTGATCATATGTGTATATAGTGCTTTAATGTTCTGCAGTTCTAGTTTTTAAAGTGATTTATCATGTAAATAACATTTGTAGGAGCACAAGTGATGATACCCTTGATTTTGAACCCAGCAGGACAGATGGAAAGTGATTGAGTCGTTCTACAGATGAACTAACATCAGCTCTTACGAGTAGATCACGTATATCAGCAGCAGTGTTGGGGAAGTTACTTTTAAAAGTAATGCATTACAATGTTGCGTTACTCTATAAAAAGTAACTAACATACGACAACCAAATAAATAACTATATGCAATTATATAAGATAAATGTTTTAAAATGTTCAATGTACAGTCGTGGCCAAAAGTTTTGAGAATTACATACATATTGGAAATTGGAAAAGTTGCTGCTTAAGTTTTTATAATAGCAATTTGCATATACTCCAGAATGTTATGAAGACTGATCAGATGAATTGCATAGTCCTTCTTTGACATGAAAATGAACTTGATCCCGAAAAAAAACTTTCCACTGCATTTCATTGCTGTCATTAAAGGACCTGCTGAGATCATTTCAGTAATCGTCTTGTTAACTCAGGTGAGAATGTTGACGAGCACAAGGCTGGAGATCATTATGTCAGGCTGATTGGGTTAGAATGGCAGACTTGACATGTTAAAAGGAGGGTGATGCTTGAAATCATTGTTCTTCCATTGTTAACCATGGTGACCTACAAAGAAACGCGTGCAGCCATCATTGCGTTGCATAAAAATGGCTTCACAGGCAAGGATATTGTGGCTACTAAGATTGCACCTAAATCAACAATTTATAGGATCATCAAGAACTTCAAGGAAAGAGGTTAAATTCTTGTTAAGAAGGCTTCAGGGCGTCCAAGAAAGTCCAGCAAGAGCTTGTTTAGGAATGGCAGCAGGCAGGTGTGAGCGCATCTGCACGCATAGTGAGGCCAAGACTTTTGGAAGATGGCCTGGTGTCAAGAAGGGCAGCAAAGAAGCCACTTCTCTCCAAAAAAAAAACATCAGGGACAGATCTTCTGCAAAAAGTATGGCGAATGGACTGCTGAGGACTGGGGCAAAGTCATACTCTTTCCGATTGTTTGGGGCATCTGGAAAAAGGCTTGTCCGGAGAAAAAAAGGTGAGCGCTACCATCAGTCCTGTGTCATGCCAACAGTAAAGCATCCTGAGACCATTCACGTGTGGGGTTGCTTCTCATCCAAGGGAGTGGGCTCACTCACAATTGTGCCCAAAAACACAGCCATGAATAAAGAATGGTACCAAAACACCCTCCAACAGCAACTTCTTCCAACAATCCAACAACAGTTTGGTGAAGAACAATGCATTTTCCAGCACGACGGAGCACCGTGCCATAATGCAAAAGTGATAACTAAGTGGCTCGGGGACCAAAACATTGACATTTTGGGTCCGTGGCCTGGAAACTCCCCAGATCTTAATCCCATTGAGAACTTGTGGTCAATCCTCAAGAGGCGGGTGGACAAACAAAAACCCACTAATTCTGACAAACTCCAAGAAGTGATTATGAAAGAATGGGTTGCTGTCAGTCAGGATTTGGCCCAGAAGTTGATTGAGAGCATGCCCAGTCGAATTACAGAGGTCCTGAAAAAGAAGGGCCAGCACTGCAAATACTGACTCTTTGCATAAATGTCATGTAATTGTCGATAAAAGCCTTTGAAACGTATGAAGTGCTTGTAATTATATTTCAGTACATCACAGAAACAACTGAAACAAAGATCTAAAAGCAGTTTAGCAGCAAACTTTGTGAAAACTAATATTTGTGTCATTCTCAAAACTTTTGGCCACGACTGTACACACACACACACAGACACGTCTACTCTTTGTTGAAACAGAAGTAGTGTATTAAGCGTAACTGAACCTAAAATATATACCTCATTAGGCTAGTATTGATCCGATACTGATACTAATACCAACACATATCAATATTATCGATATTAGGATTGATCAGCTAGAAGAAGAAGAAGAGTTGCTAATGTCGACAGAGAACTCATTCAATCTCAGTCATGTGCGGAGTAAAATATACTTTATTAGGAAAATAAAAGCTTAATTGAGAAATTAAAAGCCCAAAGAGTAATACTTCATAGCTTTTAGATATTAAAATTTTAAAAATTATAAAGTTACTTTTTCCTGGTTCAAATACAATCACCAGACAATAAAAGTTGTTGATAAACATTGAAAAGAAAATATAATGTATTAATAAAAAAGTAACATTTAAATCAACAAATACTCAGAGCAAATACAAACAATGAACTATTAAACATATTGAACATAATATGAAACCCATAAGAAAGCACCATGATATCATTTAAATCATGAAGTAAGCTAATATAAAAAAATGCAACTTTTTGGCCATTGTTCTTTCTGGAGGAACTCCATCTGTGAGTTGATCTGAATCTCACCGTTGAATCCGCTGGTTTTGAAACTAAAGATGAACTTGATTCACTGTGAAAACATTAGATAATGTTTCTTTGTCTTGTAATAACAGATTGATTCAAAGTGTACTAGGGTATGAAAGATGGGTTCAAGTGTACTACAAGTGATGACTACATTTTTTTAAAGGGGTCCTATTATGCTTTTTCACTTTCTGAATATTAGTCAGTGTGTGGTGTGTATCTTTGGGCATGAAAAAGATCTACAAGTCCACTCCAAAAAGAAAACATTTCATTTTTAAAAAAATCCCTTTTCAAGAACTACAACGAACGGCTCCTTTGGACTACAGCGTTTGTTTTCCGCATGCAATGATGTCACAACTTAGTCCATTAGAATATTAAATTAAATTCGAATTGTTGGAGAGAGGTTAGGAACGAGGTGGGGGATTAGCCTAACTTTTAGCTTTTAACGAGCCGCAGCGCAGGCACATCCTGATTTTGCCAAGTTAGAGGTGTTCCTGGGTCAACATATTTTGTTGACCCTGAAACAACATTTTCACGCAAAAATTTTAATCTTGACCACATCCTTACACCTAACCCTAACTTTACCCATGAGTAATGATAGTGAAATCAGAGGAAATGATAGATGAATAACACTGATGTACAAGCACCAAACACTGACTGTAAGCCTAAACTTCACAAAAACTATAAACTTTTTTATAAACCTGATTGGTTAATCACAATGTTGTTCCAGGGTCAACAAAGATGTTGATCTAGGAACATGTGCTACTTGGTAAAATCAGGTTCTGTGCAGCGCAGCGGGTATAAACACAAGCATTAAATAGAGTCGTGTCGGAGCCGTAACGCGTCACATATGTGTGCTGTGTGGTAAGACATTTATTCATCATACAGTGTAGATAGCTTCACTTATGTTATTTATCCTGGCACCCCCAGCTTTAGAACGGCATAGACGGGTGTTCCTCCTCATCAGTCCAAAACAAGTCCAATAATATGCATCCATCCATAATAAAAAGTGCCTCACACAGCTCTGGAGGGTTAATAAAGGCCTCCTGTAGCGAATCGATGCGTTTTTGTAAGATAAATATCCATATTTAAAAAGTAAGAATCACTTTAATCTAGTTTGTGCTTACAGTTGTACACAGAACTTGCTACTTTGGCAAGGGGTGTGTCAGTACTGAAACATCGTCTAAGCTGTTCACCAATCACAACACACTGAGACAGCTAACAAATCACACAACACAAACTAATTTTTTGGAAGGCGGGCCTTCAATAAACCCAGAACTAATCAAGCCTTTTGTGCCAGGCTGGGAGAAAGGTATTATAAAAATGTAAATTATGTTAAAAATAATGCGTTTTTCAAACCACCAAGCATGAAAGCATCTTCTAGTACACCCCAAAACAAAATCAAGACTTTGTAAAAGAGCATAGCAGGACCCCTTTAAATACAGAGGTAGTATGTTATCCCAAAATAGCTCTGTTGGGTACACTTAGATGATCTTAAGTTTATCTTAAGAATTACTAAAGAATCATTTTAGTATATTAAGTAAAAAAAATTAGTGCACAAAAATAGAGCACTTTAAGAATATTATGAAAGTGTACTTTTTTGCACCTGGGATGCATTGTGTCACATTTGGATCTGAAGATGATCTACTTACCGTGATTGTTTTTTGTATGAGTGCGTAGAGAAGATGAATGTTTATAACTCTTCCCACCTTAGTGCAGTGATACGGTTTCTCTCCAGTGTGAATCCTCTCATGTATTTTCAGATGTGATGACTGAGTGAATCTCCTGTCACAGTGTGAACACATGTAAGGTTTTTCTCCAGTGTGAATCCTCTGGTGCAGTTTTAAACAGTTCACTGTAGTAAAAGTCTTTTCACACTCAAAGCACATGTAGTCTCTCACACCAGTATGTTTTTTCTGATGTACTTTCAAATATTTTAAACATGTAAAATTCTTTCCACACAAATCACATGAATGTGGCTTCTCCTGTATATGAAGTTTCAGGTGTGTCCTGAGGTTTGAAGCCCAAAAGAATGTTTTCCCACACTGATCACATGCGTACAGTTTCTCTCTAGTGTGGATGTTCATGTGATCCTTAAGTTTTGATGATTGTGAGAAATTCTTCCCGCACTGATCACAAGTGAACGGTTTCTCTCCAGTGTGAATTCTCATGTGACGCTCAAGAAGATGTTTGCATGTGAAACTCTTTCCACACTGAGTGCAGGTGAAAGATTTCTAGGCTCTTTTTTTCATTAAATCTTTCTGTTTGGGTTTTTCACCACTTCTGACATGATTTTTCTCCTCAACTTCATTCAATTCTTCTTTCTCCTCATTGTCTTCAATCAACTCTGAAATCAAAGTAAAAACAGCACATTTTCAGTAAATCGTTTAAACAGATATATAACAGTGAAAAGATATAACAATGAGAAGCAGAAAACTGCATTACAAAATTTTGATCATTTTGATGCAATTTTAGAGATTATACATTCCTCAAACTTTCCATGAATGAGGTACACTGTTCTTCAAATTACTAGGTTTAAAACAAGAAGATCAACCTACAAGAATAATTTTAAGTTTTAATCACTATTAAGTTGAAAACCATCTAAGAAATTAGATGAAAACCAAATCTGTATTCCAGCTAAAGAGCTTGACAGAGAAGACAGACGAAGGACATACGGAGTTGGGCATATAGAGCAGGGTGTCGTCGGCATAGCAATGAAACAATGGAATAAGTTCCAGTAAATAAATCATGAATAGAAGAGGCCCCAAAACCGAGCCTTGGGGAACACCATCAGTAACACGCGACAGCTCAGATCTGAAGTTAAGTTGTACAAACTAAGTGCCACTCAAAAAGATATGATCTAATCCAAGACAGAGAGGTGCCTGTAAATCCCAGAGAGAGCAGCCTGTCTACGAGGATGTTATGTGAGACTGTATGAAAGGCAGCACTCAGATCGAGCAAAAAAAAAAGTAGTTCACTGTCAAGAGTCTCCTGCCATAAGCAAATCATTAGTGAATTTAACAAGTGCAATTACCTTACTACGAAGTAAACGGAAGCCAAATTGAA
Source organism: Cirrhinus mrigala (assembly GCA_036247105.1). NCBI lineage: Eukaryota > Metazoa > Chordata > Actinopteri > Cypriniformes > Cyprinidae > Cirrhinus > Cirrhinus mrigala. The sequence goes on from CM070009.1 coordinate 46,948,375, forward strand.
TTTTTTCAAACCGGTTTGTTGTCTGAAAGATAATTTGAAACCTGAGCTGCAACTGCCTTTTCTAGTATTTTAGAACTAAAAACAAAATCCAGTTTTTTATAGTTATTAAAAGAAGAATCAGAAAGAGCTTTATTGCCAAGTGTGCTGTTACATCCTCCCGTTAATCCAGGGGTAAATCAGGAACGATGGACAATAAACAGGGGAAAGACTCTGAGGTTCTCCAGCTCTCCAGGCCCAAAAATCAACCACAGATGGCATTTTTAAATGGCTAAAGTGCCTTTTACTGTTAACTCCATCAGGAAATAAATATTACCTCAGGAGGAGAGAAAATAACAATAAATAAATAAATAAACTCAACCTAAAGGAGAAATAAATATTAACTTGCCTATACATAAAAAAAGAAACAAAACAACATACAGTATAACTCCCCTCACTCTCTAACTAACTATTAAACAAGAGAAAACATGTGGGTATCCTCCACCCATTGTTACCCAACACTCTTAACTAATAATGAGTTAAATCATCAATTCAGGAAACATTATAAAAACTCAACAAAAAAGTGCAACAAACGTAATTAGTCAGCATTAATAATGAAGAATGAAGAATAAAGACCAACCTGTTTGTTCTTCAGTATCTTCAGGATCTCTCATCTTCTCTCCGTCCTCTAAAGATTTCAGATCTTCCTGATGATTTGATGAGAATATTTCAGCATTTATTGTTGAATTGCTGAATGTGTGATTGTTGCAGGAGTTTCACTAAACATGAATTTCTGTGTGGGAAAAAAAGATTTGCCAAAATCAACAATAAATCAAAGAGGCATTAAGTGTTGTCTCTTTGTGAATAATTACATTACTATATTATATTATTATGCTTTACATTACAATTTAAGTTAATAACAGCAACATCATGGACCGTCTAACAGTTACACCAATTGCATTAAAACATCAAATCTAAGAATTAGCATTTAGAACTTTTAATATACAAAAATAATTTAAAAACAAGTTTGTATAGGTTTCTAGTGACAAAAATCACTTGCTACAGTTGAGTTAAAAAAAAGAAGACGATTATAATGCACCAAAATATTTTCCTGTTCCAAAGTTTGTAGTATATTCTAGTTTCCAGACTGACTAAATACAGGCGACATTTTGCAAATACTTCTCTTCATATGTGCACAGTAACACAAATACACTGTTAAAACCCTCTACATCAATTAAATCTCTTTATAATTACATTACTCAGACATACAAAATCATCCATGTGAATCAATGATTGGACATAACTCTGATTATCCAGTGAATTTCAAAGTTAAAACTAACTTTACTGCAATATAAAAGTGACTATAACAAATTGAATCAGCAAAAAATTAATCTCAAAAAAGAAATAATGGTATTGCAGCAGCAAAACTTGATATCAGTTCTTTTTACATTTAGTGTTAGCAACATTAAATCACTCCAAACATCGAAACAATCATTGAATGAAGTTAACACGTTCTCTTCTGATGCTGATGTTCTTTATTTTAAAGTTAGTCAGCAAACACTCGGTATCCGATGAAAACAAGGCAGTGCCTAACTGAGACAAAAAGCAAATAATAGAGAAGAAAATAAGAGGACTCACACTCACCGTACAACGCGCCCTCTCACTCGCGCATGCGCACAGCAAATGATCCTCACGAGCGCTGAAGAGTGAAGCCAGAAGTCATAAACCCCGCCCTCTCCATCTAATCTAATGGGACGTGAGACAAACTAAATAAATTACATTACTGTTCCAAAATGTTTTTTAACATTTTTGTTTTTTTCCAAAGATGTTTTTTTTTGACATTGCATGTAGTTTTTAATCACGCTGATGTAAGTTCATTTGTTTGTTTTTGAAATAAGTTTAGTTTTAGGTAGTATTTTTTTTTTTCCTTTATTGCATAGCAAGAACAGTAACACAACACACATATAGGATCAGTGTTTTTTTCAGTTACATTCATATTAGCATCAAAGGAACAAACAGAACAAAATAAAGGAGGGAAAACTGCAGGTGATAAATTACAAAAAAAAAAAAACAAACAAACAAAAAAAAAAACATTCAGTGTAATGCTTAAATTCAATTTAATATTATCTATTGTTAGGTTATTATTAGATAATTTTGTTTGTGCATGTGGTATTTCCCATACATACAAATTAAATCACAAAATTTTGCTACAAACTCTTATTTTTATGCAACAAAAATATATATTTACCAGATAAATGAGTCTTTTAATTTTATAAATTTAAATATTATATAATCAATAGCAATCTAAAACTTTTGGGTAAATAAACATCATAAAATAAGTATCCATGTCTCTAAAATATTTTGCAAATACTTGTCCCACTGGGTAAATCAAATTAATTAGTGAGACAGTTTTTACTGGGTAAATTCAAGGGTTCGTATTCTTAAAGCGTCTAAGAATCCTCTCAGAAAACTCTGAATTTGCTTAAAAAAATGTTTATAGGAGTTTTAGCTTGAGAGTGATTCGGGACTGATCTAAGAGCAACTCTGAGCGAGGAAAAGACAAAAACGTTTATCTTAGTGAGGAGGCGGGGCTGACCCCATTGCTAGGTATGACAGCCTTTTGAAGACTGTGATTGCTTGGTTGTCCAAGAGGAAAATAAAAGAGCGCTTTTACTTTATCAATCAACGCTTCCTTATTTACCTCAAGTCTGCAAACACGCTGAGATGCTTCAAACTGCGCAACGCACTTCATTCACGAGAGAGGCGGGAGGATTAATACGGTTTGACTGACAGTTTAATGAGCCAATGGCGTCACGAGGTTTAGTGGCGGTGACGTCGTTACTGACCCAGAATCAGTGATCCATAGCAGTTATATTTCCGATTTGAGCTTAAAGTATAGAAAAATATGAAAAAAATAAATAAAAAGATGGGCTCGGACTCGGGCCGCATAGAGCATTGCTTTCCTTGCTCCATGTGGTTGTGGTATGTTTTCAATATATTATACAGACAGTGTTACTACAAAAAAATAAAAAGCATTTCCTCCACCTCCACTATCCAATGGACCGTACAGCAGCTGTTTTGCAGTCACACATTGGCTGTTGTGAAAGTACTGCTGTAATCACAGCTGTGATCATCCCGATTTAAAATCCTGAATATTAAACATGTTTGATATGATCGGGGCGGCCCCGATTTGTGTGAGAGCAGATCGGGAGGTGAAAGATTCGATCTGTGAACATCTCACATTACCAGATAATCTGAGCCGAACATCGGGACCGATCGAGGTGCTCGACAAGATTTCTGCTCCGATTCTCGGGAAGGGGAAAATCTGGCTAAAAATCCTGTAGTGTGAGGCCGGCTTAAGACAGTGTTTCCCAACCCTGTTCCTGGAGGCACACCAACACTACACATTTTCCAACTTTTCCTGATCAAACACATCTGAATCAACTCATCTCGTTAGTAGAGACTCGAGGAACAGAAATATATTGGTCAGATAAAGCCGGCTATACACTACAGGATTTTTAGCCCGATTTTGCCCTGATTTTCCCCTTCCCGAGAATCGGAGCACAAATCTTGTCGAGCACCTCGATCGGTCCCGATGTTAGGCACGGATTATCTGGTAATGTGAGACGTTCACAGATCGAATCTTGCACCTCCTGATCTGCTCTCACACAAATTGGGGCCGCCCCGATCATATCAAACATGTTTGATATTCAGGATTTTAAATCAGGATGATCACGACTATGATTACAGCAGTACTTTCACAACAGCCAATGTGTGACTGCAAAACAGCTGCTGTACGGTCCGTTGGATAGTGGAGATGGAGGAAACTGCTGCTTATGTTTTTGAAGTAACACTGTCTGTATAAAATGTTGAAAACATACCACAACCGCATGGAGCAAGGAAAGCAATGCTGCATGCGGCCCGAGTCCGACCCGAGCCCATCTTTTTTCCCCTTCTCTTAAAACGGCTTATACTACTGTTTTAGCAATTAAAAAAGATCGGTTTTGTATGTAATGGCAAAGTGATTATATTTAATTTCATTTTTTATTTTATTAAGTTAATTTAAAAAAACGTTCTAAATTTTTTCTTCGTTATATAATTAATAATATTATATAATTAATAATATTATATAACGTTAATAATATTATCGTTAATAATATATATATATATATATATATATATATATATATATATATATATATATATATTTTTTTTTTTTTTTTTTTTTTTTTTTTTTTTTTTTTAATTAACGACCAAGCGGTCAGCTGCAGACAATGAGTTCATGTTTAATCAGTTTTGCCTTCTCAAATCACAACCTGCCTAAAGTAAAATCTATAGATATAAAACAGTTAAAGCATATAAGTTAACTAACATTAAAAAAAAAAAAAAAAACATTTGTAAACATTAGTTGCTGAAATGACGATCTGTTGCGTAAGATCACGTGAGGCGATCCCTCCTTCATGATAATCTTAATAATATCTCGTAGTGTGTGATGCGCCACAATTTTCAAATCTTGTAGTGTGTGCATGTTTAAGATTTCAGGGAAGATAATCTGCAAAGATTCTCCTTATGTGTGCGCTGCAACCAGATTTCATAATCGGTTAGGATTGTAAAAATCCTGTAGTGTGTAGCCGGCTTAAAGGAGACATCCAAAATGTGCACTGTTGGTGTGCCTCCAGGAACAAGGTTGGGAAACACTGCTCTAAGATGATTGCTGATGTCTGACCTCCTTGGCATTGTGTTAACACACACCTGAAGGCTCCAGACCAGCAAACTGACAAAGCTTATGCTTTTATAGAGGCACTTAGACTTGCTGATGATCAGTTAATCAAAGGTATTTAATTATCAGTGCTTGACTGTTATTTACCCTCTTAATTCCAATGTTAACAGTAAGGGTGTCCTAACTTTGTCACACATGGCTTTCTTTTTAATTTTGGCTTTATTTTTGTTCAGTAAATAATGACACATTTTAATTTGTCATGTGTTGTTGTTCATCTGAGGTTTTTATTTTCAAGTTATTTAATGATGTCCTGATATGGAAAACCACGGAATTCAATAGAGTGTCCCAACTTTTTCACATGACTGTACGTGTGTATATATATATTATTTATTTTTAAATTTACCAATGTTGTTAAAATCTAATGTGTAGTGTCTTATTAACTCACTGTGATTAATTGTGTGCAACACATTTCTTCTCCCTTTTCATATTTTGTCAATTTTCTCCACTGCTAAAGAAACTCTTTAGCCTCCTACAAGTCCCCTTTCATATTCCTAACAATTTCAGACCTTAAGACCTCTGTAAGGGGTTAAGATGCTTTCTGATGTCAGATGTCATCATATTTACATAAAACTAAGGTGAAGTATATTTTATTTATATCATGAAGCAAAAATAATAAACAAGAATACAACTTTTTGACATTGAGATTCAGATCAATTCAAAGATGGAGTTCCTCCTGCTGGTTTTAAAGATGAAGACAAACTTTATTCACTGGGAAAATGTTAGAGGACGCTTCTTTGTCATGTCGCTTGTATGGACAGATTTATCCAGATGATGTTTTTTTGTTTGATGCATTATTGTGTCACATTTGTTGAGGTCACAGCATCAGATCTGAAAGTGCTGGATCTGAAGTTGATCTAATTACTGTGATATCTTTGTGTATGAGTGTGTAGAGCAGATGATTGATTGAAACTCTTCCCACATTCAGTGCAGTGATACGGTTTCTCTCCAGTGTGAATCCTCTCGTGTGTTTTCAGGGTCCCTGGCAGTCTGAATCTCTTGTCGCAGTGCGAACACATGTAAGGTTTTTCTCCGGTGTGAACACTCTCATGTGTTTTCAGGTGTGATGACTGATTGAATCTCTTGTTGCAGTGTAAACACATATAAGGTTTCACTCCAGTGTGAATACTCTTGTGTGTTTTCAAATGTGGTAACTGACTGAATCTCTTGTCACAGTGTGAACACTTGTAGGGTTTTTCTCCAGTGTGAATCCTCTCATGCAGTTTTAAACAGTTTGATGTAGTAAAAGTCTTTTCACACTCAAAGCACATGTAGTCTCTCACAGCATTATGTATTTTTTGATGTACTTTCAAACTTTGTAGATGTCTAAAACTCTTTCCACACAAATCACATGAATGTGGCTTCTCCTTTGTATGAACTCTCAGGTGTATCTTCAGCCCTGAAGCCCACAAAAATGTTTTCCCGCACTGATCACATGCGTATGTTTTTTCTCCAGTGTGGACGTTCATGTGAAAATCAAGACGACGTTTGCATGTGAAATTCTTCCCGCACTGATCACAAGTGAACGGTTTCTCTCCAGTATGAACTGTCTTGTGAATCTTAAGATAATTTTTGCAAGTGAAACTCTTTCCACACTGAGTGCAGGTGAAAGATTTCTTGGCCCTTCTTCTCTTTAAACCTTTCTGTGTGGGTTTCTCTCCACTTTTGGCATGATTTTTCTCCTCAACTTCACTCATTTCTTTTTCAATCAACTCTGAAATAAAAAGAAAAAGTTTATTTTTCATTAACTCGTTAACAAAAAAAAACAAAATAAAAAAAAAAACAAAAAGTGAAAGGACATTTCAGCTTGCACCTTATATTTTGATCTCAAACTGCAGAATATTTCAGTAGATGCATTTGTGAGAAGTTCTCAAATGTGATGTGTATATATACACTGATGGATGCATGCACAGTTTTGCAGCTTTAAACACCTTTTTGGTCATTTCATGACCTAAATGATAACAGAACTACTGCAATGTATTGTGCACTTTATTTATGATGAAATGATATAGAGCCTGAGCTGTATTTTCGCGTACAGTTGACGAGTGTGTGCCGTGAGCACAGTAAAATGGCTGACAGGACAGTAATGTTTGTTTTTCTAAGTTTTTAACATTTCATCAGACTGCAGTTCACTGTTGTTCTACTGAAGATCATTTGGCACCTATACCGTTTCCAAGCTGAAGTGCACGTCTGAAAGTCTCCCGCTTCTTGTAGTTGTAAAGAGATAAGGCGGTTCAGAGTCTTGTCAAGCATAAAAGAGAGACGCAAATCGCAGTTGTGACTGGGTTGACCAAGCTTAGGTCAGTGGTGTGCCATCTCTTAGCTCCACACCTCTGCTCTTAGGCAACAATGTTAAATGTTTATTGATACAAACAGGATAAGCTTAGCAATTTCTGTTTATTCACCTGGACATTGCTGCTATCATTTAATGCATTGATTTTCTGTTCTGTACTGCACCCCAGAACATTTTCCTCTATTCATTTTGACAATGTGACCGTTCAACAGCAATGTGTCAAAGGCTAAGTGGTTGATATGTACTCGGTTTATAATAAATACATTTTTCAAAATTATTAACTCTTTCATGAGGCAACACTTCCCGGCAAAACACAGGATTTTCCGAAAGTCATGAGGCATCACTTCCCAGCCAAACACTGAATATGATCCAGATTTAGTATTTGACTTAAAAAGAAAATCTGATTGTGACGATCCCTGCACGTTAGTTTTGGGAGTGTGATGACTGGTTGTCCCGCCTACGATTGAATCTGACACGGTTTATTGGCTGCACCTGGCACTGGCTGGGACGCTTCTTTTAAAAGACATCGACTGACTTGTTAGCGTGGGGGACTTTGGTTTGAGGCTTTGTTTGAGTTTCTCCTACTTTTGGGATTTTTTGTTTGGTTTACATTTTGCTTTGTCTTTGGTTTCGTTTTGGTTCCCCGTTTTTGTTTATGTTTTGGACTTTGCCTCCTTTTTTGATGCAGCAACAACACATTACACGTTCATTCAGACACCTCGCATTATGCACTGATGAAACTGACTTATTTCATTATTTTCTTATTTTTGGAATTAATTGTTGATTTAATAAAGTCTTTTCCTTTTGAGCTTAGTCAAAGCCGCATGTGTGTCCTCTTTGTTGCTTCCCTCTGAGCCAGGGGTTGTAACAGTGATTTTCTCAGCTTTTTGCTCAAAATGTTTTTTTTTTTTTTTTTTTTTTAATAAAACTTGCCTACATTCAGAAAAAAAAAGAATGCTTAAAGCTAGAGTAAAACTTTTTTTTTAATCATCATCACTACTTCTCCTGCTTCTGCTCTTCTCTGGCTTTGCTCAGTCAACTTCTTGGTTGATTGAAGACTGTTAATACAGTTTTGGGTTCCAGACAAGACTTGATGTTAATGGGTTTTGAGTATCAACAACCCTGCTGACTATTTGTTCAGACACCAGACAAAATTTTCTGACAGGATCTGACATCCGGGACTGGATCTTAACTATCTGGTGTGGAGACTCGATCTAACATACATTTTGTTGAAAAAAAAAAAGTACCAAGTTCATAGGATGAACTATTAAATTTCTAAAGATTTTTCCTGTTACAACAAACCAAAAAGAAAAAAAAAAAAAAAAAAAAAAAAAAAAAAAAAAAAACTTGAAGCATCATAACTGTCAGCATTAATAATAAAGAAGAAACACCAACCTGTTTGTTCTTCAGTGTCTCTCATCTTCTCTCTGTCCTCTTTAATAAACTCAGTCTGTGCAGATTTCAGCTCTTCCTGATGATTTGATGCTCGTCTTCACTTGTAAACTGATGGGAATATTCCAGTTTTTATTGTTGAATTGCTTTCTGTGTGGAAAAGCAGATTTTCCAAAATAAACAACAAATCAAAGAGTCAGTAAGTGTTGTCTCTTTGTGAATCATTACATTACTATATTATATGACTATATTTAACATTAAGACACGCAGCTCACATTAAGTCAGTCAGTCTGTGTTTACTACAACATGTAAAAATCCTCCATTTGAATGAATGATTGGACAGTTTTTGTGCACTGTGGCTGGAGTTTGTTGACGGTCCTTAAAGCACGATTGTCCAGCAAATACCATCATTAAAACTAACTTTATTGCGTTATAAAGGCGACTATAACAACTTGGATAAGGCAAACCTAAACTTCAAAAGAGAAATAACGGTATAGCAGCAGCAAAACTTGATGTCAGTTCTTTTTACATTCAGTATTAGCAACATTAAATCACTCCAAACATTAAAACAACCATTCACAAACACATAAAAACACAGGTCGCTCAGGTCAGGTCTGAAATTAACACGTTTTCCTCACATGCTTGTTGCTGATGTTCTTTATTTTAAGGTTAGTCAGAAAACACTCGGTATCCGATGAAAATAAGAGTGTCTAACTGAGATTTACAGCCTGACGGGACTTTCCTCATTTGTGAATCTTTTTGTCCTGAACAACTCCGTAAATCAACTCATCTTTTATGAACGGAGGAACATTAGACACAATATGGTCGGTTTTGCCTGTTGAACGAAGAACATTTAGTAAAAAAAAAAAAAAAAAAGTTTCCTTTCTGCACTGAACACACTCTTTACAATTACTACTACGCTATTCATATTCATTAGATAAGCTGACCTTTTCCTCCAATTTCTGTTAACCTCAAACTTAGTTGCGCAAAATAATCTATGCCGGACGGCAAAAAAAAAAAAACAAATCATAGAGAAGAAAGAGAAAAAAAAGCGAGGACTTGCTCTCACCGTACAACGCTTTCACTCACTCGCGCATGCGCAAACCAAATGATCCTCACGAGCGCTGAAGAGTGAAGCCTGAACGTCTCGATCGCCCTCAGGCGGCTGAACCCAGTATAGGTCACAAACCCCGGCTTCTCCATCTAATCCAAGTACATACAACTGCAGACCGGAGATCTCCGAAATGGGGCGGGAACTCCAAAAGTGGGCAAAACCTCCAAAACGGGGCGGGGTCTCGTCGCGCAAAGACTTTCCCCATTGGCTCTAGCTTCAGCCTATTGTTATTGACTTACATTTCAAAACTAAACTTTATAAATTAAACATTGTTTGTAGTCGATCTGAAATATAATAAACTATGCTATATAAGTAAATATGCTCAGTGAGAGCAGAGCCCCAAAACTCGTGGCCAGTGGTTAATGATATAAACGGTCGTCACAGTGAAGCGCAGGGGAAAGGCTTTACTCTATCGCTTTGTTTTAAGCAACAGGGGCGTCCCGGGGCTTGAAATTCGCAGGGCAGGAATGGGTAGTGATGCTGGATGTAACTAAAAAGGTCTAATTTTCCGGTGAGGTCCGGTTGGGGAGTTACAGAACGGCCCGACGATCTCATAACGCATAATCTTATTAACTATTTATCTGCCACGCTATTCAGAGCTAATCCTGCTGTGCAGTCATTTTAACTGGTTAAGGTTAGGGTCAGGTGTGGGGTGGGTTTAGGGGTCAGCATTTGTGTAGCATAGTGTAGGAAATCAACACTGTGATTGACACAACCAATAAAATCTTTAGAATCAGCTTTGGGGCGGAGATTGCGTTGAAGTAGATGTGCCTGTCTGTCAAAGGGAGGAAGCCACGCCCTTTTTTGGAGCGCCCACCCCATTTTTGGAGTTCCCGCCCCCAATTGGAAATCTCCAGGCTGCAGTTATATCCCTCTCATCTAATCTAATGGGACGCGTGACCAACTACATAAAATTACACTTCAATTTTTTTTCCAAAGATGTTGGATCTGCTATCAGACGATCATCAGAGAAGGCTAACGATGCTCTTGTAAGAGACACAGCCGACAGTCTAAGAACAGCCTAGTTTGTGGCAAAAGAGAGATTCGCGTTCAGTAAAGTGAGCAGATTCATTATGCTACAAAGCACAAAAAAACAGGAATTTCACCATTTACTTGAGAGCAGACAAAGACCAAGAACATTTTCCCTGGTCTTGTAAGGGAGCAACAGCAGAGGCATTGGATCGAGCCCTTAAAAAAGTCCCTTTTGACGGCAAGTTTGGACAGTGAATATTTAAAAATCACATCTGATCAGCATCGCCACAGATCATGGATAACAGAGTTGCTTGACTGCAAAGTTGAGAAAAGACTGAAGAGTATTCATTGTCTCATGCACACGAGCATGTATTTATTTAGTATTTTTTTATTTATTTATTTCAAAAACACAAAATAATGTACTGTATACCCACACAAGGATGTATGTAACTGCATAAGGTTAATAAAATGAAAGGAAAATGAAAGTGCATCACAAACACACCTTAAATTTAATTGGCTGATCAAATGACATCATGTGCATACAAAAGGAGGGCAGTCCAATTCTGGAAGGGAGTCGAAATTCGGCACACAAATGCAGATTTAGACTCAAATCATTATGTTTATTATTCAAAGATTAAAATTAAACAATAAAGAAATTAAACAAGAAAATAAATAACATGCTTTTATAGTAAATTAATAGGTTAAATTAATTTGTTACTTTAGTTACTTGTAAAAAATAATCTGATTACATAACTCATTACTTGTAATCCGTTACCCCCAACACTAATTACAACAATCGGAATTATCATAAATATCAGCATCTGCACCTTTATTATTATTATTATTATTATTATTATTTTATTAATTAAATTTTTTTTTGAAGTTGCTCAGTTTGAGTCTCTGAATAAAAATCCTGTCACCAGTAAATAATTGAATGTTAAAAGTATAGAAGTTGATATTTTATGGATATTTCATTGAGCATGCACCTCATCCGGGAGGTTACATTTAATTTTACTTCACATGCAAGTACAGTACAGTACAGTACTTTTTTAAAATTATTTTTTATTTTTTACTAGTGCAGTTATTTATTTAACTTTTAGGTACAGAACATTTTAATTTAATCATTTAAGGGTTTATTATTATTATTATTATTATTATTATTATTATTATTATTTTATTTACCCTTATGTAATCACAGTGCAGTGTTAATGTTTAAAATGTAGGCCTTTGTTTAAAGTGGCCAACAATAATAAATATTCTTAATAGGAATAAACTGGCTCGTTTCTGAACTGTGCATGTAGTTGTTAACCAAAGCAACTCTTTGTAGCCATTGACTTACACACACACACACACAATTTTTTCCCTGTTAGGTCAGTGGCTACCATCACATGTTTGTTTAAATAAAATAAATTCTTTAGAAGTAAAGAAAGAAACTAACACAGGTTAGTAAATGATGACAGAATTTCCATTTTATTAACTAATCTGAGCACAAAATACAGCCTATTTCACCTGTAAGGCCGTTCAGAACCTCAATATATAAACAAATAATTTACCATTAATTTCTATATCAGTTATAAATGTCTTTTAACTGTGCACATTCCCTCAATGTCTTCTTCCAGAGTGCTTTCAGACAAAGATGCACAAACAGTCAGGCTGATGACAGCATTTCATGAACCAACATCCCTGAAATTGACTTACCAGTCGCTGTTGTCCCTCATTTGGCACAGTTCCCTTCCCTACAATGTCTTGATTGTTTGAAGTCTTAATATTTCCAAATCATTCCTTACAGAATTTAGATAAAAAAAAAAAAAAAACAGTCAAAGCAATCAATTCTTTCAACAGTTTCATTATTCTCTTATTTACGTCGTCTTACTTTCTAATCAAATCGAATAATTTCCCTTAATTTAAAAAGAATCCTCTGGTGCTCCTCTGGCTCTTCCTTGTCTTTGCCTTGACCATTCAAGCATCTGAGCATTCCTCTTCTTCTTTTTTGATTGGTTTGGAAATTCAGGATTGATTAAACTTGATTAATTTCAGGTTTACCTAGTAACGTTTCCCATTTGGGATTGCTCGGGAAATGACACATTAACTTTGCCACCTAATACTACAAAACACACACACACACACACACACACACGTTTGTTTTTGTGAATTGTAGGGACTTTCCATAGACTTCTGTAGTTTTTATACTGACCAAACGATATTGTTTATCTGAAATCTGCACAGACTGAGTTTATTAAAGAGGACAGAGAGAAGATGAGAGATCCAGAACCCTGCAGAATCAAACACACTGAAGATACTGAACAACAAACAGGTTGGGGTTTACTAATGAAACTATAAAAGATGGTGTTGATGAAGGGTATAACTCACTGGTGAGAAAACATTACCGCACAAAGAGTATAATATTACAACAATAATAATGCTTTCCATTCTCACTGACCTAGCACTAAGCCCCTCCCCTCGAACGCAGATGAGCCAAATTCATTTATTTATTTATTTTTTTTTTTTTGCAGGAGAACTTAATTTTGCATGTAATAATAATAAAAAGGATTCTGGACATTTTGTACAAAAAGACATTTTGCCAAAACAGTTTTACAAAAGCAATGCCAAAATAATAATAATAATAATAATAATAATAATAATAATAAATAAATAAAAAATTACCACTGTTTCAGGGCAATTGACAAAAGGAACAACTAAAACCAAAATCAGATTTAAATTTGACCAAATAATACATTGCTGCGTAAATCCTGTATATAATTTTGAATGATGCGTCCTTAACCTTGATTGTAATTAAGAGTAAATATTGATCGGGTATTAATCAAACCTTTTTCCAAACAATATTGTCTGTTAACGGAGTCCAATATGCATGAACATAAGGCAACAACAAACTGTCTGGTTGTGCGTATAATGCATCAATGTTCTGCAGTTCTAGTTTTTAAAGTGATTTATCATGTAAATAAAATTTTTAGGAGCACAAGTGATGATACCCTTGATTTTGAACCCAGCGGGACAGATGGAAAGTCATCAGCTACATGTTGTTCTTTTTTAACTTCTTATTAATCAAAGAAAAAAGTATCACAGGTTCCAAAAAAATTATTAAGCAGCAGAACAGTTTCAACGCTGATAATAAATCATTACAGAATAACATCACAGAAATGCATTATGTTTTAAAGTATTTTAAAAATAGGAAATCAGTATTAGAAATTGCAATAATATTTCACAATATTACTGTTCTTTTCTGTATTTTTGATTAAATAAATACAATCTAAGTGGGAACATACAAGTGAAGAGACAAAAGAAACATTATCTCAAGTTTTCACAGTAAGTAAATTTTCATCTTCAAAACCAGCGGATTGAATTGTGAGATTCAGATCAACTCAAGGATGGAGTTCCTGCCCAAATAAAATTTTTATTTAATATATCTTTGTGCTTTCTTTCTTTTCTTATTATGTTCAATGTTTAATAAGCAGGACTGTAAGAATTGTAATATCATTAAAACTATACAGATGCCCATCACTACTTGTAAATCAGCAGGAGAGAGAACCAGTTCATTAGTTTTCACAATTACTTCGCTTGCTTCTGTAATTACTAATTAAATGTGACCTTTTTTATTAATACATTGCTTCTTTACTTTTTATATTTTCTCAACACCTTTTATTGTCTGCTGATTGTATTTGAATCAGGAAAAAGTTATTTTATAATTTTAGTTTTAATACATAAAAGTTATGAAATATAATTGTTTTTTGGGCATTTTCCATTTCTCAGTGAAGCTTTTCTTTGCCTAATAAACTATATTTTACTCCACAGATGACTGAGATTGAATGAGTTTGTGAACATTAGCAACCCTTCTTCTTCTAGCAGTGGGCAGATTGATCCTAGTGTCTATATCAGATCGATACTAGCCTGATGATATTGATACTATAGTTTATTCTTAGTCTAGTTAGTTTTTCCCCTCCACTCTGTTTCAGCAAAGAGAGGACTTGTCTGTGTGTGTATATATGCCACTCCTTTCACACATCGCAAACATAAAATAAATAGAAAATAAAAATAAATTGTATGTATTGTATTAGATGATAGAATGGGATGTCGGAATGTGCAAGAATGTAGGTGGTAACAAAGAAGTATAAGGTTATTTCACATATTTTCAATGGGTGTAACATTTAACTGCTCATGAGGTGGATTGCCAGGAGGAAGAAACTGTTTTTGTGTCTGGCTGTCCTGGTGTTCGGGGCAAACCAGACAGTTATTGATGTGTACAGAACCAATTCGATGGCGTCTGAGTAGAATGGTTTCAGCAGCTCCTGTGTCAGGTTAAACTTTCTCAGCTGGTGAAGGAAGTACAATCTTTGTTGGGCCTTTTTGAAAACAGGAGGTTCACGCTTTTCCAAAGATATCTACAGTATGTATAAAAACAGCACACAGTTAATAATATGTAATGTGTGTGTTTGTTGTAAGATACTGAGCCGTGAATCAGGCCTAAGTAGATATGTTGTGGAATTTTTCCATCCAGCACACAGTTGTGTTTGCATGTTTGCATATATATATATATATATATATATATATATATATATATATATATATATATATTTGCTACACAGAATAAAAAAGCAGCAACTTTGCCAATTTGATCATTTACAGCAGACAAAGAGGATATTATTTGTTTATTTTTTATTTCAAAACACAAAACAATGTATACCCACACAGGATGTAAAATCTGCATAAACATTTATAAAATGAAATGAAAATGAAAGTGCATCAAAACATATGTTAAATTTATTTGGCTGCTCAAATGGCGTCATGTGCATACAAAAGAAGGGCAGTCCAATTCTGGAAGTCCAAATTCGGCACACAAATGCAGATTTAGATTGAAATGAGTGTTTATTATTTGTATTATTATTTTATTTATTATTTTATTATTTATTATTATTTAAAAAAAAAAAAGAATGGCACCATAAAGTGAAACTAGAAAATAAAAACATTTTTCTTCTAAATTAAAAAGTAATGTGTTACTTTACTTGTTACCTGAGGAAAAAAAAATCTGATTGCATAACTCACATCAGGTGTAATCTGTTACCCCCAACACTCAATACAGCACAGATTTTTTTAATGTGCAATGGTTACAGATATGTGAGATTACAAGTAAAAATTCCCCCCACATTTAACTTTGAAATCCTGCAGGTCTTGTTGTTTCTTCATTTATGCCTGTAAATAAATGTATAGTAGCTCATTTACACCACAGCTTTAATTCTGGCTCCTTTATAAGGATGAAAAAAAAACATTCACATAACAGAACACCATCTATTTTTTAAATACTCATTCTCCTTTTTTAATTCTTCCACTTTACTTTTCAAATCATTCAGTTCTTCTGCTTGTTTTCTGGCGTCATCTTCATATTTCTTCTTCATGGCTCTCATTTTCGTCTCATATTCCTTCTTCATTTCATCTTTCTCTGTCTCTTCTCTTTCTTTTCTCTTCTTCTCCTCATTTTCTCTTTTCTTTTTCTCTTTTTCTTGCTCTTGTTTCAGATCTTTAATCATTTTCTTCCATGTCTTTCTCTCTTCTTCTTGTTTCTCATCATCTTCTTGTTTTTTTCTCTCCCACTCCTCTTTTCTCTCTTGTTCCAGTTGTTCATAATATCTTTCCATTTTCTGTTTCTTTTCTTGATATTCTCTCTCTTTTTCTTCTCTTTCTCTTTTCTGTTTCTGTTTCTCATCCGCAATCTTCTGTCTTTCTTTTTCTCTCTCTACTTCAAATATCTCTCTATTTTTCTTCAGTTCTTCTTGTTTTTCTCTCAGTTGTTTCTTATGTTTCTCTTTTATTTTTCTTTCTTCTGCCTCACGTTCTTTTGTCTGTCTTTTAATTTCATCCTCCCATTCTCTCTGCTGTCGTTTAATTTCCTCTTGAGTCTCTTTTCTCTCATTTTCAGCCTTTTTTATTTTTCTTTCCCATCTCTGTCTTTCTTTCTCTTCTTCTTTATTCCTTCTTTTCTCCATCAAATCTCTCTTTTTAGTTTCTTCTTCTTGTTTCTTTTTTAATTCTGCCATGGCACATTCATTCTCATGTTTCATCTTTTCTTTATCTTGTCTGTATTTCTCTTCTCTCTTTCTTTCTTCTTCTTCTTTTTCTTTTTGCTGTTTTTCAAACTGTAATCTCTGATTTTCAATCTCTCTCTTCATCTTTTCCATTTTTCTGTCATATTCAGCTCTTTGCTGTTTTTCCTCATTGGATCGTTTCTGGTTTTCAGTCTCTCGTTTTTTCTGTTCTGTTTTCTCTTTTTTCTCAAAATCTTTTTTCAGTTTTTCCTCTTTTTGTCTGAACTCATTCTCTCTTTGTATTCTCTCCTCATCTGCTTTTCTTTTCTCTTCTTCAAGTCTCTTCTTGAGCTCTTCCATTTCTGTCTCATATTTGACTCTCAGTTTCTCATGTTGAGTCTGAATTTCTCTTTCTTTCTCTTTCAGTATTTCCTGTATTCTCTTTTTAATGGACATCTCTGCCTCCTCAAACATGCTGTTAGTGAAATATCGACCCTCATTGTTATTTTTAACCTCTTCTATCATGTTTAACAGTCGAATCACTTGAGTTTTGTCTTGTTTTT
Source organism: Cirrhinus mrigala (assembly GCA_036247105.1). Classification (NCBI taxonomy): domain Eukaryota; kingdom Metazoa; phylum Chordata; class Actinopteri; order Cypriniformes; family Cyprinidae; genus Cirrhinus; species Cirrhinus mrigala. The sequence goes on from CM070009.1 coordinate 46,965,497, forward strand.
CTTGGTTATTGAAAACCAGGAATCTGTTTCCACAATCTCTGATCAGTTTCTGGAGTTGTGCAGACTTACTTCTCTTCACATAATCCTCTATAGATTTACTCCCGAGATCGTCTCCTCGAGTGAACAGAACGATGCTGAACTGAGCAGCTTTATGACCAAAGGTCTTCGTTATCAGTTGCAGAGTCTCATTCACTTCATTTGTGAATCGTCCCAAACTCAACACAATGACAAACACATGAGGTCCAGGTGACGACAGTGAAACACATTTGACTATTTCTTCCACTGCTTGATCATTTGGCAATGACGTGTCAAAGAGTCCTGGAGTATCAACAACAGCTACTGATCGACCATCAACTTCACCGACTCCTTTCTGACAAACAGTTGTCAGTGAATCTGTGCTTAATTCACTCTCAAACTCCTCTCTTCCCAGAATAGTGTTTCCTGTTGCACTCTTTCCACTTCCTGTCCTCCCGATCAACACAATCCTCAGACGCTCCATATCATCTTCAGCTCCTAAAACACATTTTAAATATATATTCAGGCCAGTACAACAAACTGAACTATCAACCATAAAACCAAAATTTGTAAAGCTACCCTAGGGGAAGAAAAAGGTACACCTAAGCACAAGTTATTTGTATGTACTTTATAGGGGTGTGACGAGACACTTATCCCACGAGACACGAGACTGGGTTCACAAGAATGAGACGAGACGAGATTTTGACTCTTTTTTTTTTTTTTTAATCCTAAATTATCAAATATATAGGGAAAGGTAGTATTTTTTCAACTGAAAAACACAAAATGCATGTGCATTTTAATATGAATTTGTACTTTATGAAGTTGAACTTTATGAACTTCTACTTTAAATCATCTAAACCAACAACTTGTATGCTAGACCCTATTCCATCTAGGCTACTAAAAGACTTGCTTCCAGATCTCATAGATCCTCTGCTGAATATTATTAATTCATCACTGTCATTAGGACATGTGCCCAAAACCTCCAAACTGGCTGCTATTAAGCCTCTAATTAAAAAAACACAACTTGACCCCAACAAATTAACTAATTACAGACCTATCTTGAATCTCCCATTTCTGTCGAAGATATTAAAAAAGGTTGTATCCTCACAACTATCTTTCTTCCAATATGATATCTGTGAGGATTTTCAGTCAGGTTTTAGACCAGTACTGAGACTGCTCTTATTAGAGTTACAAATGATCTACTCTTGTCATCCGATCGTGGTTGTATCTCTGTTAATTCTACTGGATCTTAGTGCTGCGTTCGATACTGTTGACCACAACATTCTCTAGACTTTAGAATTATGTTGGCATTAGTGGTAGTGCATTGGCATGGTTCAAATCATACTTACCTGACCGCTATCAATTCGTGGCAGTAAATGAAGAGGTATCATATCGATCACAAGTGCAGTATGGAGTACCGCAAGGCTCAGTACTAGGGCCATTACTCTTTACGCTTTAAATGTTACCCTTGGGTGATATCATCAGGAAATATGGTGTTAGCTTTCACTGTTACGCTGATGATACCCAGTGTCACGAATCTGGTCGGTGTCCCGCTGTCCGCTCACCACCAGATGTCACTCTCACCCCATCATTACACTCAGACTGTTGCTTTGCACCCCGGACTACTACTCCCATCCATCGCGCCCATTGCGTTGCCTCCTGTAGCCAATCAGGCTCACTATAAAAGCCCCGGTCTGTCCCCATGCAAGTCACGGATTGTTGATAGTGTTTCTCCCTTGTTTAGTGTTTCCTAGTTCCTAGTTCCTAGTTCCTTGTGTTTATGATTCCCCCGCCTGGCCCCACTGTTTTCTACAGATCGCTGCCTGCCCTTTGGACTCTTTCTCGTTTATTGGATTATTCTCTACGTCTTGCCTGTGTTACCCGTTTGCTCCTGTTTGACCCTGCCTGTACGACCATGTTTTTGTCTCGCCCCTTTAATAAAGGCTCGCAGATGGATCCGCTCGCCTCTTGTCTTTCACTCCACGTCACAGAACAATCCGTCAACAAGGATCCAGCAGCCCAGGACCCCGCAGTACTGATCATGCTACCTCTGGAGCAGACTTGAGACCAGACGGGACCTCTGGAGCAGGCTTGAGGTCAGACGGGAGCTCTGGAGCAGGCTTGAGACCAGAGGGGAGCTCTGGAGCAGGCTTGAGATCTGACGTGATCTCAGGGGTGGACTCTGGGCGGTCAGACGAGACATGGTGAGGCTCTGGACAGAAATATTATTACAATTTAAAGTAAAGGAATTTTATATATAATATGCGTAATATTTAGTGATGTTTTATTAACAAATTTTGGGAGGAGCTCGCACAGATAACCGTAGTCGGACTCCGCCAGGCACTCGCCAGCTCCAGCATAATCATCCCCCGCCGATCAACAAAAGGGGATCTCCTTGATCTCTACACTTCTCTTCAAGTGGGGGAGAATCTGAATTCCACTCCTCCCTCCAGGGCCTCAGGCAGAGCATGCACGGGCCGCAGCGCTCCCTACTCACGGCCCGAGCAAACCACCACTTCTCCGAGGACGGCTTCTCGGACATGGAGCTCTGGACATGGAGCTCCATAACAGAGTGTTCCTGGGCTGCCGCAACATTTCTTGCGCAGTCTGCCGTTCTTTTTCCCATTCCACCATCAACTGCCCTTTCATCAATCCATCCATTCCTCCCTGCCCCGAATCATCCCAACCCAAATCCACCAGCCACACCCACTCCCACATTTCACCGGCGCCCATCTTCCTCCGACAGCCAGGTCTGCACTGACTTTAATAGCGGCAGGTACACAAGATAACGCTGCCGGTTCATGCATGTGTGCAACTTTTGTGGCGGTGCTCACGCCGTCTTGTTTGTCCTGTTCAAAAAGCTGCAAATAAAAATTCTAAAAATTATTTATCGACCCCTGTAAATGTTTCTCGTTTGTCTGCAGAATTGCTTCACCACCCTGACTCTCATTTTACAGATTATGTTCTTTCAGGTCTCGCACACGGCTTCCACCCTGGTGTCGAAAGTCTCTCCTCCCAAAGTCTCATCTGCCCAAATCTCCAGTCCGCCCTCACCGAACCCGAAACAGTTGACCTCCTAATCAAAAAAGAAATAGACGCAAAATTTATGATCTGCCCCTTTTCCGTCCCTCCCTTCTGCATTTTTTGGGTCAGCCCCATTGGCGTAGCCACCAGAAAATTCTCAGGCAAAAAACGCCTCATAATCGATCTCTCATCTCCACATAATTCCCGTTCCTTAGCATTAACAGCCTCATTCCGCTGGAAGAATTCTCTCTCCACTACCACGACGTTGACCAAGCCATCACCCTGATTAAAGAGGCATGTCGCGGCACTTGGCTGGCCAAAGTCGACATTACTTTTAAAGTAATACCCATTCACCCAGATTTTTTTACCCGCTTACCTCCCTAATGCCGCTGCAATGCCCGCTCCCGCTGGAGCCCCCCGCTTACCTCCCTAATGCCGCAGCAATGCCCGCCCCCGCTGGAGCCCCCCGCTTACCTCCCTAATGCCGCTGCAATGCCCGCCCCCGCTGGAGCCCCCCGCTTACCTCCCTAATGCTGCAGCAATGCCCACTCCCACAGGAGCGTCATTTATAGTTCCCCACTGCCACAAGCTCCTTTCTATATTTTCCCCAGCAGTGCCCGCAGGAGCTCCTCCCGTATTTTCACCTATGTCCACTACTACTAACGTCCAGCATCCCTTCAGGCCAAGCTAGGCAAATTTTGGGGGGTTATCTGGCTGCTGTCCTGAGATCATTTCGCCTTTCGGGGGAGCGCTTATTGAGTTTGGGCCAAATGCCGAGCTCGGACCCCTCTCCCTGGGCAAGGGGAGTGCCCCGGGCTCGGGAATGATTACCGAGCTCGGAGCCCTCTCCTGGACAGCACGCCAAATATGCTTAACTTTTACGCTGTTTATTATATGTAAGCGCGAACTCGTGAATTATTTGTGATGCAAAGCTAAACTGTCCTAAGCCTTTACTCCAGTCTTCAGTGTTCAGTGTCACAAGCTGCATTGAAACGATATGTTTTGTGAAAAGCACTGTACTAATAAATATAAATATTTACAAAGATATACAAACTGACCCAGCAATGCAAGTGAATTGACCACAAATAACCCCTCTGGATATCTTAGCAAAAAAACATGATAAACACATAAGTGACACTGTTTGTCTTGCTTCAGACAGGTGTCATACACTGTAAGGAGTTAGCATCCAGACTGCGATTTGTAAGAAAAGTAAAGATTTGCTTTAAGTGCCATCTCCCGTGTGAGCAGCATCAATCAGATAATCTAATTTTTTGTTGTTGTTGTTTTATTTACTTTTTTTTTTATCTTAACTGTTGTGTTTTCGCTAAACTTAAAAAAGTACATGCTTGTTTTGACAGATCAGAGATTTAAAAATGGCGCTACCGGAAATGCTCCAGGACTAGACATGAGCAGTAGCATTCCAACGTGCTGGTTATCGTTTACATTCTTGAAATGGTCTATATGCATAATACAGCGCTGTGGTTGGATCGTAAGAGTTCATTCTCATAAATACAGAAAAAAGCTCAGAAATGTGGTGACAGATGTGTACTCTCCAACCACAGACACCAATCAACACTCCAAATAAATGCATACCCTGTTGAAAAAAACAGCATATGCTGGTTAGGTCGGTCCTGTGCTGGTCCTTAGCTGGTTTAAGATGGACCTGGACCAACACATGACCAGCTAAGAACCAGTAAAGAGCAACCATAAACCAGCAAAGTACCAGAACAGTTCTGTTTACCTTTTCACTTTTGTACCTTAGGGTACCGCCCCAGTGACCGAATTTTACTTTTTTTTTTCCTGACAGTGGAATAATAATTAATATGACAACAATCTATTTTTAGTATATTTATACTTAATTGTATTTAAAATATATCTATTTAATGATATTTATTTTTCACTAAGGTACTCTGGCCAATTATGACAAGACTGTTACTAAGATGAAATATTCCATTGTTGATGGAAAATGAGGTTACACTTAATTTTGATAGTCCTCTTTAGACATCCACTTTACTAACTATAAGTAACTTGGCAACTACATGTCAGCTAATTCTCATTAATTTACAACTGCATGTCCACTAACTCTTAGAGCAGACTGTTAGGTTAGGTTAAGGGTTAGTAGAATAAGTTGACATATAATTGCAAAGTTTAGAAAAGTGTTAAAAATATTAAGCAGACAGTCTACTAATACTCTAATGACTAGTTGACATGCAGTGGCAAAGTTACTTACTGTTAGCAGAATGTCTAAAGTGGACTATCAAAATAAAGTGTTACCAAAAGTAATAATGAAGCAATGCATGTTTCTGTAATTTTCATTGTCTACATTAAGCAATAATCATAATGGGTCCTAAACTGAGAGTAAAACTCACTCACCGTCTGACTGAATCTTCTGCATGATTTGATCTTCCAGTGTCTTCAGTTCTTTCTTGTGTTGTTCCTCCAGTTCATGTCTGACTCTGTTCTCTTGAGTTCTCACATACATCTGAACTGAATAGGGTTCAGTCTTCATGTTCTCTATATAATCCAGCAGTTCTGGGATCTGTCGGGAGTTTACAGGTTCCCTTAACCCCATCAGTCTGTACTGACCTCCACAATGGCTGATTAACCTCTGACATTCTGTGTTGGATTTGACTAAATCTAAATCTAGTTCTTCAACAGAGAGATTAGTGGTAAAGAGCAGAACAAAATGCTCACTAGAGTCAAATATCTTCTGGATCATCTCTATTTCTGCTTTGTCTTCATTACTGAGTGGAGCATCAGGAATAACAAGGAGGAAAACATGAACTCCAGGATGACAGAGAGACACACAGTGGAGAGTCTGACGCATCACTTCCTCCTCTGAGAGACGAATCAGAGCTGGAAGCTCCACCAGATTGATCAGACGACCATGAAGATCCACATCTGATCTTCTGTCTGTCTGCTGCAGGATCTGCTCTGATATGGACGATTTTAATGCGTCGTCACACCCACACACAACCAGATTCAGCTTTGACACTGGAAAATGCAGAAAAGATACATTAAACACTCATTTTAAAATTTAAGTAGAAAACACAGAGTCTTTGAATTTGCTGGCATCTGGACTTTGAACTCTCCTGCTAACTGCAATCAAAATAAAAGAAACAGAAAAAGTATATGTTTTGATCGTATTACATCATTGATTTCTATGAAAGGCTAAACATTTGTTTAACTATAACATATCCTTGTTTAGTTTAATTGATGATTTCATGCCCTTTGTATTTAAGTTCCTGTCTGTTCATTTGTTTTTGTTTTTTTGTCGGGTCTACTCATTGTTACATGTGTCATCTCAAGCCTTTTCTGTGGATCTGTCACAATCACAATATTAACAAACTGTAAGCAAGTGTAGTTGCGGGACAAAACACTGCTCATCCGCTCAGTGATGCACACATTGAGAAACCTGATGAAAATGCTCTACACTGTAAAAAATAAAAAACACAATTTGTTGAGTCAGCTTAAAATAATTTGTTATCCTGCTGCCTTAAAATTTTATGTTCACTCGACTAAAATAAGTTTAGTCAACTTAAAATGTTAAGTTGTACCAGGGGCGTACAAGCTTTTCCAAAGTGTGGGGGATGAATGTGGTTTGTTTGTTAACAATAAAAATGATGAATACAATGACAGAAGGGTACACTTACTGTTTTTAAACATTAAAATAATATACACATTAAAATAATATTCTTCCATAGTCAACAGGTATGCAAACTGACATTATTTCTCACTTTTTCCTTCTCAACAGATACAATCAAACACAACAGGCAAGTCAGCTAATGAACAAACAATGCTCAAAATATCAAAATCAATTGCACTGGCAATAAACCCATAAATACATTGCTTAACATTGTCAATTTGTCCCTCCTCATCAATTTCCTGCCTTCTTCATCACAGTTACTTTATGCATTGCATGCCACACACATAACCGAATTTAGCTAAGTTAGCTACTGAACACTATCCCAATTAGCAATTGCCATTAGTCTAAAAAACGAAATATAATACAGAAAACATTCGACATGCCAACAAAACATAAACAGAACATCTTCCCAAACATATATCAAGCTCAAAAGCATAAACATTCAAAGTACCTGGAAAACGGAGATGTAAATAATCTTAATAACCATAAATTCCCGCCTCCTCTGCACGAGCTGACCGATAAATCTAACACACCAAGAGAGGCAAGACTTAAGGCAGAACAGCCAATCATCAGCCGGTGTCATGTTTGAGGGGGAGGGGAGAGGAGAGCTGAAGCGAGCGTAGACACAGAGGGGCCAGAGAAACGGAGGAGCGAATGCGAAGGCGTTTGTTCAAAACTGCGGGAAAACTGTAGAAAAAGTGTGGGTGTTGAACCCTCTCACCGGGAAAAGTGTGGGTGTTAAAACACCCACATCCCCCACGGGTGCGACGCCCCTGAGTTGTACTAAGTAACAACTTAGATATTTGGGTTTACTAACAGATGGGTAAGTAACCCAGTTGCCTTAAAATTTTAAGTAGATTCAACTCAAATATCTAAGTTGTCACTTATTATAATTTAACATTCAAAGTTGAATAAACTTTTTTTGAGTTGACTGAAGTTAAAATTTTAAGGCAGCCAGGTTACAATTATTTTAAGTTGGCACAACAAATTGTTTTTACAGTGTAGTTATTGGCATTGTTTTGTTTAGTTTTTTTTGTACAGAATGTTAAAAATAGAATCGCCAAGGGTTGGCTAGCATAAGTTTTTTTTTGTTTTTTTTTTTTTTGCTTTTTTTATTGTTATATTTCCAAATAATGTTTAGAATTGTACAGTACTTTGCAGAGATTAGGATACTTTGCATGGATAGGGTTGTAAAAATTCTGTCATAATCTATTAGATTAAGATTTTAATTATAATGACACATCTAGTTGCTTTTATTTTTGTTAACATTTTTATTTTTAATTATGAACCTACAGGACGAGGCTTATGCATTTGAAAAGAACAGATGAACAGATGAGACTGTGTAACTTTTCATGGTTAACACAACACCCTGCACTTACAGCGATTTTAATATATTCTCATTTTTATGAACCAATATAGATTTGTAAATCTCAATCGATCTTTTGGTCTTTGCTGTTTTCAGTTGATGAATGAACAGAAGCTACATAATGCACCTCCCATCCAAGCTTTGTGTTACTTTTGATATGAAACAAAGTTTTAGATTTCAAATTCTGTCCATTTCATTAGGAAATTCAAGAAATGAATATTGTTTTGCTGCTCTGTAATGTGCCGTGATAGATCGTTGTAGCTTCTGGGTACTGGCCTGTGTAACCTAAACGCATGGGAAAACATTCGTGACAGTTTTGTTTTTGTTCCGGATCCCTGCTCTGCTGCCAGACTGGTGTGCACTCACCACCAACTGGACAGGGGTGAGAATTAATTCAGAATGATGAGATTAAATATGAATATAAAATATAATTTTGAACTAAAAATGTTTAAAAAAAAAACTTTAATGAGCACTCACCTTTAAAATGTTTGTGCGACTTTGACATATTAGATATTATTTTTAATCTACAACTTAGAGGCTAGCGGTGACTTTTATTTTGGTATCTACAAAAAAAAAATGTTTATTTTAATTTGGTACAACAATTGTTGTTTTAAATTATTGATTTTTCTTTATGCCAAAAGTCATTAGGATATTAAGTAAAAAACATGTTCCATGAAGATATTTTGTAAATTTCCTTCTGTTAATATATCAACTTATTTTTTCATTAGTAATATGCATTGCTAAAAACTTCATTTGGAAAACTTTAAAGTTGATTTTCTCAATATTTATTTATTTATTTATTTTTTATTATTTTTAATTTATTATTATTTTTTTTTTATTTCATATTTTTTGCACCCTCAGAATCCAGATTTTCAAATAGTTATATCTCGAACAAACATTGTCCTTTCCTAACAAACCATACATCAATAAGAATAAGGTTATTTATTTAGCTTTAGAATGTATACATATAAAAAATAAAAATAAAAAAAAAGTACCTTTGTGACTGGTTTTGTGGTCACACATATTTTTTTTGGTTTTATGCAATTATATTCATAAAAGTAAATGGTAAATGAACATAAGTGTGGTTTAACTGCTCAAATATCTGGAATCACGGTATTTTTAAGACAACAAAACTATGAAGACTTACAAGGGTTTGGGATCTGTGGTAAACTGGATGTGCTTCTTTTTCCCTTTTTCACTTTATGGCTCTCATCAGTGTTTTCATTTTCTGAAAGGTCAGAATTCACAGCTCTGCTGTCTTCTGTGTCCTCTGATGAACCAATCTTTGGTGTTTCTATAGTTGTCTCACAATATTTTCTCTTCCGTGTATTCTCTACCGTTTTGAAAATCTGAGAGAAGATTTTTCTTTTATCCTTAACCTGAACATGTCCTCCTCCACACTCTGCTGTTAACTGCTGAATGAATGTATTGGGTTTCACAGACGTCCTTTTAGCTCTGCGTGTCTGTTCATTAGTGGTGATCACTATCGTGTGTTTAATGGCATCTTCACTGAATAGTTTGAGCAGGTGTTTGACTCTTCTCAGGTCGTCCTCAGTGAGGTGTTTGTGCTGCAGTACGAGTATGAAGACATGAGGTCCTGGATCAGACAGATGGACACACTCTCTCACTGTCTGTGTGATCTGATGATCTGAGATGTTGGTCTGGAGCAGCTGAGGACTGTTGATGATGATCACGTGCCTGTCCTTCAGTCTTCCTGAGACTCTCTCTACAACATCTGGAGGAGCTTCACTCTTAAACACATCTGTCCCTAAGATTAAGTTTCCCACGAGACTGTTTTCAGACACATTCTTCCCCAAAAGAACAATCCTCACTGCAAACAGTCAAATCAGATGTTCAGTATTTACAAAACTCTGTGACAGCATTTAAACATCCATTGTGAGAGAAAAGCAAATAACAAACAGTGGTCAATTTGTGATTTGTCTGGTTTAGAATTTATGTTTCCAGCAATAGATTTAAATTGCAAAAGCGATTTTCTCACACAGCATTTCTTTTTTCTAATACATGCATCTGTACAAAGTCTTAAAGGAGAAGTCCAACGCAAGTCCAAAGCAAAGATTCACAGATAATGTACTCACCCCCTTGTCATTCAAGATGTTCATGTCTTTCTTTCTTCAGTCGTAAAGAAATGATGTTTTTTGAGGAAAACATTTCAGGATTTTTCTCCATATAATGGACTGATATGGTGAGTTTGAACTTCCAAAATGTAGTTTAAATACAGCTTCAAACGATCACAAATGCGGTTGTAAATGATCCCAGCTGAGGAAGAAGGGTCTTATCTAGCACAACGATTGGTTATTTTAATAGAAATAATACAATTTATATACTTTTTAATGTCAAACGCTGTCTTGTCTTTCTCTGTCTGAACTGTTTTTGTTGTGGTTCATGTCAGTTAGTGTATGTGGAAAAACTCCCATCTCATGTTCTCCCTCAACTTCAGAATCGTCCTATATCACTGTTTTACCTTTTTTGTTAAGGGTGTTTGATCTTCTTTGCATGTTCACTTTGTATTTTGAAATGATTTTTGAAGTTGAGGGAGAAAATTTTTTTCGACATACACTAACTGTCTTGAGTCAGAATACACAGTTCAGGGAGAGAAACACAAGACAAGAGTTTGAGATTAAAAATTATATAAATTGTATTTTTTAAAATGAAAATAACTGATGGTTTCGCTAGATAAGACCCTTCTTCCTCAGCTGGGATCGTTTACAACTGCATTTGTGATCGTTTGAAGCTGCATTTAAACTGTATTTTGGAAGTTCAAAATCGGGGCACCATATCAGTCCATTATATGGAGAAAAATCCTGAAATGTTTTCCTCAAAAAACAATTTCTTTACGACTGAAGACAGAAAGACATGAACATGTACATTTTGTGTGAATCTTTGTTTTGGAAGTGGACTTCTTTAAACATACCTTTAAGATGTGAAATATTAAATATTGTTAAAAATAGTTCAAATGGATAACTTTATTTCTCTTAATTCAATGGTGCATCATTTTTCTAATATATCTTAACTGAATCTATAAATTAATTTGTGATATGCACAGTAATATGCATCGCTAAAAACTTCAGTTGGATAACTTTAAAGGCGATTTTCTCAGCTGTTTTTGTTTGTTTGTTTTGTTTTTTGTGCCATCAGATTCCAGATGTTTAAATAGTATCTCGGCCAAATATTGTCATATCATAACAAACCATACATCAGTGGAAAGCTCATTTATTCAGCTTTCAGATGATGCATAAATCTCAGTTTAAAAAAAAATTACCCTTACGACTGGTTTTGTGGTCCTGGGTCACAAATGATGAATGCCTTAATTTTGTAAATGTTTTTAAGTTGAAGGGGCCCAAGAACCAATTTCTCTCTCTCTCTCATTTCTGATCTACTACTTATTGCCTTTTTTATTAGTAAATGAAGTAACACCCTGAAGATCCAGAGAAAACATGAAAGAGAAAATAAAGAGGGGAAAGAGAAGAAAAGATGAAGAAGAATAGAGAAGAGGGGAGCTGGGAGGGAAGTAAAGGTCTTTTGCTTTTACTCCTTTCCTAAATAGAGTGAGAGAATACGCCCCCTTGAGGACTGTGTTATTTATTTACTTTTTCTGTGAAACAAAAGTTCAGAATAGTTATCACAGTTTAACTGAAAATGACACAAATTACAAACCAAGTATGAAAGAAAAAAAAAAAACATGTTATTTCATATTATTAGATTTTTAACAAAAAATAAAAAATAAAAATAACCATGGTTTTACTATAGTAAAAGTGTATTGTTGTCTTCCATATTTATAGCATGTTTACTCTACACTATGTAACACTATTTTCAGTTTTCTCCTGTCGATCTGTCTGCCTGATTTGTGTTATTTGATCTGTTTTCATGATTTTTAATATTAATGCATTGCAATGACACTGATGTTGATCTTTTAGTTCTACTCTCACAGTCGATAGCCTTCGTGTGTAGTCTGGAATAAATAAATACATAATAATAAAATAAAAACCACGACATGAAACACAATGAAATTGACATCAACATCAACAAGCGACAGGGGCGGATCTAGAAAATAATTTTTAGGGTGGCAAAGGGGTGGCATGGGGTCTATGAGGGGTGGCAACTCCAAAGAAAGCCCCCATGCATAGTTTTTGTGGATTTATAGTCTGACATACACAGTTCACTAATATTGCATTACCATTAAGCAATCATCTATAATGTTTACAATGAAAAATAAATAACAACATTTCAATTTCCATCAATAAACAATATAAAAGTCAATAAAATAAAAGTCAATGAACAATATATATATAAAAAAAAAAACTATGCAATATTTGTGAACTGTGTATGTCAGACTATAAATCCACAAAAACTTCAACCCATTATACAGTAAATGTTTCTGAGCTTGTATCACTAAAGACAACATGCGATTCTATTAAATTACTACTTAGATGGTATAAATCACATTTTAGTGCAAGTTTAAGATGTTAATGTTGATGATTTAATGTTAATTTCCTAACATAAGAAAGAAATATAATATCAAAGCACTGAAACTGGATCAGTTTTGGAAACAATGTTTGATTTTCTGTTATTAACAGAAGTGTGAATGTCTGTAATCACCCAGAACACACTATCAACCATAAAATCTAGCAACACCACAGCAACTGCATAGCAAGAGCCTAGCAACCACCCAGAATATCCTAGCAACCAACTAGCAACACTTTAGCAAACATCTAGAACATGTAACAGACCAAACTATTTTTGTTTTTAAACAAGTCCTAAGACAAGCCAGCATACATTTGTCTTTGTATTCTGAAGTGATTTCACACAATTCAAATACAGCGATGACTCTCCTGCCCAGTGAACACTCATGAGATCAATAACACTAACAAAAAACTCTTATTAGGAATTAATTTGCAACTCAGTGTCTATTACAGTACACAACATAAATTAAATTACAGATTGCTAATTCAGCAATTAACTTTTGGGAAAAAAAATATTTTCATTTTACTACTGTAAAGTAATCCTGCAGCAGATGAAAAACACTAGAAAAGTTCAAATAACAAAGAACTGTATATGAACTTGGTATGCACCACAATACACTACAGTAAAAAATAAAATTAAAAATTAAATTCAGAATCCTCTGCACATTTGGCTAAATGTCATTAGAGTATACAGTACTAACTGGTCTCCTGACACAACACTATATCTCTACCCTGGTGAAAAAACAGCATATGCTGGTTAGGTATGTTTTGATGCTGGTTTAAGCTGATCCTTTGCTGATTTTTGCTGGTCATGTTGCTGGTCAAGGACCAGCTTAAACCGGAAACCAAACAATTACGCGATGAATCTCAGACAAATCCGGACAGGATCAGATTTCTCAGAGGTCTTCTGAGTTAACCGAGAAACAGTAATTATCTGATTCACAAACAAATGTAAAACAATTCGTTAGTGAACTGGACCGCGCTTTGTGTTTTTGACTCAAAACGAACCGGTTCATAAGAGTCATTTGTTAATGAAGTTGAATACACTGCAGCTATCGTGCGCGTGAAACTTAAAGACGTGATTTTGCCATTATTTACGCTGTCATTGCTGCGGCTGAAAAGTAGCACATGAAACACTGCTTACATTTATATTTTATTCTGGGATAATTCTGGGGTGGCACAGCTTTTCCACCCCTAAGTGTCTTAACTCCACAGAAATATAGTTTAATACTTAAGCGACATAATTTGCTTAAGATTAGATTAGAAAAAACATAGCAATCTTAATGTCTCGTTTTGTTTCTTTCGATCTTACCTGAATCAAACGCCATTTTCTCACCAACAGCCTGAAATCAAAGGTCAGATTTATTGTAATGATTAAATGGACACATATAAACTCATCTGAGTCACACTGAGGAAGATTTTACGAGCTCAATAACGCCAATAAAACAAGACATTGTAACGAGACTGTGATGAGATTATGCTGTACTTTGTATCAAATAAATGCAGGCTTGGTGAACAGAAAAGACTTTTTTTTTTTTTTTGTTTGTTTTTTAAGCATTAAAAATCTCACTGTTCAAAAACATTTGACTGATAGTGTATATAATAACTGAAGTATCTTTAAGACAATATCTTGTCTGGTTTCTGACTGTTGAGTAACCAGAGTCAAAATAAGGCTGAACTTGAATTTGAGCATATTATTGGTGTTTTGTTTCATCCCATTTCAAGTATTTTATTCACTGGTATCATAAATCCTGTAAACACTGACACATGATTTGATATTCTTTTTCCTCCTGCCACTTTCAGCCTCAGGATGACGTACATCGACCCACCTGACCCTTCTGTGGACCCAGATGTGTCTGTAAAAATGTGTATATATTGTTCATATTTAGTCCCAATTGTCAATTCTGCCTCTAATAAATCCTGACCTTTATCTTGTCTTGTTTCCAATCAGAATAAGTTTATCTCTGGTTGTGGTAACATTCATAAAGGTGTTGTCATCAGTATTTGTGCAGAATCTTTATTTGCTGTGAAGATTAAATGAGTAAAGAGTCCTGGAGCAGAAATCAGTGAAGTCAAAGGCCATTGCATAATCCATTACCATTTATCTGTTATTAATTCTCATTCAAGTCCTTTGTTTATGTTTTTATTTTTAGGATACATTTCCCTCACATGCTTGTTGTCTGCTGATCTAAGTGTTTAAGACAGCAAACACTCAAACAGCACAGGCCTCGATGAAAATGAGACAGAAATTACCTTGTTTATTGTTAACAGAAATAAACATAAATCAATAACTAAATCAATAAATAAAATACAAATATAGAAAGTCCATCACACTAAAATAAGCTAGTAATTTATTGCTGAAAATGACATCAAATATGGAAAAAGTTGGTAAAAAAAATAAAATAAAAATTACACTATACTCGGCAAAATTCTTTTTAGACAAATCTGACAAAAACATGGAAGAAAAAAAAATAATAATAAATAAATAAATAAATAAATAAATAAATAATATATATATATATATATATATATATATATATATATATATATCTCACAAAAATATGAAGTCTAACAGGCATATTACACATTACACTATTCTCACAATAATGTAATAAAATAATACAGTTTCAGTGGCCAAGGACTGTTAAGCATTATATATTAAATACTAATTAAAATAATTATAAAACAATTACGCATTATAGAGAGGACATATAGGCAGTCTACTTTGGATTCACACACACAGAACTGTTGCACATTTACTAGAATCTGTTTTTAAATTTAGGTTGTGCTGACACCTACTGGTGCTTTCAGACAGTCCTAAACCAGCCACAACTCCAGCACAAACACACACTCAGAAAAATATCATCTGATTAAACTTTTCAAAAGATTCCCCTAAATTTTTTAGTATTAGTTTTATTTTTCAGCCCAGTGTCTGATGAGAAAGAGACAGACAGAGGAAGAAGGTGGGAAAAAAAAAAAGCCCAGCACTTTGTGCTTTTTTTTTTTTTTTGCAGACTCTATGTAGATTTAATTTTAAACAAATACAACAATGTTTGCAATGGGAAAAAAAAAAAAAAAGAGGCTTATAAAACCCTACATGGTCAACCAGTAAAACAAAATATGATTTATCTTATAGCCGGTCTGATTTTAATATAAAAGAAACCATATATTTACACATCTACTCAACAAAATTCAGTTACTTACGTGGCACAGATGAACCCGACTCCCTACAGCTTCAACACTCAATAAGAAAGACAAACAACTCAAAGCTGTGCACTGCAGCCAAATCACCTTTAAGTTTGGTTTAAATTTAAGCTTAACACATAAACCAGCACATTACAATCACAGCACCAATATTAATCCTCTACTGCATAGCGTTGCCCTCAGGCAACAGAAGGTTTTCTTAAGCCCCATTTCCATTACATGTTTTTTTAAAAGATTTCAACCAATCAAAACGGTCAAATAATTGTTATGAAACAGTCCAAAAAGGGATGTCAGTCTCTATCAAGCATTATTTGAAGGCGGGACCTCCTTTTCTGACACGTGGTCACAGGAGTGCATGCTGTGACAAGAAAGTGAGATTATTTGCTTTAGTAATCTTATTTAACATGACATAAATTGTAAATAAAAAATATGTATGTGTGCATGAAGGAGTAGATAAGCATTTTGTCAGGTTTTATTCACTTTTTTTTTTATTTAGCATGTTAATCAATTCAGTTTTTCTTTTTGTTGCCTCAGGGCAACGTTATGCAGTAAGGGGTACTTTTCAAGAAGGCCTTCATTGACAATGTTTTTTTATGTAATCACATATCATTACATTTATTTGTGCTCAATATAATAATAAAGAAATATATATAATTTTTACTTTATTTTTGAAGGCTAGTTTTCAATGCAATAACATGCTAAAGACAGACATTTGACTTTTTTGAATGCCAATATCAGTGTTTTTGATTTTGCTTTGTTTTATGCACTGATGTTTTCAGGAAAATGGATGCAGGGACATTTTATGGTAGAAAGAACAGAGAGAAGCTATTTGTCCCACTACAACTTGAGCTAGCTCGTCAAGGGCTGTCCTGCTGTTATAAGAGACTATAATCAGCACATGGGAGGGGTGGACCTCCTTGACTCACTTATAGCCCTCTACCGAACCAAAATCAGATCAAAAAAGTGGTATTATCGTCTGTTTTTCTAGACATGAGGGGGGGGGGGGGGGGGGTTTAATTTTTTTCAATTTTGTTAATCTGTTATCTTAAATCTTCCATAAAATTAGATTAAATATTTTTTTTGAGTACAAAACCATAATTCATGCATTAGAGGGTTAAGTTTAAGACACACTAACAAGAGCAACACTCTGGGACTGACAACATCTCAACACACTCATGCTTTTGAAAGAAGGAACCTTTCAATGGTTTACTCTCTTGATCTTCTTAAATACTGGTTCCTCTTGATATTGATGAGGAGCAGCTGGTGGGTCCAATCATCTAGATTAGGACAGAGAGGAGCACAGGAAATAGGACAAAACATACCACAAAAAACTACAACTCCCAGAAAGCCATTGGGTCCACTGGCAGCACATCATCAATGACACACACGATGATAGTGAAACACAAATTCATACGTCCTGGGACAAAACAGTTTTACCACTAATCTCTAAAAAACACCAGACTGCTCTGATGCTGCCGCTCAAGTTTGCATCTCACTGCTGAAGATTTTCTCGATTCACTTGCCAGCAATTTCAGCACTGTCAGAGCTTGCCGTCTTTTTGCTGTTTGAAGTAATAATAAAAGTCTTTAAACAGTTTCTCAGTGCTTTGACATTATCAAGTGATTATTGCTGTGTCACTGCTGAATCTGACACTGAGTTTGTTTCTGTTTATTTCCTATCAGAACACATTAAGTGATGTCTCATCATCATCCTGCACATGGTAAACTCGCATCTAAATTTTTAAACAGTTTAAAAGAAAATGCTCATTGTTCTTAAGGAGAAGTCTTCCCCATCTTATCCTGTATGGATATTGCTCAAATACCCTGCCGGTTTATCAAAAAATGAGAAGAACGTTTGTTGGGTGGAAAAGATTGGCCACAAAAATTAATATATATATATATATATATATATATATATATGTTTAATTTAAAAAACAGAAAACAAAACATTTAAACCCACATAAGAATGTAATAACTGCATAGCAATTAATGAAATGAAATGAAAATGAAAGTGCATCACAAACATACATTAAATTTATTTGGCTGATCAAATGGCATCATGTACATGCAAAAGGAGGGCAGACCAATTCTGGAAGGGAGTCAAAATTCAGCACACAAATGAAATCGTAATGTTTATTATTCAAATAACAAAATATAAATAACCATAAAGAAATGAAACAAGAAAAAAAATAAAAATTTCTTGTAAATTAAAAAGTAATGTGTAATTAAGTTAAAAAAAAATCATCTGATTATGTAACTGGCATTACTTATCTAACCTGGGGTAATCTGTTACCCCAACACTGATTAAGTCTCATTGACCAAATACCAAACATCAAAACTGATTTTTTTTCTAAATATTTTGTTGAAAGGTTTAATAAACTTAAAATTAAGAATATTTTTTTTTCTATTTTTTCAAAACCTGTTTGTTGAAGGATGATCTTCTGTTACCACTAAATAACCGAATGTTAAAAAACACCTATAATGTAAAATTCACTTTTGCATGTTGTTTGGACATAAATATGTGTTGGCAGTGTGTGCACACAACCACTCTATAATGATGAATGATTTTTTTTTTAATCCTCATAAATCATATCAGAGTCTCCTGATGACCTGTTTTCAGTTCTCCACAGGCCCCACCCACAAATGTGGACAGACACTGCCATTTTAACATAGCACCGCCCAGGGGTGTGTTTCTCTAAAGCAGCCAAGGTCGAGTTCAGTGGAACTAACGACCACAGTTTGCTTTTGGGAAACACGTGACATTCCAACATACAGAGATGGTGGACTCTTAATCTTCTGGAGAACTTTGGGGTTTTCTCTGAAAGGTAGATACTGGACATTTAATATCATGAACAGGAAATATCTTACATATGACAACCAAACGAATAACTATATGCAATTATATAAGATAAATGTTTTAAAATGTTCAATGTACCATAATATGTCGTTATAATATGTATACAATCAAGTGTGACATTTCTGGTCAAATAAAAGCAAATTAGGCTTCAAAACTGTAGGTGGCGCTGCTCTGTTAAGTCCGTAAGCTCCGCCCCTCACTGACTGTGGTTCTGAATCTATTGGTGCTGTTGGTGCTGCGGGTGGATATATCTCTGTTTTGGCTCAGACCCTAAAAGTGGCCATTTTAATGAGCTATAAAAAATGAGCTGTAGGGTACGGTCAAACTGAAAGTGAACAAAAAGCTAAACATTCACCACCACATAAATGTGCAATGGTTGCAGATATGTTACAAGTAAAAGTTTCCCCCCATATTTACTCTGAAAGTCTGCAGGTGTTGTTGTTTCTTCATTTATGCCTGTTTTATTATGTATGGTAGTTCACTTACACCACAGCTTTAATTCTGGCTCCTTTATAAGGATGAAAAAGATTCACATAATAGAACATTGTCTGTTTGAATCCGCAATCCTTTTTTTTATTTTTTCCGCTTCTTCTTTTTTCTCATCTTTTATGTGTTGAAAGAGGTCTTCCAGTAATTCATAATGTTTTTTATCTTCATTTAGTTTCTGTGTGAGCTCATCTTTTCCAGCTCTCAAATAATTCAGTTCTTCTGCTTGTTTTCTGGCTTCATCTTCATGTTTCTTCTTTATGGTTCTTATTTCCTCGTCATGTTTCTGTTTCATTTCATCTTTCTCTTTCTCTTCTTTTTCTTTTCTCTTCTTCTCCTCCTTTTCTCTTTTCTTTTTCTCTTTTTCTTGCTCTCGTTTCAGATCTTCAATCTTTTTCTTCCATCTCTTTCTCTCTTCTTCTTGTTTCTCATCATCTTCTTGTTTTCTTCTCTCCCACTCCTCTTTTCTCTCTTGTTCCAGTTGTTCATAATATCTTTCCATTTTCTGTTTCTTTTCTTGATATTCTCTCTCTTTTTCTTCTCTCTCTCTTCGTTGTCTTTGTCTCTCATCCTCTATCTTCTGTCGTTCTTCTTCTCTCTCTTTGTCAAATTTCTTTCTCATTTTCTCCAGTTCATTTTGTTTTTCTCTCAGTTGTTTCTCGTGTTTCACTTTTATCTTTCTTTCTTCTTCCTCTCGTTCTCTTGTCTGCCGTTTCTTTTCATCCTCCCATTCCCTCTGCTGTCGTTTAATTTCTTCTTGAATCTCTTTTCTGCCATGTTCAGCCTCTTTTATTTTTCTCTTCCATTCCTCTCTCTGTTTCTCTTCTTGTTCAGTTCTCTCTCTTTCCTCAGATTCTCTCTTCTTATTTTCTTCTTCTTGTTTCATCTGTAATTCTGCTATAAGTTCTTGTTCATGTTTCATCTTTTCTTGATCTTCTCTGTATTTCTCTTTTCTCTTTCTCTCTTCTTCTTCTTTTTCTTTTTGCTGTTTTTCAAACTGTGATCTCTGATTTTCAATCTCTCTCTTCATCTTTTTCATTTCTCTGTCATATTCAGCTCTTTGCTGTTTTTCCTGTCTCAATCGTTTCTGGTTTTCAGTCTCTCGTTTTTTCTGTTCTGTTTTCTCTTTTTTCTCAAAATCTTTTTTCAGTTTTTCCTCTTTTTGTCTGAACTCATTCTCTCTTTGTTTTCTCTCCTCATCTGCTTTTCTTTTCTCTTCTTCGAGTCTCTTCTTGAGCTCTTCTTTTTCTGTCTCATATTTGACTCTCAGTTTCTCATATTGAGTCTGAATTTCTCTTTCTTTCTCTTTTATTATTTCCTGTATTCTCTTTTTAATGGACATCTCTGCCTCCTCAAACATGCTGTTAGTGAAGTATCGACCCTCGTTATTATTTTTCACCTCTTCTATCATGTTTAACAGTCGAATCACTTGAGTTTTATTTTGTTTTTCTCTGTTATTGAAAACCAGACATCTGTCTCCACAATCTCTGATCAGTTTCTTCAGTTCTGCATTGTTACTTCTCTTCACATAATTGTTTATAGATTTCCTCCCGAGATCGTCTCCTCTAGTGAACAGAACGATACTGAACTGAGCAGCTTTTGGACCAAAGGTCTTCTTTATCAGTTGCAGAGTCTCATTCTCTTCATTTGTGAATCGTCCCAAACTCAACACAATGACAAACACATGAGGTCCAGGTGACGACAGTGAAACACATTTAATTATTTCTTCCACTGCTTGTTCATTTGTCAGTGTCGTGTCAAAGAGTCCTGGAGTATCAATAACAGCTACTGATCGACCATCGACTTCACCGACTCCTTTCTGACAAACAGTCGTCACTGAATCTGTGCTTAATTCACTCTCAAACTCCTCTCTTCCCAGAATAGTGTTTCCTGTTGCACTCTTTCCATTTCCTGTCCTCCCGATCAGCACAATCCTCAGACACTTCAGATCATCTTCAGCTCCTAAAACACATTTTGAATATATATTCAGGCCAGTACAACAAACAAACGTCAAAGAACGATCAGCCATGAACTGGTAAAGCTGTTCTGGCCAATTATGACAGGACTTTTGCTAAGATGATGAAATATTCCGTTGTTGATGGAAAGTGATAATGAAGAAATAAATGTTCCCCTGATGTTCATTGTCTACATTAAGCAATAATCACAATGGGTCCTAAACTGAGAGTAAAACTCACTCACCTTCCGACTGAATCTTCTGCATGATTTGATCTTCCATTTTCTTCAGTTCTTTCTTGTGTTGTTCCTCCAGTTCATGTCTGACTCTGTTCTCTTGAGTTCTCACATACATCTGAACTGAATAGGGTTCAGTCTTCATGTTCTCTATATAATCCAGCAGTTCTGGGATCTGTCTGGAGTTTCCAGGTTCCTTTAACCCCATCAGTCTGTACTGACCTCCACAATGGCTGATTAACCTCTGACATTCTGTGTTGGATTTGACTAAATTTGCAAGTCCTTCAACAGAGAGATTAGTGGAAAAGAGCAGAACAAAATGCTCTCTGGAGTCAAATATCTTCTGGATCGTCTCTATTTCTGCTTTGTCTTCATTAGTAAGAGGACCAACAGGAATAATGATGATGAAAGCATGAACTCCAGGATGACAGAGAGACACACAGTGGAGAGTCTGACGCATCACTTCCTCCTCTGAGAGACGAATCAGAGCTGGAAGCTCCACCAGATTGATCAGACGACCATGAAGATCCACGTCTGATCTTCTGTCTGTCTGCTGCAGGATCTGCTCTGATATGGAGGATTTTAATGTGTCATCACGCCCACACACAACCAGATTCAGCTTTGACACTAAAAAATAAAGACAATTTTAGACACTCATTTTAAAATGTAAGTAGAAAACACAGAGTCTGAATTTGCAGGCTGTTTGACTTACTATTAGGACGAGCGATATCTGGACTTTGAACTCTCCTGCTCACTGCAATCAAAATAAAAGAAACAAAAATACATGTATGTTTTGCTAGTATTACATCATTGAATGCTTTGAAAGGTTTTTTTTTATTATTATTATTTATATTTGAACAGACATACTACATACATGTAGCATGAGCAGTTGTTTTTGAATGGTTTGACTTTATAGTTGTGAAATTGTAATACATGAGACACCTGAACAAAATAAAAGCAGCAGCCAGACTGAATGAAACTGCAAATTCACTATCTGACAGCAGGTGGCGCTTATGAAACAGCAGCCATACAGCATTTCCTTGATTACATTATATGGAGATAAGAGAAAAAGATTAAAACTTAGAGTTAGGCCATTAAAACTTTTCTGAAGATGTTCAGTTCCTCTCAGAGATTCATTCATATGAACTCACACATATTTGACTATTCGAGCATCACAAACATTGAACTTGATCTGCCTGCTACTGGATTTCGTCCTGTTTACAGAATTCATAAAGATTCCACACAAATTACATTTTGGGAAATTATTGCAGTGCAGTTTCTGGAATAGAGATCAGCCAAAATAATGCTAAAAAACAGTTCTGAATTATAAATCTAGAAGCCAGGATTCCAGATTTTCAAATAGTTGTAACTTGACCAAAAATTGAAAAAGCTTGAAAAGCTTATTTATGGATGTATAAATATAGATTTTTTTTTTTTTTTTTTTTTTTTTTTTTTTTTTAAATGACCCTTTTGACAGCTTTTGTGGTCCAGGGTCACAAATATTTATGAAAAACAGTAATGCTCAAATATCTGTGATCACTATATGTTTAAGACAACAAAACTATGAAGACTTACAAGGGTTTGGGATCTGTGGTAAAATGGATGTGCTACTTTGTTCCTTTTTCACTTTCCTTTTTCCTTTGTCTTCTGTGTCCTCTGATGAGCCAATCTTTGGTGTTTCTTTAATCGTCTCACAATATTTTCTCTTCCGTATATTCTTTACCGTTCTGAAAATCTGAGAGACAATTTTTGTTTTATCCTTAAACTCAACATGTCCTCCTCCACACTCTGCTGTTAACTGCTGAATGAATGCATTAGCTTTCACAGATGTCCTTTTAGCTCTGCGTGTCTGTTCATCAGTGGTGATCACTATCGTGTGTTTAATGGCATCTTCACTGAATAGTTTGAGCAGGTGTTTGACTCTTCTCAGGTCGTCCTCAGTGAAGTGTTTGTGCTGCAGTACGAGTATGAAGACATGAGGTCGTGGATCAGACAGATGGACACACTCTCTCACTGTCTGTGTGATCTGATGATCTGAGATGTTGGTCTGGAGCAGCTGAGGACTGTTGATGATGATCACGTGTCTGTCCTTCAGTCTTCCTGAGACTCTCTCTACAACATCTGGAGGAGCTTCACTGTCAAACACTGCTCGTCCTAATATGAAGTTTCCCACATCACTGTTTTCAGACACGCTCCAACCCAGAAGAACAATCCTCACTGCAAACAGTCAAATCAGACGTTCAGTATTTACAAGACTTACACATTCTCTGTGACAGCATCCTATTGTGAGAAATAAATAGACATCTTTAAATATATCTTTAAATATGACGATTGCCTTGTTTTTGTAAAAAAAAAAATTAAGTTGCAAAGGGCCCAAGAACCAGTTTTTCTCTCTCTCTCTCTCATTTCTGATCTACTTCTTATTGCCTTTTTATTTTTGAATGAAGTAACACCCTGAAGATTCAGTCTCCCATGGGCTGAAGCAGTGTGATCTGACCTGCTCTGACAGCTGAAAATAAATGGAGACTGTTGAGAAAACATGAGAGAGAAAATAAAGAGGGGAAAGAGATAAAAAGATGTAGAAGAATAGAGAAGAGGGGAGCTGTGAGGGAAATAAAAACTTTTACTTTTACTTCTTTCCTAAATAGAGTGAGAGAATACGCCCCCTTGAGGACTGTGTATATATATATATATATATATATATATATATATATATACAAATTACAAACCAAGTATGAAAAATGTCCAGAGTTTATTTTAGATTTGTACCAAGGGGGTAAAATTAACCATGGTTTTACTACAGTAAAAGTGTAGTGTTTTTTGGGGGGCATTGATTACAATTTGTGTAAGCCGTTTTACCACATATATCACGGTTAAATTACGATTAGTGTAGCAAAACCATGGTTAATAAGTGGTTACCATGCTTCAGCTACAGTACCAGGGGCGGATCTAGAAAATAATTTTTAGGGTGGCATGGGGTCTATGAGGGGTGGCAACACCAAAGAAAGCCCCCATGCATAGTTTTTGGGGATTTATAGTCTGACATACACAGTTGTGTTCACAAATATTGCATTGCCATTAAGTAATCATCTATACTGTTTAAAATGAAAAATAAATAACATTTCAATATCCATCATGGCAACAAGTCAATTAACAATATAAGAAAACTTAATATACTAAAACAGGTTATAAATGTTTCTGATGATGTATCACTAAAGACGACATGCGATTCTATTAAATTAATACTTAGATGGTATAAATCATGTTTTAGTGCAAGTTTAAGATGTTAATGTTGATAATTTAATGTTAATTTCCTAACATTAGGAAGAAATATAATATTGTCAAAGCACTATATCAGTTTTGGAAATAATGCTTAATTTTCTGTTATTAACAGAGGTGTGAATGTCTGTAATCACTCATAAAACACTATCAACCATATAATCTAGCAACACCCCAACAACTGCATAGCAAGAGCCTAGCAACCACCCAGAATATCCTAGCAACCAACTAGCAACACTTTAGCAAACATCTAGAACATGTAACTGACCAAACAATTTTTGTTTTTAAACAAGACTTTAAGACAAGCCAGCGTAAATTTGTCTTTCAAACGTTTCAATCTAGTTATTACAGGTATTTTTAACTGATTACACACAATTCAAATACAGCGATGACTCTCCTGCCCAGTGAACACTCATGAGATCAATAATACAACAACAAAAAACTCTTATTAGGAATTATTTTGCAACTCAATGTCTATTACAGTATACAACATAAATTAAATTACAGATTGCTAATTCAGCAATGAACTTTAAAGTAATCTTGCAGCAGATGAAAAGCATTAGAAAAGTTCAAATAACAAAGAACTGTATATGAACTTGGTATGCACCACAATACAGTACAGTAAAAAATAAAATTAAAAAGTAAATTCAGCATCCTCTGCACATTTGGCTAAGTTTCATTACAGTATACAGTACTACAGCAGTTTCTTGGTCTCCTGACACAAGACTATATATATTTCTCTATTTCTCAGTTCTGCAAAAATGCAGTAGGCTACACATAAAAAATGGCCACAAATACATTTTGACAATCACACTATTGAAGTTGTACAACATGTGCTACAGTTTAATGTACATATAGAATAGTGAAATTTCCATTATCTAATGTACTTGTACTGTACTATGTAATGTTGTAATTATACTGTATGTGTAAGTATAAAACCCATGTAGATGATCTGCTAATTTCTCTCCTCTCTCTATTGTTGGATGCAGAGATTCTGCCTGGTGTCTCAGCAGTTTTGCTACTTAATGTTTAACTTTTAACTTACTCATTTAACTTACAGACTTTTTGAGAAATGTGTCCTTGTTTTTAGCACTGAATGAATGGTTTGGGAATATGAGCCAACTAAAATCAGTTACATTGTGTTAACAATCGAGAAAACTGGAATACGACTATGCTTATCTAACTCTGCTATTAGTTTATCTTCTTATTGATTTCATGCTATTATTGTTTCGGCGGATACAGTAAAAAGGTTTACAGTATATCCATGATGAACGTATTGTGATCGGTCAGAGAATCGGATCATCAAACAATTACGCGATGAATCTCAGACAAATCCGGACAGGATCAGATTTCTCAGAGGACTCTGAGTTAGCTGAAAAGCAGTAATTATCTGATTCACGAACAAGTGTAAAACAATTCGTTAGTGAACTGGGCCGCGCTTTGTGTTTTTGACTCAAAAACGAACCGGTTCATAAGAGTCATTTGTTAATGGAGTCGAATACACTGAGCGCTGCGTGCGCGTGCAACTATCGTGTATATTTTATTGAAAGACGTGTTTTTTGCCATTATTTTGCGTTACGCTGTCATCGCTGCGGCTGAAAAGTAGCACATGAAACACTGCTTACATTTATATTTTATTCTGTGATAATTCTGGGGTGGCACAGCTTTTTCTTACGGTGGCAGTTGACACCCCGGTAGATCCGCCCCTGTATAGTACGCATGTTTTTTGGTTTTATTAATTTCCGTAAGGCATGTATAAGCAAAATAATTAAATTATAAATAGCCTATATTTTAGCATTGTTGTCTCTCATATTTATAGCCTGTTTACTCTGCACTATGTGACACTATTTTCGGTTTTCTCCTGTCGATCTGTCTGCCTGATTTGTGTTATTTGATCTGTTTTCATGATTTTTAATATAAATACATTACAATGGCACTGACGTTGATCTTTCAGTCCTACTCTCACTGTCGATAGACTTCGTTTATAGTCTGGAAAAAATAAATAATAATATAATAATACAAAAAAAAAAAAAAAAAAAAAAAAAAAAAAAAACACGACATGAAACAGAACGAAACTGATATTAACATCGACAAGCAAAAAAGTATCTTAAATCAACAGAAATATAGTTTAATACTTAAGCGACATCATTAAGATTAGATTAGAAAAACAACAACAACAACAACAACAAAAAACATACTAACATTAATGTCTCGTTTTGTTTCTTTCGATCTTACCTGAATCAAACGCCATTTTCTCACCAACAGCCTGAAATCAAAGGTCAGATTTATTGTAATGATTAAATGGACACATATAAACTCATCTGAGTCACACTGAGGAAGATTTTACGAGCTCAATAAAACAAGAGATTTACACTGTAGTGAGATTATACACATTAAATGGGTCATCCTTGGTATCCAGTAACATTTGGGCTTCATAATACTTGGAAAAAAGTTACGTTTTCCTTGTTTGAAGTATTCTACCAAAATACTGACATGTTTAACTATTAGGAATACATATGGGCATATTGTTCAGAAAGTGGCTGTGAAAGTATTTCACCCTGTGACACATAGTTAATAATGTAAATGTTAAAAAATAATGAGTTTTTTGTTGATATACATGTCCAGTATGTCCATCCATTATGCCATAATAGTACTTTTTTATTCTTGAAACAAAACAATTACAAATCAGAACATTAGAAGTTTTTTTATTAATTTGTATTCCTGTAATTCCATAATTCCTGTAAACACTGACAAATGATTTGATATTTTTTTAGATGTGTCTGTAAAAACCTGTATATATTCATATTTACTCACTAATTAATATATTTATTATATATTGTCAATTCTGCCTCTAATAAATCCTGATCTTTATCTTGTTTCCAATCAGAATAAGTCCATCTTTGCTTGTGGTAAAATCCATAAAGGTGTTGTCATCAGTATTTGTACAGAATCTTTATTTGCTGTGAAGTTTAAATGAGTAAAGAGTCCTGGAGCAGAAATCAGTGAAATCAAAGGCCA
Source organism: Cirrhinus mrigala (assembly GCA_036247105.1). NCBI lineage: Eukaryota > Metazoa > Chordata > Actinopteri > Cypriniformes > Cyprinidae > Cirrhinus > Cirrhinus mrigala. Next base: position 46,993,062 of record CM070009.1, read on the forward strand.
TTGCATAATCCATTACCATTTATCTGTTATTAATTCTTATTCAAATCCTCTGTTTATGTTTTTATTTTTAGGGCATGTTTCCCTCACATGCTTCTTGTCTGCGGATCTGAGTGTTTAAGACAGAAAACACTCAAACAGCACTGTACTCGATGAAAATGAGGCAGTTTCAAAGTGATCTTGTTTGTTGTGAACAGGAATAAAATAAAATTAAATCAATCAGTCAGTCAATCAACCAATTAATCAATCAATAAAATACAAATATAGAAATGTCCATCACACTACAATAGGCTAGTTGGTCAAAAAAAACATATTTACTCATCTATACTCTGCAAAATAAAGCATTCAGTTATTTACATGGCACAGATGAACTATTTTAAGACAAATCTGACAAAAATATAAAAAAAAGATCAATCACAAAAATGTAATTAAATACTACCGTTTCAGTGGCCAAGGACTGTTAAGCTTTATATATTATATACCGATTAAAATAATTAGAAAACAATTACGCTTTATAGAGAGGTAATATAGGCAGTCTATGTTAGATTCACACACACAGAACTGTTGTATATATGCTAGAATCTGTTTGTAGATGAAGACAGGGTTGTGCTGACACATACTGGCACTTTCAAACAGTCCTAAACCAGCCACGACTCCAGCACAAACACACACTCAGAAAAATATATCATCTGATTAAACTTTTCAAAAATTCCCCTAAAATATTAGGTTTCTTTCATATTGAAATCAGAGAGGCTATAAGATATATCAAATTTAGATTAATTTTGTGCTGGTTGACCATGTAGAGTTGTATAGGCCTTTTATTTTTATTTTATTTTATTTTATTTTATCTTTCATTTTAAACTGTGTTGTATTGGTTTAAAATAGATCTACAACACAGAGTCTGCAAAAATAATTTAAAAAAGTGGTCTGTATACTGAAATGACTGTTTAAGCACATAAAGTGTTGGGCTTTTTCCAGTCTTCTTACCAATACTACTTCAATGCTATCAATTTAAAATATTACAAAAAAACGATTATCCGATAAAAACATAACTATTCGGTTCGACGCATGATCAATCTTCTGATTGTGATAGATGTTCACTTCACTAATAAATTATCAGTATGTCAAAAAGACCGAAGCCCTCTGGTGCATAGGGAAGAAAAAAAAGAAGAGAAGAAGAGGAAAACCAGGACAAAGACAGAGGTAATATGATGTAATGAATGATGATCATATAAATAAACTACATGAGGTAAATGTTTGTGAACAAACTTAATGTTGGCCCAGTCTAAAAGTTTAAAATAGGGTAATAACAATGGAGTACCAGAGATCCGAAACTTTGTAACATAATCGAGTCATTTTTCGTGTCACATGATAACACATTTAAATAATATTTCTACCGTAGTAGTAGTGTGTAGTATTTGGGGATCTGTGGTATTTGGCTAATGGAATTGGCTAATTTACTAATATTTGTATATAACTGGGCCTATTAAAATAGCAACATTTGATGTAAAATTCACTTTAAAGATGTACGTTTCTCAGTTAAATTCGAGGTGATACTGTTATCAAGGGCTAGTTTAGTAAAACATTGCTGCCATCTACTGGAAGTCGAACACTTTTCTAATTTATACTGTTACAAGTGTATTGTTTATTGTTAGTTCAAGTTAATACATTCAATGTTAACAAATAGTACCTTATTGTAAGTGTTACCATTTCACTATCATCAGCTTTTTTTTTTTTTAAATAAGAAAATGTATTATTGGTGGAATGGGCTGTGAAGCAAGGGGCACCAGGTAAAATCTTGCCTAGGGCAGCAAATTGGCCAGGGCCGGCCCTGATTGGCACATCTCTGTCCGTCTCTCTCATCAGACACTAGGCTGAAAAATAAAACATATTTACACATCTACTCACCAAAATTCAGTTGCTTACGTGGCACAAATGAAGTCTTTTGAGATGATCTTGACCAATCTGACAAGAATATGAAAAAGCAAATCACAAAAAGATTAAAAAAAAAGAAGTAGGAAGACACATTACACTATTCACATAATATGTTGAGACGCTCCACAGGTGTGTGTGGCACTTCATTCAAGCTGGTCATTTTTTAAGGTTAAATATTTGCAAATACACAGACTAGCGTAAAGGGTGACAACAGTACTGAATCAAGTCAAGTCAAGTCAAGCTTTATTGTCATTCTGCTACATGTGTGGACATACAGTGGAATGAAATGTGGTTTCTCGCAGGACCACGGCACTACATAAATAAACATAAATATGAACATAAATACACTAGATGTAGAAATTGATTTAAACCTATACATATAACTATACATATACTATAAATAATTGACTATACATACACATAACCTAAGACAGACAAGTACTTTACATAATAACTGTGCATGATAATGTGCAGAAGAGGTATTTAAAGGTTAAGAAGCAAATAGTGCAATATTATTTGTGGTGCATTGACAAGTCCTTATTAGGTCCTTGTAACATGAAGTGTCAATAAGAAAGTGTCTGGTGCATATAGAAGGAAAAGAGTGTTTCTACAGGTGGTTTGTCCAGCACACTCACCTGTGTGTAGCACACTTAAAAACGATACCTGAGCATCGTGCAAGGAAAATGTCCAGAAGGGAGGGGAGAGGGGCACCGATGATCTTTGCAGCTGTGTTCACTGTCCGTTGTAGGGTCTTGCGGTCAGCAGCACTGCAGTTCCCGTACCAGACAGTGATGCAGCTGGTCAGCACACTCTCAATGGTTCCCCTGTAGAATGTGGTGAGGATGGGTGGAGGGAGACTTGTCCTTTTCAGCCGACGGAGAAAGTGTAGGTGCTGTTGTGTCTTCTTGGAGAGTGACATGGTGTTGGTGGTCCAGATGAGATCCTCTGTAATGTGCACCCCCAGGAATTGCTGGAGGTGTTGTGGCCGGCACAAACTGACTAAGATCTTCCAGTTAAGAAGTCCAGGATCCAGTTGCAAAGGGAGGTGTTAAGGCCCAGAAGGTTTAGTTTGTTGATGAGCTGTTGTGGGATTATTGTATTGAATGCTGAGCTGAAGTCAATGAACAGCATTCTAACATAAGAGTCTTTGTTTTCTAAGTGAGTAAGAGCCAGGTGGAGGGTGGAGGAAATGGCTTCATCCATAGAGCGGTTTGGACGGTATGCAAACTGAAGCGGATCAGGGTGTTTGGGGAGGCTGGTTTTGATATTGTGCATAACTAACCTCTCAAAGCACTTCATCATGATTGGAGTCAGTGCTATGGGATGGTAGTCATTCAGACAAGACACTGATGACTTCTTTGGTACTGGAAATTTGAAGGTGGATTTGAGACACGTGGAAACGACTGCCTGACTCAGCGAGGTGTTGAAGATGTCTGTTAGGACATCCATCAGCTGTGTGGAACGGTCTCTCAGTACACAGCCAGGTATGTTGTCAGGACCCGCAGCCTTATGACAATAAATAAATAAATAAATAAAAATGATACCTTCATGGCCAGTGGCTCTGCAAATATTGTTTTGATTTGTCTGGTCTGGTTGTCTTAAATGTCCTGCAGAAAGGCGAGTGATTCAGGCTGCAGCAGTATTTGCACTGTCAGAACCTGATTTTACCAAGTACGACATGTTCCTGGATAAACATCTTTGTTGACCCTGGAACAACATGGTGACTAACCAAACAGATTTGAAAAAAAAAAAAAAAAAACATTTTATAGTTTTTGTGAAGTTTAGGCTTATAATCAGTGTTTGGTGCTTGTACATCAGTGTTATTCATCTATCATTTCATCTGATTTTAGGGGTTACTCATGGGTAAGGTTAGGTTTAGGTGTAAGGATGTGGTCAAGATTAAAATTTTGGATTAAAATGTTGTTCCAGGGTCAACAAAATATGTTGATCCAGAAATACATCTAACTCAGCAACATCAGGACGTGCATTTGCACTGTCAGAGCTGAGCTCAGCCTTTGACAGCATTTTTGGACAGAGTATATTTAAAACCACATCTGATCAGCATCGCCACAGATCATGGATGAGGGAGTGGCCTGTTTGCACAAGCTAGAGCTGGCATGCAACCACCATGAAATCTTAATTTCTGAGTTGTATATGTTTTGTTACGTTCCCACTTAGATTACTAGGGGTAAAAGGGAAGTAACGTTTTAAAAGTAAAGGTTTGAAGTGGCAGAGAAAAACGCTGAACCGTTCTCAGTCCCAGCACTCAGTACACAGAGTAAGATGAAAGTAAATTTATTGACAATAAGCACATGATGACAATATATACAGTGCAACAAAGATCTAATTGAACAATTTCAACATAAAAGCAGTGTTTCTTCAGGAGCGGGTAAAGGCAAAATAACAAAAAAGATTGCTACCTCCCAGAAGGAAATCTAGCTAACCTGTAAACAAAATAAATACAAATAAACAACAGAATTCTTACCTTACTTCCTAAATGGCAAAAACAGGAGAAAACGAGGGCAAAAGAAAATGGCACCCGACTGCACTGCAGCCAAATCACCTTTAAGTTTGGTTTTAAATTTAAGTTTAACACATAAAACTGCACATTACAATCATAACACCAATATTAAACTTAAGACACACTAACAAGAGCAACACTCTGGGACTGACAACATCTCAACACACTCATGCTTTTAGGAGAAGGAACCTCTCACTGGTTTACTCTCTTGATCGTCTTAAATACTGGGTCCTCTTGATATTGATGAGGAGCAGCTGGTGGGTCCAATCATCTAGATTAGGACAGAGAGGAGCACAGGAAATAGGACAACACATACCACAAAAACTACAACTCCCAGAGCCGCTCACGTTTGCATCTCATTTCAATTTCAGCACTGTCAGAGCTTGCCATGTTTTTGCTGTTTGAAGTAATAATAAAAGTCTTTAAACAGTTTCTCAGTGCTTTGACATTATCAAGTGATTATTGCTGTGTCACTGCTGAATCTGACAGCGAGTTTGTTTCTGTTTATTTCCTATCAGAACACATTGTCTGATGTCTCATCATCATCCTGCACATGTTAAACTCACAACTAAATGTTACAGTTTAAAAGCAAATGCTCATTGTTCTTGAGAAGTCATCTTCCCCATCTTATCCTGCATGGATATTGCTCAAATACCCTGCTGGCTTATCAAAAAATGTCATAAATGAAGACAAAAAATTTGGCACACAAATGCAGATTTAGGCTAAAATCATAATGTTTATTATTCAAATAAAGAAATATAAATAACCGTAAAGAAATTAAACAAACATTTTTTTTTCTTGTAAATTAAAAAGTAACTGAGCTGTTTTATCAGACTATATGAGCTATAAGAGTCTCATTGATCAAATACCAAACATCAAAACTGATTTTTTTTTTTTTTTTCTAAATATTTTGTTGAAAGGTTTAACTTTAACTTAAATTTCAAATAACTGAATGTTAAAAGGCACCTATTGTGTAAAATTCACTTTTGCATGTTGTTTGCACATAAAAATGTGTTGGCCGTGTGTGTACACAACCACTCTATAATGATAAAATCCACCCACTCCTTTTTTTTTTTTTTAAATCCTCATAAGTCATAAGCAGAGTCTCCCAATGTGATGTCACATTATCCACAGCCTCACACACAAATGTGGAAAGACACTGCTGTTCCCTTTCTAGGAACTCGAACTGTGTCATCTAGGGGTGGCTAGGGGGAATGCCGTCTGCTTGACCCGTGTCTGAAGTCTACATACAAAAACATCAACAGAGTTGGCCGGTGACAGCCTATGACGTCACTTCTGGCGTGACTAGTCGCTGCCGGTACGTCACTACTGGTGCGACCATAGTATAAAAGGCGGGTGGTTCCGGGAGGAAGCGTGGGTCTCGAAGAGGTAGACAGGACCTGAGGGAAGTGATTTAGACGAGACAGCGTGCTCGCCTGGATCAGAGTAGAAAATAACTTCTACTCACCTTTCTTTGGGGACTTCTGTCTCCCCCCCCCCCCTCTTAATTCCCCCTTCATAATGGTCTCTCCACCTGACTAAGGTTAGGTGGTATTTTCCTGCACACCCCGCCGGACCTATGATGTTTTATGTCTCTAGAAAACTTTTTCTAGATCTGTCTATTATGATAGCCAGGTGTTAGCTCGGTGATCGCTCTTTTCAGGGTTTCTAATAGCCCATTTTATGATGGTCTGGGTGGTTTCTCAGAGATTGCTATTTATTCACTCCCCCCACCTTCAATCCCTGCTGGACCTGGGACTTGAACCTGCAACCTTTTGGTTACAAGCCCAACTCCCTATATATACAATTATAATATATAATATATATACAATTATATTACATAAGATAAATGTTTTAAAATGTTCAATGTACCATAATGTGTCGTTATAATATGTATAAGTGTGATGTTTCTTGACAAATAAAAGCAAATTAGGCTTCAAAACTGTAGGTGGCGTTGCTCTGTTAAGTCCGTAAGCTCCGCCCCTCACTTCTGATTCTGTGGCTCATACCCTAAAAGTGGCCATTTTAATGAGCTATTAAAAAAGGAGCTGTAGGGAATGGTCAAACTTAAAGTGAACAAAAAGCTAAACATTTACCACCAAATGTGCAATGGTTGCAGATATGTGAGATTACAAGTAAAGTTTTTCTCACATATTTACTCAGAAAGTCTGCAGGTCTTGTTTCTTCATTTATGCCTGTTTTATTATGTATAGTAGTTCATTTACACCACAGCTTTAATTCTGGCTCTTTTATAAGGATGAAAATGATTCACATAATAGAACACCGACTAATTGAATCCTCACACTCCTTGTTTAATTTTTCAGCTTCTTCTTTTTTCTCATCTTTTATGTGTTGATAGAGTTTTTCCAGTAATTCGTAATGTTTTTTACCTTCATTTAGTTTCTGTGTGAGCTCCTCTTTTCCAGCTCTCAAATCATTCAGTTCTTCTGCTTGTTTTCTGGCTTCATCTTCATGTTTCTTCTTCATGGCTCTTATTTCCTCGTCATGTTTCTGTTTCATTTCATCTTTCTCTTTCTCTTCTCTTTCATTTCTCTTCTTCTCCTCTTTTTCTCTTTTCTTTTTCTCTTTTTCTTGCTCTCGTTTCAGATCTTCAATCTTTTTCTTCCATCTCTTTCTCTCTTCTTCTTGTTTCTCATCATCTTCTCGTTTTCTTCTCTCCCACTCTTCTTTTCTCTTTTGTTCCAGTTGTTCATAATATGTTTCCATTTTCTGTTTCTTTTCTTCATATTCTCTCTCTTTGTCTTCTCTCTCTCTTCGTTGTCTCTGTCTCTCGTCCTCTATCTTCTGTTGTTCTTCTTCTCTCTCTCTGTCAAATTTCTCTCTCATTTTCTCCAGTTCTTCTTGTTTTTCTCTCAGTTGTTTCTCGTGTTTCTCTTTTATCTTTCTTTCTTTTTCCTCTCGTTCTCTTGTCTGCCGTTTCTTTTTATCTTCCCATTCTTTCTGCTGTCGTTTAATTTCTTCTTGAATTTCTTTTCTGTCATGTTCAGCCTCTTTTATTTTTCTATTCCATTCCTCTCTCTGTTTCTCTTCTTGTTCAGTTCTCTCTCTTTCCTCAGATTCCCTCTTCTTATTTTCTTCTTCTTGTTTCATCTGTAATTCTGCTATAATACGTTCTTGTTCATGTTTCATCTTTTCTTGATCTTGTCTGTTTTTCTCTTCTCTCTTTCTATCTTCTTCTTCTCTTTCTTGTTGCTGTTTTTCAAACTGTAATCTCTGATTTTCAATCTCTCTCTTCATCTTTTCCATTTTTCTGTCATATTCAGCTCTTTGCTGTTTTTCCTCTTCTGATTGTTTCTGGTTTTCAGTCTCTCGTTTTTTCTGTTCTGTTTTCTCCTTTTCCTCAAACTCTTTTAACAGTTTTTCCTCTTTTTGTCTGAACTCATTCTCTCTTTGTATTTTTTCCTCATCTGCTTTTCTTTTCTCTTCATCGAGTCTCTTCTTGAGCTTTTCCATTTCTGTCTCATATTTCTCAAATTGAGTCTGAATTTCACTTTCTCTCTCGTTCTTTATTTCCTCCATTCTCCTCCTAATGGACATCTCTGCCTCCTCAAACATGCTGTTAGTGAAATATCGACCCTCATTTGTTTTTTTCACCTCTTCTATCATGTTTAACAGTTGAATCACTTGAGTTTTATCCTGTTTTTCCCTGTTATTGAAAACCAGGAATCTGTTTCCACAATCTCTGATCAGTTTCTTCAGTTCTGCATTGTTACTTTTCTTCACATAATCGTCTATAGATTTACTCCCAAGTTCGTCTCCTCTAGTGAACAGAACGATGCTGAATTGAGCAGCTTTATGACCAAAGATCCTCTTTATCAGATCCACAGTGTCTGTTTCTTCCTTGGTGAATCGTCCTACCCTCAACACAGTGACAAACACATGAGGTCCAGGTGACGACAGTGAAACACATTTGACTATTTCTTCCACTGCTTGATCATTTGTCATTGTTGTGTCAAAGAGTCCTGGAGTATCAATAACAGCTACTGATCGACCATCGACTTCACTGACTCCTTTCTGACAAACAGTCGTCACTGAATCTGCATTTGGTTCACTTACAAACTCCTCTCTTCCCAGAATAGTGTTTCCTGTTGCACTCTTTCCATTTCCTGTCCTCCCGATCAGCACAATCCTCAGACACTCCAGATCATCTTGTTTATCTTCAGCTCCTAGAACACATTATAAATACGTGTCATTTAAATACATGATGACTAACAGGCAACTAGTTTGTTCATTCTGTGTCTGTGTGTGTGATAATGACTGTCCACAACAGCAGATGACACTAGCCTGTTTTCATCCTTCAAAAATGGCAGCATGAACTAGATGTGCCTTCACCGTTTCCTTGCTTTGGCACTTTTATTTTTCTTCTCATGCACTGGTCTACAAATCTGAACAGCCAATCAGACTGATATTTTTTCTGATGAACTGGCTGAACTAAAGCTGACAAGTGAAAGTAACCACAAAAACATGCCCCACCAATGATCACAATTTGGGTCCAAATGGAGAATAAAATTCACTCACCGTCTGACTGAATCTTCTGCTTTAATTCTTTGATTTGATCTTCCATTTTCTTCAGTTCTTTCTTGTGTTGTTCCTCCAGTTCATGTCTGACTCTGTTCTCTTGAGTTCTCACATACATCTGAACTGAATAGGGTTCAGTCTTCATGTTCTCTATATAATCCAGCAGTTCTGGGATCTGTCGGGAGTTTACAGGTTCCTTTAATCCAATCACTTTATGTCGACCCCCACAGAGGCTCTGAGAGTCAACGACAGATTTAGCAAAATCTATGACAGGTTCATGAACACTCATTTCAGAGGTAAATATCACCATGAAGTGCTTTTGGGAGTCAAATATGTTCTGGATCTTCTCTATTTCTGCTTTGTTGTCATTAGTAAGAGGACCAACAGGAATAATGATGATGAAAACATGAACTCCAGGATGACAGAGAGACACACAGTGGAGAGTCTGACGCATCACTTCCTCCTCTGAGAGACGAATAAGAGCTGGAAGCTCCACCAGATTGATCAGACGACCATGAAGATCCACGTCTGATCTTCTGTCTGTCTGCTGCAGGATCAGCTCTGATATGGAGGATTTTAATGTGTCGTCACACCCACACACAACCAGATTCAGCTTTGACACTGGAAAATGTAGAAAATAGTAGACACTTATTATAAAATGTAAGTAGAAAACACAGAGTCTTTGAATTTACAGGCTGTTTGACTTACTATTAGGACGAATGATATCTGGACTTTGCACGGTCCTGCTAACTGCAATCAAAATAAAGGGAACAGAAACAAGTATATGTTTTGATCGTATTACATACTTCATTGCCCTGAAAGGCTAAAACTTTGTTGAACTATTAGTGAATATTAGAGTGTAACGGTACACAGTTGTCACAGGTTCAGTATGTAGTTTGGTTTTGGGGTTGTGGAAAACAGAAAATGCATTTTTTTATTATTTATTTATTTTGATCAGACAGTAGTGCTACATGAAACAGAGAAACTCACACATACCTGTCTATTCTAGCATTGTGAACAGTGAACTTGACTTCATAAACATTCAAATTACATTTTGGGAAATGATTGCAGTGCAGTTTCTGGAATAGCGATCAGCCAAAATAATGCTAAAAACTAGTTCTGAATCATAACCAGTTGACCCCAAAACCTTCCCACACCACTAATTTAAAAAAGGCATGTGGTTCTTTGAGTCCTTGCTGCCATCTGAACTCACGTCGTGTGCCAATATTATACTCTGTGTTTGTAATTCTGTAGCTCCTAAAGTGACTATGGCTGAATGCAACAAATAAATAAATGTGTTTAATACTATCACAATTTTAACAAACTGTAAGTAAGCATAGTTGTGGGACAAAACACTGCTCATCCACTTAGTGATGCACACATTGAGAAACCTGTTGAAAATGCTCTAATTATTGCCGTTTTTTTTTTTTTGTACAAAATAGAATCGGCAAAGGTCGGCTTAATGAACATATTAGATCCCTTTCTACAAAAGCTCTTTTTGTAAATAATATGATCACAGATCATGGCCTAGATGTGCTGTGTTTGACAGAAACCTGACTAAAACCAGATGTCATTGTGCAGCTCAGTTCAGTTCTCTTCACACGGTATCTGTGTCATTAAGAATCAATGATGACTTTACTGACTTTAACTGGAAAATTGTGCATTTACTAATGTCCTGTTAAGGTTTTGCTGTTTATAAAGCTCTGCGTGGTCTAGCAGCAGAGTATATAGCTGATATACCATACCATATACCATATTCTGTATCAAGATCTCTACATTCATGTAACCAACTGCTTCTATCTGTTCCTCTGTCCCACTTAAAGACTAAGGGTGACCGAGCCTTTGTAGTTGCGGCTCCTAAACGTGGTAATGCTCTTCCAGTTGTTGTGAGATCCTCTCCCGTTTTAGGCACATTTAAATCTACATTGAAGACTCATTTGTTCTCTTGAGGCAATTGTGCTGCCTGAGAATATAAGGGTTTCTTAGTTGTTTATGGATTATCTGCATGTTTTATTTTTATATATTTCCAAATATTGTTTGTAATTGTACAGCGCTTTGGTTTAATTTTAAATGTGTTCTGTTAAATCTGTGACAGCATTTATTAACTGACTTACCGCTGGGGTGGCTGAAATCTGGAAAACTGAAGCCCACTGTAAAACACAAGAACACAAACACAGATAGTGAACATTATGCCTAAAATAATTCAGAATGATGAGATCAAATATGAATATAAAATATAATTTGAATCTAAAAAAGTAAATTTTATGAGCATTCCAACTTTAAAATGCTTGTGTGACTTTGACATAATAAACATTATTTTTAATCTACAACTTATCAGTGGCTAGTGGTGACTTTTATTTTGATAACTACCAGAAATGTCTACAATTGTTCAGCAATTTTAACGAGGTATATCCAACTGCAGACCCGCAGCAGCACCAGTTTCAGAACCCCAGCCACAGAACCGGATGTGAGGGGCGGAGCTATTAACAACGAGATAAGCATGGCGGAGATGATGGTGAGCAGTCGCTAATGTTTTTGCTGTCATATGGTGAATAATTATCGTATTTATTAGGCTAAGTGTTTATACTTATTTTGTGATTGGCTTTATTATCCTATGGAATCTTCAATTTGTTGTCATTTTTAAGGTGTAGAACTTTTTCTGCGGATGTTTTGATTAATTTGTGGATCGCGTGTTGCAAATGGGCATTGCGGTGAAGTTTTAAAGACACTAATTATTCATAAATATAAACAAATAGTTTATATTTAATAATTTAATTTTGTTTTCAGGGATGACATGGAGTTATTTCTGCAAGAATGTCGTGACAAAATGGGCCTAAGGGTGAACTGTTCAGTTGATACATTTTAATTTGAATTAATGCAAGATTGTCATGACAAAATGTGCGAATTGTGTGAATTGTTCATTTTGTAATTTTTGATTTTAATTAATACATGATTGTCATGACTAATTGGGCATAATAGTGAATTGTTAATTGGGTAAACTGTAATTGTTGTATAGTTTTAGTTTGTTTCTTTTAAAATTATGCTGCTGTTTGTGTGAGTGTGTAAAGTTTTATTGAAATGTTTTAATTTTCTTGTAGAGAAATGCATGTTCTTTGCTTTGGAGTAAATGTTTATTTGTCATGTTGTGATTAAAGCATATTTAATATAAAATGCCTTAAGTTTCAAGCATTATTTTTAATATCATGAACAGAAAATAACTTGTGTAATGCAATGAAAGAACACCTTTATACAATAATATTAAACAAAATATTTTTTAAATGTATCGTAAGATGCACAAATAAAGTATAATGTTTCTTGTGAAATAAAAGCAAATTACGCTCCATAACCGTGGGTGGCGCTGCTCTGATAAGAACGTAAGCTCCACCCCTCACTTCCGGTTCTGTGGCTGGGGTTCTGAAACTGGGGTTCTGAAACTGGGGTTCTGAAACTGGTGCTGCTGCGGGTCTGCAGTTGGATATTATTGATTTTAACACTGGTTGTTTTAAATGTGCTTTTAAATGATCAATTTTTCTATGCCAAAAATCATTAGGATATTAAGCAAATACTTTTTTGTAAATTTCCTACCTTAAATATATCACAACTTAATTTTTGATTAGTAATATGCATTGCTAAAAACTTAATTTGGACAACTTTAAACGCGACTTTCTCAATATTTTGAATTCCAGATTTTCAAATTGTATCTCAACCAAATATTTTCCCATCCTAACAAACATAGTCAAAGAAAAGCTTATTTATGTAGTTCAATGTAAACAGTCAATGAACAAGTATGGTTTAATTGCTCAAATATGTGGGATCACTGTATCTTTAAGACAACAAAACTATGAAGACTTACAAGGGTTTGGGATCTGTGCTAAACCGGATGTGCTTCTTTTTTCCTTTTTCTCTTTATGGCTCTCATCCATATTTCCATCCTCTGAGAGATCTGAATCCACAGCTCTGTTGTCTTTTGTCTCCTCTGATGAGCCAATCTTTGGTGTTTCTTTCAGTGTTTCACAATATTTTCTCTTCCGTGTATTCTCTACTGTTTTGAAAATCTGAGAGCAGATATTTGTTTGATCCTTAACGTGAACATGTCCTCCTCCACACTCTGCTGTTAACTGCTGAATAGATTCATTAACTTTAGCTCTGCGTGTCTGTTCATCAGTGGTGATCACTATCGTGTGTTTAATGGCATCTTCACTGAATAGTTTGAGCAGGTGTTTGACTCTTCTCAGGTCGTCCTCAGTGAAGTGTTTGTGCTGCAGTACGAGTATGAAGACATGAGGTCCTGGATCAGACAGATGGACACACTCTCTCACTGTCTGTGTGATCTGATGATCTGAGATGTTGGTCTGGAGCAGCTGAGGACTGTTGATGATGATCACGTGTCTGTCCTTCAGTCTTCCTGAGACTCTCTCTACAACATCTGGAGGAGCTTCGCTCTTAAACACATCTGTCCCTAAGATTAAGTTTCCCACGAGACTGTTGTCTGACGCATTCTTCCCCAGAAGAACAATCCTCACTGCAAACAGTCAAATCAGACATTCAGTGTTTACAAGACTCTGTGGCAGCATTTAAACATCCATCGTGAGAGAAAAGCAAATAACAAACAGTGGTCAATTTGTGATTTGTCTTGTTTAGAATTTATGTTTCCAGCAATTGCTTACACTGCAAAAATAATTTTCTTACATGGTATTTTTTTCCCAGTACAAACATCTGTACAGAGTTTTAAATCAGGGCACCCTCATTTTTCTTACTCCACTGGTACATTCTTGTTCTTGTTTTAAAAGTAATCCTCACATTTTTTTTTTCATTAAAATCAGAATGAAAATCACATAAAACAAACATATCACTGTAAGAGGTAGCAATGAAAAACACTAAACTGTAAAAATATCAGACTTTGCATTTACAAATGCACTTACTAGTGGGGAGACTGAAATCTGTAGTACTAAAGCCTACTGTAAAACACAAGAACACAAACACAGATAGTGAACATTACATGCAGTACTTGATTGAATAATTTATAATTATGAGATCAAATAAAAGTATAACATACAATTTGAAATGTAAAAGGTAACTCATAAACACTTTAATTTTAAAATAATGTGTAAATGTTGACATGATAAACAAAAAAAAAAGGAAAAATAGTAGACATTTATTTTAATAAATTAATAGGCGTCTTTAAATATGATGAATGCCTTAATTTTGTAAATGTTTTTAAGTTGCAAAAAGAAGAGTTGCCCAAGAACCAGTTTTTCTCTCTCACTCATTTCTGATCTACTACTTATTGCCTTTTTATTATTAAATGAAGTAACGCCCTGAAGATTCAGTCTCCCATGGGCTGAAGCAGTGCTGATCTGACCTGCTCTGACAGCTGAAAATAAATAAAGACTGTTGAGAAAACATGAGAGAGAAAATAAAGAGGGGAAAGAGAAGAAAAGATAAAAAAGAATAGAGAAGAGGGGAGCTGGGAGGGAAGTAAAAACTTTTATTTTTACTTCTTTCCTAAATATCCTTTTTTTTTTTTTTTAAATCTGTGAACCAAAAGTTTAGAATAGTTATCACAGTTTAAGTGAAAATGACGCAAATTACAAATCTATAATGAGTTTATTTTAGATTATTTATTTATTTATTTATTTATTTATTTATTTATTTATTTATTTATTAAATTGCACTTTTACCAAGGGGTAACATTAACCATGGTTTTAGTAAAAGTGTAGATTGGGGGACACTGATTACCATTTGTAATACCAGTTTTACTACACAATGGTTAAATTACGGTTAGTGTAGTAAAACCATGGTTCAGCTATAGTAACCATTTTTGGTTTTATTTGTAGTTAATTTTCGTAAGGCATGTATAAGCAAGATAATTAAATTATAAATAGCCTATACTTCAGCATTGTTGTCTCTCATATTTACAGCCTGTTTACTCTGCACTATGTGACACTATTTTCAGTTTTCTCCTGTCGATCTGTCTGCCTGATTGGTGTTATTTGATCTGTTTTCATGATTTTTAATATAAATGCGTTGCAGTAACACTGTTTATCTTTTAGTCCTAATCTCACTGTCGATAGACATCGTGTATAGTCTGGAAAACCCCGATATGAAACAACGAAATTGACATTAACATCAACAAGCGAAAAAGTACCTTAACTCCACAGAAATATCGTTTAACGACATAATTTGCTTAAGATTAGATTACAAAAAAAAAAATAACATACTAACATTAATGTCTCGTTTTGTTTCTTTAGATCTTACCTGAATCAAACGCCATTTTCTCATCAACAGCCTGAAATCAAAGGTCAGATTTATTGTAATGATTAAATGGACACATATAAACTCATCTGAGTCACACTGAGGAGAATAAAAACACATCCACAGATTTTACGAGCTCAATAAAACAAGAGATTTACACTGTAGTGAGATTATACACATTAAATGGGTCATCATTGGTATCCAGTAACATTTGAGCTTCATAATACTTGGAAAAAAAAGTTACGTTTTTTCATCTTTTTTGCATTCTACCAAAACAAGGACATATTTAACTATTATGAATACATATGGGCATATTGTTCAGACAGTGGCTGTAAAAACATTCCACCCTGTTACACATAGTTATCACTAAATGTTAATAATGTAAATGTTAAACTATAATGAGCTTTTCTTGGATGGTATATTTTCCTTATGCCATAACAGTATTTTTTTTATTATTAATCTTGAAATAAAACAACTATAAATCTGAATATTAGAATGATTTCTGAAAGGTCATGTGACTGGAGTAATGATACTAAAAATTCAGATCGAAATCACAGGAATAAATTACAGTTAAAATATATTTAAACAGAAAACAGTTATTTTAAACTGTAAACAATATTTCACAATTTGGCTGTTTTTGCTGTACTTTGGATCAAATAAATGCAAACCAGAAGAGACAACTTTTCTTTTTTTCTTTTGACTGATAGTGTATATAATAACTGAAGACAATATCTCGTTTCGTTTCTGACTTGTCTGTGTATCCAGGCATAATAAGGCTGAACTTGAATCTGAGCATATAGTTGTTTTGTTTAGTACCATATCAAGTTTTTTAATTCATTGGTATCACAATTCCTGTAAACACTGACACATGATTTGATATTCTTTTCCCTCCTGCCTCTTTCAGCTTCAGGATGACGTACATCGACCCACCTGACCCTTCTGTGGATCCAGATGTGTCTGTAAAAACGTGTATATATTGTTCATATTTATTCTCAATTGTCAATTCTGCCTCTAATAAATCCTGACATTTATCTTGTCTTGTTTCCAATCAGAATAAGTTTATCTTTGGTTGTGGTAAAATCCATAAAGGTGTTGTCATCAGTATTTGTACAGAATCTTAAAATGCTGTGAAGTTTAAACGAGTAAAGAGTCCTGCAATGTAAATCAGTAAAGTCAAAGGACTTTGCATAATCCATTATTATTTATTTGTTATTAATTCTCATTCACGTCCTCTGTTTGTTTTTATTTTTAGGGTACGTTTCCCCTCACATGCTTGTTGTCTGCGGATTTAAGTGTTTAAGACAGCAAACACTCAAACAACGCTCTACTCGATGAAAATGAGGCAGAAATTACCTTGTTTATTGGTAACAGGAATAAAATAAAAAAAAAAATAAAATAAATATAGAAATATCCATCACACTACAACAGGCTAGTAATATATTGCTGAAAATGACATCAAAAGTGGAAAAAGTTGGTCAAAAAACACATTTACACATCTATCCTCAGCAAAATAAAGCATTCAATTACTTACATGGCACAGATGAACTCTTTTCAGACAAATCTGACAAAAATCTGAAAAATCAATCAAAAAGATTAAAAGTATAGCAGGAAGACACTATTACACTATTCACATAATATGCTGTGATGAAATAATTAAATTTCACTAAACAAATGTTAAGCATTGTATATTATTGCTGACTGAAATCATTATAAAATGATTATGTTTTATAGAGAGGAAATATAGGCAGTCCATACAGAACTGTTGCACATTTGCTAGAATCCGATTTTAAATGAAAACAGGGTTGTGCTGCCCCCTACTGGCACTTTCAGACATGACTCCAGCACAAACACACTCAGAAAAATATCACCTGATAAGGTTTTTAAAAGATTCTCTTAAAATATTAGTTTTATTTTTTGGCCCAGTGTCAGATGAGAGACAGACAGACAGAGATGTGCCGTGACATTCAAAGTCTTGTGAACAGCAGCATTTATTTGTCACTCACAAATAAAAAAGTCCCACACATTTGTCTGCTCTGCTTCTGTTTAATTCTTATTTTTGAATTAATTGAAACTGGACAGTTTAGTTTCTGTCTAGTGCTGGTTTAGGACAGTAAAACCATATGATGCATTATGATGTTATATGATGCATTTTTGACAAGGAAAAGACCTGTTTGTGATCCATGTTCAGTTTTGTTGGACATTTAAGAGAGTTTCTGTCGTGTTGAAGTTTTTGTGCTCATCATTGTGCTGGAGCTCGTCAGCAGTTTTTGCCTCAGTGCAGAGACAAATAATCCCTTAATCATCACCTTTCAATGACAGAAAATATGATATATTAAAGCATGTGGACATGTGCAGTGCAAATTTAAATGAGTTATGTAAGAATAATGTTCTAGTGATTTATTCTGTGAAACACAGAAACAACACTGAACCCCACTGACTTTCACTGTATTAAGATGCTTTTCAAAAGATCTTTTGAGTGTTTCACAGCAATACACGTAATAGGAAACTATCGAATGAAAAACAATAAAATAAAAACAATAATACAGTAAATGTAACAAATACAGTAAAATATACTGCAATAAAATAAATATAAATAATATTATTTTAAATGAATAAATATTTAAACCGATTTAATCAAACATGCATTAAATAATGATGTGACAACTTCTCATTCCGTTAAATTGCTGGAACAAATTTACGGGTATTTTTGAAAAGGTGTGAACGGGGCTAATGACAGGGGATTTCAGATGTGGTCTGGGGTTTCTTTCCCAACTATTACAGGAGGTTCAAACACTCACCGATGATTCAGAGAGAAAAACAATGCATTTAGATACGGGGGTGAAAACTTTTGAACAGAATGAAGATGTGTACATTTTTCTTACTTTGCCTAAATCTAATATATATATATATATATATATATATATATATATATATATTTTTTTTTTTTTTTTTTTAATTTAGTACTGTCCTTCAAAAGCTACAGAAGATACGTGCATGTTTCCCAGAAGACAAAATAAGTTAAATCCATACAAATTTATAAATTGGATTTTCAAAAGTTCTTAATCCATGTTTTTTCCTTCTGAAGCATCAGTGAGTGTTTGAACCTTCTGTAATTGTTGCATACGAGTTCAAATACACAAAAATGCTGGAAAACCAAACCTGAAGGGACCTGAAGGGTTTTTCTGAAGAACAGTGGGCAGTTTAGCTGTTCAGGATCACTTAAAAAAAAAAAAAAAAAAAAAAAAAAAACACTGTGGATCATTCAGGAACAACACAGTATTAAGAATCAAGTGTATGTAAACATTTTATAAATTAACTAATAAACTATTCTTCTCTATTTTGGACTATATGTAAACATATTTTATGTGAAATATCTTATTCAGGTTAGATTTTTTAAAAATATCATGCATTTTGTATGATCGCTCATATTTTAAAATAATGAACATTTTGCAGATTCTGCAAGGTGTATGCAAACTTGACTTCAACTGTATATATGATTTAGATGATTGTATGATTTATGTACATATTTGTGCATTACTTACTACACAGTATAAATAAAAATATGCATGTATTTACATAATACTTAGCCTCTCTCTTGAGAGAGAGCGCAATATTTTTTTTTTTTTTTTTTTTTTTTTTGCCTGTTGTTCTTCTGCACAGTGATCTGTAGTGTGCAAACTGTTTGTGGCTGAGGTGAGAGCGTCTGTGATCTTACCTGCACATTTTGGAGGTGTGAAAACCGTTGTGACCTAGATGGGTTGTCTGCAAAAAAAAAAAATGCTTATTTTAGCTATAAGTCCTATAATGTTAAACTGTGCATTGTAATATAAACCACTACAAGACGACAGACAGTCCATTATTCTTAGACAATCAATGCTAATATTGTTACAACTACTGCTTTATCAAGTTAATTCATAATTTAATAATTTCCATAACATCTTAAAACATTCTTGCTGAGAATATTACATTCCATTTTAATTTATATTTGAAGGAATTACTTGTGTCACTTTAAAGCATATACAATGCCATGGTAAACAGGACGTGCGGTCGGAAACCATTCTTATGAATCATGAAAACATGCTGCACCTGTTCTTTCAGCACTTCATTCCAGCGCTTGCTTAAGAAAAAAACAACTTACACCCAAATGCTGCATCTCAGGAGTCATGTTTGCATTTTGTGCCTTTTTGTGTCTGTTTTAAATGTAAGAGAAGACAAAAAGCCTTATTAAATGTCTCATCAGTCTCTTTCTTGGCTTTCTAGCAGTTTGAGATGAAAAGTAAGAGTTTATTTATTTATTTACTTTTTAATAATACAGGAGTTTGGCATTGCAGGTTTCACGTACCTCCATCACATGCAGCTCCTGACGTCACGCAGCTCAGCAAACACTGAAAGGATAAACATTACAAATGCATTTACTCTGACACATATGAAAATCAAGCAGTAATCAGCTCTAGAGACTAAAAAACTCCAGTTTATAGATCAGAACGCATCTTAAAACAGATTCAGAGTGACTTACGCAAAGCATCCTGGTCCTGGCGTCCACACTGGGGTTGATGTGTTTGGATCCAGTTTGACCATATTCTGCATCCCAAATCCAGCCCAATACCTAAACTTACTAACCTACTAAGAATAACATGCTGAAGTGTTGTAAAATACATGAAGACTGTTTTTAAAGGCTTTATCAACACATAAGTTGAGAGTGACTCCTGAAGGACCAGCATCACATCATCTTGCACCACTATTTCATTGAACTCCCAAAATTTACTGTCAGATTCTGGAAGATAAATCCTTGAAAGAGTGGTAAAACATGAATGTTTATTTTTGGGTGAACTATCCCTTTTGAGCACAAAATACAGACTATTTCACCTGTAAATAACTGTTCAGAACTGAACATAGAAACTCAATATATATATATATATATATATATATATATATATATATATATATATATATATATATATATATATATATATATATATATATATATATATATATATATATATATATATATATATATAGCATTCACCATTCATTTCTATATTCAGTCTTCACTGTAAATAAAATTAAAAAAAAAAAATACTCAAAGTTTGGCCAATTTGAAATGCTAAGTTATACTAAGTGACAGCCTAGATATTTGAGTTGATTCAACTTAAAATTTTAAGGCAGCTGGGTAAATTACCCAGCTTTTAAGTTTAACAAACAAATATAAATAAAGGTGACAAATCTCTAAGTTTCCACTTAGTACAACTTAACATTTCAAGTTGACTAAACTTAAGTTGACTGAAGTTAAAATTTTAAGGCAGCAGGGTAACAAATTATTTTAAGTTGACTCAACAAATTGTGTATCTTTTTTTTTTTTTTTTACTTTTTTTAATTGCAAAATTGTTGAGTCAGCTTAAAGTAATTTGTTACCTTGCTGCCTTAATTTTAGGTTGTCAACTCAGAGAAGTTTAGTCAACTTGAAATGTTAAGTTGTACTAAGTGAAAACTTAGTACAACTTAACAGTGTTGTACTAAGTGTTTGTTAAACTTAAAAGCTAGGAAAGAAACCCAGCTGCCTTAAAATTTTAAGTTGAATCAACTCAAATATCTAAGTTGTCACTTAGTATAACTTGACATTTCAAGTTGAATAAACTTTTTTTTTAAATTGACTGAACTTAAAATTTTAAGGCAGTTGGGTAACAAATTATTGTTGACTCATTATTATATATATTATATATTGACTCACAAATTATTATTATAAGCTGACTCAACAAATTGTTTTTTTTTTTACATTGTTCCCTCAGCATCACTTTAACACTTGTTATGAACTAAACTGCCTAAAATTCGCTGCTTTTTCATGGCATCTGAAGTCTTTATGTTTTTCTTTATTTTTTCTCTCTCTTTTTTTTTTTTTTTTTTTTTTTTTTTTAATAAATAAAGTAATACTGTAAAAACAATTGTTACGACTCTATTTATGGTCCAACATAAGAAAGTCATTCTAAACAAATACCACAGTGGCCAGGGCAAAAAGTTAAGATTTTATTGTACAAATAAAAAGAAAATGAATAAGGAAAACAGAATAAGGAAAACCAAAATCAAAGACAAAACAGAGGTAAAGCCCCAGGGCAAGCCACCATTAAAGTGCCACCAGCAGCTTTTAAATAGGTTCCTACTTACTAGTCTCTCCAGGGGCTCGTAACAACAACAGACATTTAAAAAAATGGTGAAATTCACAGCAGCACAGGGTGTCAAACATTTACCATTAATGGAAATACTGACACAATCTCTGTTTGAACAGATAATAAAATGACCGTGATGTTGATTCCAGCCATCAAATCAGAACTGATTCACTAAACCAATTCCTGCAGTGTATTAGGACAATCAGATCCGAGCGTCATCAGATCCCTGCAGGAAACAGATTCATTTACACAACAGCAGATGCAGATTCAGCTCTTAAATGCTCATGTAATTCAGTAAATGAGTTCATTTATCAGTTTGATTCACTCACCTGTTGTCTGGAGCTTCACGCTGACGGATGAACAGCTCTTTCCTCTGAAAACACCTGAAAACAGAATCCAATTACATTTTATACTTATTACATTGTAGTACATTTTATTATTTTACAATTATATGCAAAGGATTTCCTGTTTATTTTAATGTTGAGATATCAAATCAACAAAAGAACCTGTTAAAGATGATAACATGAATGAAAATGTGATTTGTGATGACATGAGCTCTAGTGAACTACAGTATAATATGTGATGACTGAAGAATCGTGTTAGGAGAGATCAGCCTTGACTCACCTGAGGATCCTTTTACGCAGCAAGAAACAGATCAAACCCAGAAGAAAAACGACAATGAGAAGAGCAGAAATCCACCACAGCTGATCTATACATGCAAGAGACAATACATTAAACTGGATGACTGAATACATAAACTGATGAAAGCAGATGATTAATAAAAATAATACATATTGAAATGCAGATGCACAGGTGTTTACCTGAGTGCTGGAGATCTGAAGACACTTTATTCAGATCATCTTTACAAACACAAATAGGAGTCAATATGAGAGAAAAGATTGAAAGTGTATTGAGTGTGAATGAGATGTGCAGTGTTTTATTAGTGAATAATCAGATGTTTATCAGCTGAAACTCACCTGAGTTTGGAGTCGCTGCAGTTTGATTCCTCACTGAAAAACACATTCACAATCATCATGATTCACTTGAAGATTCACAGAAGATTCAGTTCAACACAGAGTTTGATCTCAATCAGGACACACTGATGTGTTTTACTGAAGTGTTTCTCTCACCTCTGAATGCAGTCACACGACTGAAATGAGGCTAAAATGAAATGAAGGAAAGAATCATTAGAGCAGCATTTATAGTGTTCATGAAGGATTAAATATGAAAACAGATGAATGTTGAGAGAGACTGAGCTGATTTACTCCATCAGTAGAATCACAGATGATCTCATGATTCAGATTCACACAGTGAGACGAGAAGAGACGATCAGATTTTACAGCTGTCGCAGGATCAGTCATTCTTTGAGGATCTGAAGAATCTGCTATCAGACGCCCGTCCTGAACAAATGAAACACCATCAGATCATGTGTGTGAATAATAGTGAAGTTTGAGGACAGAAACACACTCACCTGTAAATGCCAGCTCTGCTCACAGTCTGGATTGTTGGTGTGATTCAGTATAACAGGCAGAATCACATACAGAAAACCCACTGGAGTCTGAATCTCTGCACACGTTATATTGATGATGTCCATGATTCAACACTAAAAAGAGAGTAAAAATGATTAAAATGCAGAATCAAATGACTGTTATTACATGACAAGTGTTTTTTGGGAGAAATGTTTTCACATTTGTGAAAAATGTCAAGAACCTTAATTTCTCATGATAAAACAAATGTTTTAACATACAGATTTTCAGCAAATAATGTCATATGGTTGAGTCTTTTCCTCATGCAACTACTACAGTTATGATATCCAATGATATTTTGGATCCTGACAGGATCAGACCTCACTCACTTTCATTACACTGAAAAGACCAGCCACAATATTCTTATTATATCAGGTCTATAATATCAGATTATAATATGAGTGTCATACTGGTTTGGACAAAAAAAAAAAAAAATAAATAAATAAATAAAATAAAAATAAAAATAAAAATAAAGGCGCAGAGGCAGAATACAGGTGCCTCACAGGATTTGTTTTCGATAATGAATGCAAGTTTTAATAAAATCAATGCAATCAACAAATTTAATGCATGTGGAAAATGCATGTAAATTATGTTTTCCTATAGTGGTAGAAAACATAAAATTACTAAAATTTCAGATGTTACCGTTTTTCTCAATCGCTTTGGCTCAATTCTCAAATGAGGTTTTTTTTTTTTCTTAAAACAATGAGTTCAGATGTTTGAACAATTCGTTTCTTGTGTACATTTGAATGTCATATCAAGCAAACTGCATTTGTTTTGACACGTGTGCAAGAAAAGTAAATACAAATGTCTCCAATTTGCACAATAACTAAACGCACATAGATTATTGATCAAAACTGATTTGACAATAGGGTGTGTAAAAATGAACAAGCAATAGTGATTTTTCAGTCTACATGTAACACAATGCAAATATGAATGTACTGTATAAATAAACAGTGTGGCTTTTCCGAATACATTTTTACCTACTTTTGAAATCTGAAAACCTTAAACATGTAATAGGGTTTTGAACGATGTCTTGCATCTGTCTGTAGGGGAGCGCGGGGCACAACCTAACACTTTTTGAATTTCTCTTCTCAGTTTGTGTAAATCCACATGGGGTTAAGAATGTGTGTGTATATATATATATATATATATATATATATATATATATATATATATATGTATATATTCATGTTAATTTTACACTTGTCTTGTAAAAAAATTCGCTTGTTTCATAATTACATTGTATACGTTTTTCGTTATTAACCTCAAAAGAAAGGAAGTGAAAATGGACAACATGACCATATGACACCTTAAAATGTTATCTGATCGAATGAAAAAATAAAAATAAAAAATACACCCCAAACTAAAATATTTTGTCAATAAAATAAAATGAGTAACATCGCAACCATGCGTGTGACGGCCCTGATCGCAAAACAGATAATTCAAAACAATGCGTGCAAATAGATGAAACGCATTCAGACATTTAAAATAAAATAAATAAACACTCCCCTCTCTGCAAACACAGCTCTCATAGAACACGGGACACATAAACCAGCCAAAAAATTTTTTACATTTCTTGAAATAATAATTTCTCAACTTTAAACATCGATTGTGAGTCTTTATTCATCTGTTTCTTGTGGTTCTTTTTAAAATACATAAAAGATAAATAGTGAAAATTACATAGCTAAATGTCATAGAAAAGCATAGTTTAATAATAGCGGGGCAGATTGTAACAGTGTTACAACTTTCCCCATCAGTGCGACTGGAATATTAAGTTTTGTGTCTTCTGCTGACTTGCCAAGCATTAATAAACTTGATCTTGATAAACAACAGATTGCAGATAATAGCAGATTTGTCTCATTTTAAATTAATACTAAAAACTGAGAAGAAAAATTTACTTCAGCCAGAAATTTACTTTTACTGCGATATCATCAAAAGGCTTTTGAATTTTGGCGCACTTTTGTCTCTGTATAGTGTTCCTATGGCAACTAGTAAATACTGTAAATCTGGTTATGCTAGCGTGTGTGGAAATATTTAAACCAGGCGCGTTACAATCAGGAATGGGAATAACGGCATTAGAAATAAACGGCGTTACTAACGGAGTTATTTTTTTCAGTAACCAGTAATCAAACGAATTACTGTTTCCCCCGTTATAACGGCGTTACCGACGATGAAATGCGGCGTTACTATTATTTATTATAACTTACAATTTATTTTTCAGTTCATATGGATGCGTAGCGTGCCTGTATTTGATGAGCCGTAGACTCTAGTGTGAAGGCACACGACTAGCCGTCGCTTTCTCTTAGAATCAGAATCACGAGGATTTTGTTGTGGTTTGTTGTGAAAGAAAGATACTTTTATATCATGCAGAAATGACGCGCTATATGTAAACAATATGCTAAATTATTATAATATCATATTATACTGCTTGACAGCAAAAGTGTACTTTCAGATATTAAAAAAAAAAAAAAAAAAACACTAGCAACAACAACAAAAAATGTACTAGCCAATGGCTATTCTATTGTCAAGGTGTCCATAGAAAGTTGATAATATTTACTTTTTTTTTTTTTATTTGATAGGTGTCTTTCACATCAACATTAAAATACATTATAGTAGATTAGCGTACAATGTTTTATAATAATAATTTATTCTATTTAGTGTCCATTTAATTCATTTAACATACTTAATATTGGGGACATCCAAGTTACTTGACATATTTGAGCATTTTTCTAAAAAAAAAAAAAAAAAAAAAACTTTCCCTAGTAATGTTACTTTTATAATCATGTAACTCAGTTACTAACTCAGTTACTATTTGTGAGAAGTAACTAGTAACTCTAACTAATTACTCTTTTACAATAACATGCCCAACACTGGTTACAATTAACCCCGCGCTAGTTTGTGCCTCGCGCGCCTCCATGACCTTGGTATAAGTATCGCGCCGGCGCCTCATGCGCATAATAAAATGTCAATGACACTAAGTTTTTATTTTTTAATAACACAAAATGGCACAATTCTCACTTCAAAAAAAAAAAAAAAAAATGGATTTTAAAAGCGTTCACTCTGTTTTCATGTGAAATAAAATAAAAATAAATAAATAAATAAAAATATTATATAAATAAAAATATATTAATTCTAATGAGAAAAAAAGCTCATTAAAATTGTATAAATATTGTATATTCTCATAAAATCCCCTCAATATTCTAAATAACAATCAAAAAATATTATTGATCAAAAATATTTTACAATGTTTTTCCTGACAAAAACAAAAAGTTACATTTCAAGGCTTCGGTCACTTTTGACCGCGAAGGAGCCACGTGTGACTCCTAAGTAAGAGTTAATAATGTTTGTAAACATTTTGCTTCTGCGGCATTTTAGCCTACATTATTTCTGAATGTAAAAATAAAATGGGAAGTGAGCCTACGCGACTTATGTTTTTTTCCCTCTCAAAACGTACGTTTATACTAGTGACATTTGTTAAACTGTGCACCAAACATTTTTAAATATATTTAAATGTGTTAAAGCGTTAACAGATTTGTTTAGTAGCATTGGCCAAAATCTAGAAAGTAAGATGCTGTATTGGCCAGGGGCGTCGCTAGGGCTAATCAGCCCCGAATGTTTTTTTTTTTTGTTTGTTTGTTTGTTTGTTTTTTTTTTTTTTTTGTATAGTGCTATGATTTCCACGGGATTTGGAATGTTTGAGTTTTAATGAATTAATCAAAAGTTTGTCAAGTCGCGATATGGACTATGAATCCTGCATGTTCTGCGTGTGTTTTGATGAATGAATGGGGACGCGCAGATTCTTTACATGTGAAAATGATGCGCGTGTGATTTCAGCGTCTGCCGTTTCACTAAATGAGGACATAAATACATGAACAACATCTCCAGAACTGCTCTGAGAGTCACTTCATGAGCATTTCACTGTTTCTTTTGAGTAAAACAAGCGTCAAATATACACACAGAAATTTACAGGTATTCACGGCAACCCGTCAAAAAGTTCGGTTTAAATTTATTAACCATTCAGTATAATATACGTGCCTACTACTACTACTACTATTAATTAATATTAATTTATACAATCTTTTCCACACAATATTTTTTCCATGTTTTAAATTTGAATAGTAAATCCCATTTTATTTGTCAAAAATAAAATATAATTTTCATTGGAAGATCAATTTATTTAATATTTTATACCTTCATTTGATAACCAGAACAATACACAACACAGAATTCCATAAGGATATTGTAAAAATAAATAAAAGTTGTTTTTATGCATTCAAATAAACAGATGTTGCTAAATGCTAAAACCTGTTTGGTAACAATAAAGCGTAAGGTGAAAAAAAAATGAAACATTTCATGGGGTCCTAATCAGGGCCGTGCACAGACCTTTTGAGGGGCATGTGCTGAAACTGAAAAAAGTTCTAGTAAAGTTAGCTTTACCAATTTTCCTCCTGGGTGGTTGTCTGTGTATTATTTGTCCTGTGTTTGTGAACTGGTTGTGCACTCTCTCTTATTTAGTTGTGTAAGATTAAGATTGTGTTCATTTTCTTTTTTTCTTTGCTTTGCATACATGCAGATTACATTCTGCATGATAAAATATATAGAATGCACAGTGACCTGATGATTCTCATTCTCATTGTGTAAAGTTTTTTTTTTTTTTTTTTTTTTTATTATTTAATAAACCATTATTACAGTAGTAAACCATGTTTTTCTATGTTTATACATGTGAAGACGAGCGGGGAGTATACAATACTAGATTTTTTTTTTTTTTTTTTTTTTTAATCTAGCCAGCAAACACATGCATAATATAATAGCATCGTAAACTTTAACCTACCATGCTGTGTGACCATAGGCTACATAATATGATGAAATGTTAATAAATTACATCATGTAATTTACATGCATCAGCACATTCAGCAGATAGCCATAAAATCAAAATAGAAATTTCTTATAATATATTTCACCTAACTGACAAGGATCACTCGGTTGCTTTGTGTCAAACTCAAATGCAGTTACACCGCGGGTTTTTGACCAGCGAATGTGTGACATTTGTCCATCATTAAAACGACGTCAACATCACACCGGTGTGGTGATCATTATATGAACCTTTATAGACATACTAGTGTTTATTTCATAAAGACAAAGTTGCACTTATTCAAACGACAAGATATTTTACCGTTACAAGACGAAGACGTTCATCTGCTTCTGCTCTATGACTCTGATGTGCTGAAACGTAAGTTCCTGGCGCTCAGGGGGCGGAGTTGTGGAGTTTGACTGACAGTTTGAGTGGTTCTAAGAGATGCGCTTTTTAATGCCTTTAATTGGTTAAATATTTGTTAAAAAGACAAACAGACGTAAAGGGTTACCAATAGAATTGATTTATTAAAAAAAAAAAAAAAAAAAAAACTCTCCAAAAAAAGGGCACTTCCGAGTGTAATTACAAAAAGGGCATGTGAGGGCAGGTTGAGCCCTACCTGTGCACGTGCCTGGTCCTAATCATGTATGTACTTTGGATAAATTGATATTAAATCGTATAAGATTCATGGTTGTAATTAATTACACATGATTGATTACATTTTGATTAATATAATTAAATTTAACCATTAAAAAGAAGTCCAGAAAATAAAACGCAAAACGGAATTAAAAAAAAAAAAAACGAAATTTGGGGGGAAAAAAATAGGGCCCTGTTTTTTACATGCAACTACATATGTGCTACAGTTATAAATACATCTTCAGATTCATTATTTTATTTGTCTAACATATTTTTGTAGTGTTATAATTTTGTTATAATACTTTGATATGTTTGCTATTTGCAGTGATTACTGTTTATACTATTGTTCATGTGTGACAAGGTCTTTGAACCCCAGTTTAATGCCCCAAACCCCATCCACATTCAACCACCTGTGTCTAACAAAATCTTATGTGAACATGATGTGAGCTCCCACCCAACACCACCAGCCCCGGATGTTTTAAAGTCCTAGAAACGCCCCTGGTATTGGCTGTGACTAAAGCACAGGCCGTTCAAAATTTATTATTATTATTATTATTATTATTATTATAAAAATAAATAACGTTGTCAACTGGAGTTTTTTCACGATAATAATACAGAGGAACGCAGGAACAGAAAGGTTAAAATATAGGTTAATAACCGACTGATTATTTATTTATTTATTTATTTATTTATTTATTTATTTATTTATTTATTTATTTTCAAGCCCTGGTTAAGGTTAAAATATTTTTTAACCAATCAATCAATACATGAATGAATGAATGAATAAATGAATGAATGGATGAATAAATTAAATCTATTTTATTAATATTTTAAATAAAGTAATAGATAATAATAATAATAATAATAATAATAATAATAATAATAATAATAAAACACGGGTTTACTTAAATAGCAAAATTATTTAATATTTAATACTAAATGAGTCAAACAAAAGGGGAGTAATGTGAGATGAGCTATCTGAGTAATAATTCTAGCAGTAGAGTTTTGGATATGAGGTCAATGGAGTTACCAGTAAATTATACAGAGGGCATTAACAGACATAAAAGACAAGACATAAAAAAAAAAAAAAAAAATCTAAATGCATGTACAGTGTGTCTGCATGATCAAGGCTGATGAAAGGGAGAAGTTTAGCAGAGAAGTGAAGGTGAATGCAGTCTTCGTTAATATGGGCTTTGAGATCTGCTTACAGCATCAAGTCCAGACAATTTTTCCTAAACATTTAATATTTTAGTTTATCTTTATTATATCTCAAATAACACTTAAGAACTGTTCTCACAATGTATTTTATAAAAGTACACTATCTGGATAACATACCTGTAAGCAGGTCTGTGTGTTGAAGTGATGATGGTTGATGTGAGCAGAACGACTGTCCTCTAGAAATGAATGGTGACCGGATGTGACACGCCTGCCTGATCTCCACTCTTCTCCTGCTTGGGTTTGGGTTTGACTGTATCTGTGTTTGGGAGCCAGTCTGTGGTTTGTCATCTCATTTTGTGCACACACAGATGTAACATACAAAACACCATCACAGAGTCTGAGAGAATAAGGGGCTTACCTGTTTCCTGTTTTGCAACAGAGCTGTGAACTCTGTGAAAAAAAAAAACATCTACAATTAGTATTTATTTATTTATATATTTTATGTGATAATTTATACATTACAAAAACAGTGTAAAATGTATAATAAATCATGCTCAAGAGAGTGTGTCAGATTCTCCTATAACAAGCAACCATATTTTATTTTTAAATAAACCCAAAAACCACAACCCGGATTTTTAAATGCAACTTATCAAAAAATAAATAAAGGAAAGTAAAATAAAATAAAATAGTCATTTGCCATTATGAGAGTATAATTTTCAATTTTAAGAAGCCAAAACAATTTTATTTACATCACACTACACTGTTCAGACATTTTTGTGCACTAAATTCTTCATAATGTGTTCTTTTGGAGGCCCTAGGCAAAATTCATGTTTGAGGCCCCCCACCCCCCCAAAAAAGCACTTGAAATAAATAGGATTCCTAACTTTTTTTCCTTTTTGTATTTTTTTTCTTTCTTTCCTTTTTTTAAAATTATTATTTATACAACATTTCATTTTAAAATTTGTATATTTTTATGTTTATAGCAGTACCAGTCAAAATGTTGGACACTGTTCACTTACGGGTTAATGTTTTTGCAAGAAGTCGCTTATGATCAGAAATACAGAAATAACTGTAATACTGTGAATTAGTATTAATTACTGTGAAGTATTAATTTAGCACATTCTTAAGTATTAATTTCGTTTAAAAAAAAATAAATAAATAAAAGACAAATTACTGACCCTTTGAATTGCAAAATTTTTTGAACACTAATGCTACATTATATATATATATATATATATATATATATATATATATATATATATATATATATATATATATATATATATATATATATATATATTTAAAGGTGCATATTAATAATAATAATAATAATAATAATAATAATAATAATAATAATAATAATAATTATATACACCACCGTTCAAAAGTTTGGGGTCAGTACATTTTTATTGTTTCTTTTTTTTTTTTTTTTTTAAAGAAATTAATACTTTTATTCACCAAGGATGTATTAAGTTAATAATTAAAAGTTTATTAAAAGTTAATAATAAATAATTAAATATTTTTGAATAAACACTGTACTTTTTAAACTTGTTATTCATGAAAGAATCCTGAAAAAAAAAAAAAATAATAATAAAAAAAAAAAAAAAAAATCACAGGTTCCAAAAAAAAATTTGGCAGCACAACTGTTGATATTATCCAACATTGATCATTCTAATAATAAATCTGCATATTAGAATGATTTCTGAAGGATCATGTGACACTTAAGACTGGAGTAACAGCTGACAAAAATTCAGCTTTTCATCACAGGAATAAATTCTATTTTAAAGTATGTTAAAATAAAAAACATTATTTTATATTGTAAAAACATTTTGCAATATTACTGTTTTTTTCTATATTTTTAATCAAATAAATGCAGCCTTGATGAGCATAAGAGACTTCTTTAAAGACTATTACAAGTCTTACTGACCCCAAACTTTTGAACGGTAGTGTACATGTATATATATATATATATATATATATATATATATATATATATATATATATATATATATACACACGTATATGTATATGTATATATTTATAAAAGACAAATTACTATATATTAATTAATATATATATATATATATATATATATATATATATATACACACACATGTTGTGTTTACATGTTTTATGGGTTCATTCCATAGGCGTAATGGTTTTTATACTGTACAAACCGTATTTTCTATCGCCCTACACCTAAACCTAGCCCTCACAGGACACTGTGCACACTTTTACTTTCTCAAAAAAACTCATTCTGCATGATTTATAAGCCTGTTTCCTCATGGGGACCTCACAAATGTCCCCACAAGGTCAACATTTACTGGTATTACTATCCTTGTGGGGACATTTGGTCCCCATAACGTGATCCATACCAGGTGCACACACACACACACACACACACACACACACACACACACACACACACACACACACACATATATATATATATATATATATATATATATATATATATATATATATATATATATATATATATATATATATATATATATATATATATATATAATTATTATTATTATTATTATTATTATTATTATTATGCACCTTTTTTTAAAATAAAAAAATAAAGTATTGGCCAGGATTTCCATCTCCCATTAACAAATATTAGAGATATTGTCATATTATTAATATTAATAAATATGAGATTATGTATTGTATTCCAACCTTCAGAAGTTTCACACATCACAAAGCATCCCGTCTGTGGGCGTCAACGACGCTCGCGCATTTTTTACATTAACCAGTTAAATAATCTGTTCAGAAACGACGCTGAACGACAGAACACATTAACATTTACATTTACAATACATTACAATCACTCCAGAAGAGAAGATAATTTACACACCTGCATTAGGGTTCGGCGGTTTGAGGACAGGTGGACTGGGGCGACAACATTTCAGGGCGGGAAATCTCACAGATTTTTTATAGAAATTCGAAAGAGATAAACGGCCGGGAATATCTGCCGCGCAGTCATCAGTATTCAGCGCGCACCGCTCAGTGACGCTCCGATCAGTAATCCACTCTATGAATGTGTGTTCCTTCAGTTGCTCACGGCCCATCGTGTACTGCTTATGCTCAACGGAAATACAAAGACCGCTCAAATAACACGCAAACAGAAATTTCTATGCATACTTGTTCCTGTCTGCAGTAGCATCTCATACTGTGCCGTAACATGATGTAGTACTGCTCTGCCCACATGCTCTGATAATAATAGCTTTGTAGGACTATACATTATTTAGATAAGTAAAAAAAAAAAAAAAAAAAGTTATATCTGATTCTGTTTTAATAGTACTGAATACGATTTTTTTTAGAAGAATTTACTCAAATAAATCATGTAAAAAATCCTAAATTATTTAGCCAGATGCATATTATTTGTAAGTAGTATTTACGCCTTGATTTTTTTCCCTAGCAGAATCTACTTGAATAAACCATGTAAAACATCCTAAATTGTTTAGCCAGACACATGATGATTTTAACATTATTAGTGGAATAATCTTTTTTTAGTTTAAGCAGATAAAACAAAATGTACTCATGTGTATTAAGGACAATTACTTAATAATATAAAAAACATTTTATAATGAAATGAATACATAATGCATTTTGGTGTTAAACATGCTTTTATTCCATGTTTCACTGGTATCAAAATATTAAACACTTTGTAACTGACAATTAATATGTCATTGAAATCAACTGTTTAGCTATGCTAACATCTTTTTTTGTGGGAATAGTCATATTCTGTACTAATATCTGAGATAACTTGTGCATAGATGGCATAAAACCAGATAACCTGTTGTAGAACAAGCTGTAGAATTCAAAACCTCAACCAGTGCTGGACATTTTCACCAAAACTTGGTAACAATGGAATGTGTCTCTCACAATCTAACACACAAGTCTGTTTTTGAGAGATTGTAATTTGGGGGAAAACCTGCAAACATCCAGTTCCAAGAAGAGCTTCTGAAAGGCCTCAAACAATATATAAACACATCAACACTCTTAAAAGTTTTTAAGTATAATCATAGAAACTGCCCCATCTATCAAGCTCGATGCACGGCCATAATTATTTTGCTTTAGCGATCAACTTGTGGATTCTAGCCTCAGCACGTGCATTACTACTATGTGTTTTTTTTCTAAACACACACACACACACACACACACACACACACACACACACACACACACACATGTTGTGTTTCCATGTTTTATAGGTTCATTCCATAGGCATAATGGTTTTTATACTGTACAAACCGTATTCTCTATCACCCTACTCCTAAACCTAGTCCTCACAGGAGACACTTTTACTTTCTCAAAAAAACTCATTCTGCATGATTTATAAGCCTGTTTCCTCATGGGGACCTCACAAATGTCCCCACAAGGTCAACATTTACTGGTATTACTATCCTTGTGGGGACATTTGGTCCCCATATATATATATATACATACAGGTCCTTCTCAAAAAATTAGCATATTGTGATAAAGTTCATTATTTTCTGTAATGTACTAATAAACATTAGACTTTCATATATTTTAGATTCATTACACACAACTGAAGTAGTTCAAGCCTTTTATTGTTTTAATATTGATGATTTTGGCATACAGCTCATGAAAACCCAAAATTCCTATCTCAAAAAATTAGCATATCATGAAAAGGTTCTCTAAACTATTAACCTAATCATCTGAATCAACTAATTAACTCTAAACACCTGCAAAAGATTCCTGAGGCTTTTAAAAACTCCCAGCCTGGTTCATTACTCAAAACCGCAATCATGGGTAAGACTGCCGACCTGACTGCTGTCCAGAAGGCCATCATTGACACCCTCAAGCAAGAGGGTAAGACACAGAAAGAAATTTCTGAACGAATAGGCTGTTCCCAGAGTGCTGTATCAAGGCACCTCAGTGGGAAGTCTGTGGGAAGGAAAAAGTGTGGCAGAAAACGCTGCACAACGAGAAGAGGTGACCGGACCCTGAGGAAGATTGTGGAGAAGGACCGATTCCAGACCTTGGGGGACCTGCGGAAGCAGTGGACTGAGTCTGGAGTAGAAACATCCAGAGCCACCGTGTACAGGCGTGTGCAGGAAATGGGCTACAGGTGCCGCATTCCCCAGGTCAAGCCACTTTTGAACCAGAAACGGCGGCAGAAGCGCCTGACCTGGGCTACAGAGAAGCAGCACTGGACTGTTGCTCAGTGGTCCAAAGTACTTTTTTCGGATGAAAGCAAATTTTGCATGTCATTCGGAAATCAAGGTGCCAGAGTCTGGAGGAAGACTGGGGAGAGGGAAATGCCAAAATGCCTGAAGTCCAGTGTCAAGTACCCACAGTCAGTGATGGTCTGGGGTGCCATGTCAGCTGCTGGTGTTGGTCCACTGTGTTTTATCAAGGGCAGGGTCAATGCAGCTAGCTATCAGGAGATTTTGGAGCACTTCATGCTTCCATCTGCTGAAAAGCTTTATGGAGATGAAGATTTCATTTTTCAGCACGACCTGGCACCTGCTCACAGTGCCAAAACCACTGGTAAATGGTTTACTGACCATGGTATTACTGTGCTCAATTGGCCTGCCAACTCTCCTGACCTGAACCCCATAGAGAATCTGTGGGATATTGTGAAGAGAAAGTTGAGAGACGCAAGACCCAACACTCTGGATGAGCTTAAGGCCGCTATCGAAGCATCCTGGGCCTCCATAACACCTCAGCAGTGCCACAGGCTGATTGCCTCCATGCCACGCCGCATTGAAGCAGTCATTTCTGCAAAAGGATTCCCGACCAAGTATTGAGTGCATAACTGAACATAATTATTTGAAGGTTGACTTTTTTTGTATTAAAAACACTTTTCTTTTATTGGTCGGATGAAAAATGCTAATGTTTTGAGATAGGAATTTTGGGTTTTCATGAGCTGTATGCCA
The DNA here is from genome assembly GCA_036247105.1 of Cirrhinus mrigala. Lineage (NCBI taxonomy): Eukaryota > Metazoa > Chordata > Actinopteri > Cypriniformes > Cyprinidae > Cirrhinus > Cirrhinus mrigala. The sequence goes on from CM070009.1 coordinate 47,028,560, forward strand.
AAATCATCAATATTAAAACAATAAAAGGTTTGAACTACTTCAGTTGTGTGTAATGAATCTAAAATATATGAAAGTCTAATGTTTATCAGTACATTACAGAAAATAATGAACTTTATCACAATATGCTAATTTTTTGAGAAGGACCTGTATATATGTATATATAGTTAGTTAGTTAGTTAGTTATATAGTTTTATTAAATTATATTAATCTAATTGTATTTAAATAGCCTAAATGCCAAAATTAATATAAGACAAAATCTATGGGATTATTTTTGTGCCAATAAGAATGAACGTAACTTTATAAAACTGAACGTAACTTTCCAAGAAACGATCAAAAATATGCCACTGCAAAAGAAGAAAAACACAAACCTCTCGTGGGGGCGGGCTTAACAGCGATCTACTCTGATTGGCTAATGAGCTTTTGATGGACAACAACTTTCCAATATGTGCGCCACTGACGTCACCGTCTGTGCTTCCAGGTGAGAGAGCAACTGTCCATCAAAAGCTCATTAGCCAATCAGAGTAGATCGCTGTTAAGCCCGCCCCCACGAGATGTCTGTGCCAAAACAGCAAACGAAAATTTGCGAAGCGTAAGCGAAAGCTGTGACAACGCATTCAGAATCCATGATTCGCGAAAACGATTCTTTGAAAATCATTAACAAAGAATGAAGCATATTTGAAGAGCATGTTAAATTCGTGCGACTGAGTTCATTTTTTCATTTTCATTGTGTTTTTCTTCTTTTGCAGTGGCATATTTTTGATTGTTTCTTGGAAAGTTACGTTCAGTTTTATAAAGTGACGTTCATTCTTATTGGCACAAAAATAATCCCATAAAAATCTTCATAAAAAAAGAAAAAAGAAAAATTCTTACGAAAATATCATTATCGTGAGCCTTATTTTTCTTTTACGAAAATAAATAAATAAATATTCATGGTTTTGTAAAGAAAAGTATTGTAACCAAGCTTTTTTTTAAAAAAAAACACTTGCTAGCACTAGAAATTCAATCTCTACTAACTAAGTAAACAAAGTAAAAACTACAATAGCCTATTTACAGATTTAACTAATCATTCTCAAGTCTTTCTTTGTATATTCGGCAGGCTAAATAAATAAATAAATAAATAAATAAATAAATAAATAAATGGCCGGGAATTCTCTCGGTTCTAGCATCGCAGTCCGGGACTGCTGAGGACATTTGAAGTTATTGCTACAAAAATTATGCTGAAGCTTTAAAAAAATCTAAAGATAATGGTCAGATGTCAAATTATTGAAAAGAAGTTACAGCATAAATATTTGTGTTATTAAAAAAATAAATAAACACACTTAAATGTTATGTATTACTGTGAGCAATTAATTTAAACGTAATGTATAGGCCTATGCAGGGCTGCCAACTTCAGAAAAGGAAAATAAGGGACATGTATATGCCTACATATATTATGAGGAGAAATAATTATTTATTCTACGGGCTAACCAAGCATTAACCAAGCAAATAAACATTGCAAGCAAATAAATAATAGTATAGCCCAGCAAACAATGCGACAAAAACAACAAACTATTTGCACGTTTTCCAAACGAAATTGCGTTTTATCAACAACGAAAAGCTCAGAACCTCATCAGCGCTGCCCTGAGACATTATATCATTAAATAGATCTGCAAAGCTAATCAAGGTAATTCACACACACTTAATCTCTCTCCCTTTCTAATAACGAGTTTGCACATTAGCAGATCCGTTAGTTGCTCGATAATAAAACCAGGCTACATTTTGTAAACAGAAAAGTGATTCTGAGACGGAGGGCACTGTATTGATTTGCATGGATTATCATTTTTATTTTTGTTGCCGTTTTTGGATGGTAATATTATATATTAGCTCAACAGAGCATGGGGCCCAAAAATCCGGCCCTGATCGGAAATCATTTCATATATTGTCCATCCATTCTGTATTTTAACGTATATATACAAGTAAAGATTTTACTAAAATAAAAAGTAAAGATTCTGCAAACATTTTTTTCTTTAAGATGGATGATATATGACATTTACAATCTGAGTCTAACCATGTCATGTCCACAAATGCAAAAGTCAGCCGTCCATTATGCCTTTAGCTCCTCGAATACAATATTTTTTACATATTCTTCCGTCACTGAAAGCGAAAGCGAAAGTTAGAATCGTGCGATAAAAAGTCACAATTACCTAAAACCCTAATCCTAATGTACATAGGCAAAACGATGAAGAAACATGTTTTTTTTTTTTTTTTTTAAATGTAAAACCATCCCATGTGAAGTGTTAAGCAGGAAATTCTGGGGTTCTTTATTACAAATAACATTATTTTAAACTACATTCAAGAGATATATGTTAATCAAATAACATTTTAAATAACGTAGCATATTTTTTACAGTATTTTCCTTAAAAAAAAAAAATCGCTACCACTTTTTTTTACAGTGCTAAAAAAAAAAAAAAAAAAAAAAAAAAAAAAAAATACTTTTCGTGTTACCGACAATCGGACGAACAAGACTAGCAGGTCGAGACGATTTTAATGTTTTTTAAGTGACTTTGGCACTATTTGCTGAAAAAATGATGCAATGAAAACTTTTACTTTTTTCCCCCATATTCTTTGTTTTCGGGTTTATTTTTTACTGTAATTTTAATACTGTAACGATTCATTATTGTTATTATTTTATATTAGCAGGTCTATTGAGAAAATCCACATCTCGGTTTAAGGAAAGGAGGCGCAGAATCGAACACACCGATACAAAGTCACATTTATCTGTAACATCCCTGTATTTAGATTAGTTTTATTCAGAGTAATAAGTTGAAGAGTTTACAAAGAAGATTAATGCGAACTACATTCACGCCATACAATCTATCAAAAGCCCAAATATTAAAAGTAAAATATTCAAACTGTGAATTATTTCCAAAAAAAAAAAAAGGTAAAATACATATTCAAACTCAAAATGCACTAGTTTTAAGAGAAGATTTCTGCTTTGCTTTTTGAAAAACAAACAGTAACAACAGCACATCAAATACTCACGGTTAAGTAAAGGTTCGCTGGACAGAAATGATAAAACCTCACGTGTTTTTATTAACAGCTGAAAGAGGAAGTAGGAAGAGACAGAACTGCAGTGAAACACCAGATGTCGATAGCAAAACAGCGACATCTATTGGCAAGTTACTATATTATAACACTCCCACTAAATTCTCCATTAGCATTAAGCGATGTTACAGTAAACTATACTACTTTAACAAAAAATAAAATAAAATAAAAAATAGAAAAAAAAAAAATAATAATAATAAAAAATAAATAAATAAATAAATAAATAAATAAATAAATAAATAAATAAATAAATAAAAAGGCTGATTTTTCCAAGAATGTCAGCATACAAGAAATCATTTTAACACAAGCTCCTAAGGTCATTTTGTTCGTCCTTTCATCATGTTAAACCTATTTACTATTAGACTAAACAGGATTAATTGAAACAAAGTCCAATATCACTCCTAAGATGCTCAACTCTCTGTCTCACTAATGGCTTTGTCACGATATCTGCCTTCATGTGATCTGTAGGGCAGTGCTGCAGTTGGATTTGTCCATTCTGCACATGTTCACGGATGTAATGATAGTGAATGTCTGTGTGCTTAGTCCGTAATGATCACCTGGATTCTTTGTGATTGCAATGTCTCCTGGGTTGTCCTCCAGAATCAGTCCAGGCGTAACATCCACTCCAAGATCACTCAGTAGTCTTTCAAGCCAGGCACGTTCCTAAGCAACAGGACAGAAGGAGATATTTGGGTATTGTCAACTGAAAGTTTAAAATTACTACATTTATTAATATTAGATGGAGCCAACTGATAAAATTAGAGTTTTGGAACAAATTCGCTTAAGAAAGTTGTATTTCATCCATTCTTTAATTTAAAAAATTGCACAAAGAGGAAGAAATTACATCAGGCTGAGTGCTAATATAACATATTCAGCAATTGTTTTGCCACAATGCATAGTCTATAATTAATAAAAAATAATAATTAAAAAAAAAAAAAAACAGATCTTATGCCACTGGTTTTGCTTTTAACTTTATTTATAGACATGTTAGCAACACACAATATATCTCTCTAACTGAAATGTATACATGTATCTTTACACGTGTACGTTTAAGAACGATATTGGTGCATTAGTATACTCAATTATAAATGCAGACCATGAAATATGGAAATTTCATAGAAAAAACACTTTAACCTCATTGAATGTCACCAGGCATAATTTTATATATATATATATATATATATATATATATATATATATATATATATATATATATATATATATATATATATATATATATATTAGTACACACTGTAAATTTAACAAAATTGATGTTTTATACAACAAAATGTTTAGAAGGCACTGTGTGATCACAGAAAGATTAAAAAAAAAAAAAAAGTACATTTTGGCTGAAATTATGACTGTTGGTTGTTTGCCATTTTGCAGTGTTGGTGCAGGGCATCACTTGTTGGGGCCATGGTTACACTTTAAAAAGTTTTGACCAGTTTCAACCTAAAAACTTAAGTTTAGCAGCTGCCTTAAAATTTTAAGTTAAATCAACCTAAAACCAAAAGCCATTTTTACTCATTACATTAAAATGAGTTAAAATGACTTGTACTTTTAAGTCGATTAAACTTATTTTTTTTTATTTTTAAAGTTTTTAAGTTGAAACTGATCAAAATGTTTTACACTGTAGTTCTGACAAAGGTGAAGATGCCTTGGAGAATGTTTTGTATCTTGCCATACAGATGGCACACTTATTGAAATCCTAGCTAGTGCACTTTTTAGAAAACAAAGAAAGTGAAACAGAGTTTAGCCACAGTCTAAACATAATTTTGCTTAAGTAACATGTATTAACCATAGTTCCCTATCTGTCGTACACTCCGAGTTGTGTCGAGTAGTGTGTGACACTAGGGGTCGCTCTTGAGAGCCCAAACACCTCTGACAGTATTGAGAAAGGCCAATGAAAATTGGGTGTGCATATTTGCAGATGGGCACGCTTCGCTCACGAGCACAACACCTGTGCCCCCGTATGCTCTGAAACAACGAGCTCGTTCAGACGATCTCCCCTCTCGGGCAGATCATCTGCACAGCTCTCTCGGATCGGACTCCCTGGGCAAAACAGCCAGTGTGGTTCGGGGCTTCTTACCTCCGGCCACGCACTGTTTTCCCAGCAAAGGTACCCCCACCCTTGGTACACCGAATGTAACTCCTCTGAGACCCTTAGCGGAGAATTTTTCGGATTGGTTCAATCTCCCCAATCCTTCCCGCTGGCTCCTCAGGACCATTCGGCTTGGCTATGCCATCCAGTTTGCACGGCGTCCACCCAAGTCGGTTCAGGGCCCCAACACCGCGGTTCTTCAGTCCTTCTGGCGAAGGATGCGATAGAAACTGTCCCCTCAGCCGAAATGAAGAAAGGGTTCTACAGCCCCTACTTCATTGTACCCAAGAAGGGTGGCGGTCTCAGACCAATCTTGGATCTGAGGGTCTTGAACCGGGCCCTGCTCAAGCTCCCGTTCAGGATGTTAACCCTCAAGCACATTCTCATGTGTGTCAGAGTTCAAGATTGGTTTGTGGCCATAGACCTGAAGGACACGTACTTTCATGTCTCAATCCTCCCAAGACACAGACCGTTCTTGCGGTTTGCCTTCGAAGGACGGGCATATCAGTACAAGGTTCTCCCCTTCGGCCTCTCCCTGTCGCCCCGGGTCTTTACGAAGGTAGCGGAGGCCGCCCTTTCCCCCCTCAGGGAAATGGGCATACGCATTCTCAATTATCTCGACGACTGGCTGATCCTAGCTCACTCGTGGGATTTGGTTTGCGCACACAGGGACATGGTTCTCAACCATCTGGCTCAGTTGGGGCTTCGGGTCAACTGGGAAAAGAGCAAACTCTCCCCGGCACAGAGGATCTCTTTTCTCGGTGTAGAGCTGGACTCGGTCAGTATGTCTGCACGTCTCTCCCCGGAGCGTGCACAGTCAGTTCTGAGGTGTGTGGCAACACTCAGATGCGGGTCAGCGGTCCCCCTAAAACAGGTTCAGAGGCTCCTAGGGCACATGGCATCCTCAGCCGCGGTCACGCCACTGGGTTTGATGCACATGAGACCGCTGCAGCACTGGCTTCATACTCGAGTCCCCAGGTGGGCGTGGCATCGAGGCACATTTCGAGTGAACATCACACCATCGTGTCGCCAGACACTCAGCCCTTGGACAGACATTATGTTCCTACGGTCAGGAGTTCCCCTGGAACAGGTGTCCAGACGCATCATTGTCACCACAGATGCTTCCAAGACAGGCTGGGGTGCCACCTGCAACGGGCAGGCAGCTTCCGGGGTCTGGACAGGCCCCCGACTGTTTTGGCACATAAATTGTCTGGAGTTGTTGGCAGTGCTCCTGGCCCTGAGGAGGTTCCGACCTATGATTCAGGGCAAGCACGTGTTGGTCAGGTCCGACAACACTGCGACTGTGGCCTACATCAACCACCAGGGCGGTGTACGCTCCTTTCGCATGTCACAACTAGCCCGCCACCTGCTGCTCTGGAGTCAACACAGACTCAAGTCTCTACGAGCCACTCACATTCCGGGCGAAGCCAATCGTATGGCCGATTCCCTGTCACGACAGGTTTCGCTCGGAGGCGAGTGGAGACTCCACCCCCAGTCGGTCCAACTGATTTGGGATCGATTCGGCCAGGCACAGGTAGACCTCTTTGCCTCACCGGAATCCACCCACTGCCAGCTGTGGTACGGTCTAACCGAGGCCCCCCTCGGTATAGACGCACTGGCACACAGTTGGCCGAGGGGCCGGCTCAAGTATGCGTTTCCCCCAGTGAGCCTCATCGCACAAACCTTGTGCAAAGTCAGGGAGGACAAGGAACAGATTCTCTTGGTGGCCCCCTTCTGGCCCAACAGAACCTGGTTCTCGGACCTGGTGCTCCTGGCGTCAGCCCCTCCCTGGCGCATTCCTCTGAGGAAGGACCTCCTTTCTCAGGGGAAGGGCACAATTTGGCACCCGCGCCCCGATCTCTGGAACCTCCACCTTTGGTCCGTGGACGTGACCAGGAGGACTTCAGAGACCTTTCACCTTCAGTGGTAAACACACTTCTACAGGCAAGAGCCCCCTCTACCAGACGGCTGTATGACCTGAAATGGCGCATCTTTGTGAACTGGTGTTCCTCTCACGGGAAGGACCCACGGAATTGTGGCATCAAATCAGTGTTATCCTTCCTTCAAGAAGGCCTGGACAGGCACCTGTCTGCCTCAACACTCAAGGTTCATGTCGCAGCTATATCAGCTAACCATGACTTGGTGGGGGGCAGATCGGTGGGGAAACACGATTTGATAATCAGGTTTCTTAGAGGAGCCCGGAGGCTGAACCCTCCTCGGCCGCATCTCATCCCCTCTTGGGATCTTGCTGTGGTTCTCCAAGGTCTACAACAAGATCCATTCGAGCCCCTTCAGTCAGTCGAACTCGATGCTCTCTCCTTCAAGACGGCTCTTTTGACTGCGCTCACTTCCATCAAAAGAGTGGGAGACCTCCAAGCCCTCTCCGTGAACAGTTCGTGCCTGGAATTCGGACCAGCGGATTCTCACGTTGTCTTGAGACCCCGGCCTGGATATGTGCCCAAGGTCCCCACCACTCCTTTCAGAGATCAGGTAGTGACCTTGCAAGCTCTCTCTTCCCAGGAAGATGACCCCAACCTGACCTTGTTATGCCCAGTCCGTGCCCTGCGCATCTACATGGAACGAACGCAGCCCTTCAGACGTTCAGAACAGCTCTTTGTTTGCTACGGAGGACAGCAGAAGGGGAAAGCTGTCTCCAAACAGAGGATCTCCCATTGGCTGGTAACGCGATCCGTTTGGCCTACCCGGCCAGAGGCCTACCCTGCCCTCTGGAGGTAAGAGCCCACTCAACCATGGGCATCGCTGCCTCAGCAGCCCTGGCGAATGGGGCCTCATTAACAGACATCTGTAGAGCTGCAGGTTGGGCTACACCTAACACATTTGCCAGATTTTACAATTTGCGCACAGAGCCAGTGTCAGCTAGAGTCTTGATTACTAGCCCTTGACTCAGCACACTGGTTGGTGTAGAGCTCGCATAAAACGCTTCCCCTAATGGTGATTACGCTTCAGTAGGTTTCCTGAGGCGAACCCTGGACACCATCTCCATCTTGTGCACTCGCTGCCCTATTTATACCCGGATGTCCGGGGCATGGCCAGCTATGCAAATCTGCACACCCAATTTTCATTGGCCTTTCTCAATACTGTCAGAGGTGTTTGGGCTCTCAAGAGCGACCCCTAGTGTCGTACACTACTCGACACAACGTCTCCGTTCCCTCCATCAGGGAACGAGGGTTACCATACGTAACCGAGACGTTGTTCAACAAACATTCACTTAACTGATCCATGTCATTTCTGAGTGGCAATTCACATGGATTTAGTCATTAAAAATCATGTCAAACAGAATATAAAAATTTTAAGCAATAATCACCAACATTTATAAACGTTATCACATTTATTTATACACAAATACTAATGAATAGGAATGCTACTCACCAACAAAACAACTAGCGATGAACTAATGTCTGGTTTCTCTCTGAGGGCCAACAGATGATCCCTGGAAAATTCCCACTGTTTATTACATGGAAACATGAATTCTTTTGTAAAGACTAATATCATAACATCACAACACATTCATGTAACAACACAGTATTAAGAATCAAGTGTATGTAAACTATTATTCTCTCTTCTGGACTATATGTAAACATATTTTATGTGAAATATCTTATTCAGGTTAGTGCTTAAAAAATAGCATGAATTTTGTATGATTTTAAATAATTAACGCTTTGCAGATTCTGCAAGGTGTATGCAAACTTTTGACTTCAACTGTATATATGATTTGTATCATATATTTTATGATTGTCTGATTTATGTACAGATTTGTGCATTATTTACTGCACAGTATAAATAAAAAATATGCATGTATTTACATAATACTTAAGTGAGAAAGAGAGAGAGCAATAATAATTTCTGTGTTAGCTGTTTAAGCTGGAGATGACATGGGAAATCTGTTTTTGTGCCTAGATGTTCTAGTGCTCAGAGACCTGTAGTGTGTGTGCAAACAGGTTGTGGCTGAGGTCAGAGCATGTGTAATGATCTTACCAGCCCATTTGGAGGTGTGAAAAAGGTTGTGACGTAGTCGGTATGTTGTATATGAGTCATATAATGCTGAACTGTGCGTAATATAAACCTTAAACAATGCTAATATTGTGACACCTACTGCTTTGATTATCAAGTTAATTCATAATTTAATCATTTCCATAACATCTTAAGACATTGTTGCTGAGAATATTATATTCCAATTTAATTTGAATCATGAATGAAGGATTTACTCATACGACATGGTAAACAGGACGTGAAACAATTCTTATGACTCATGAAAATATGACACACCCCTTCTTGCAGCACTTCAGTCTAGCAATTATTTAAGACAAGAAGACAACTTACATCCAAACGTTGCATCTCAGGAGTCATGTTTGCATTTTGTGCCTAAAAAACAGCAGAGGTATAAACAAATCAGTCAGTTTTAGATGCAAGAGAAGAAAAAAACCTTATTAAAATCTCATCTGTCTCTTTCTTGCCTTTCTAGCAGTCTGAGATGAAAAGAAAGAGTTTGTTTTTTTATAATACAGGGTTTTGGCATTGCAGGTTTCACATGCGGCTCCTGATGTCATGCAGCTCAGCAAACACTGAAAGGATAAACATTAGAAATGCATTTACTCTGACACATGAAAATCAAGCAGTCAATCAGGTCTAGTAACAAAAAAAAAACACTCCAGTTTACAGATCAGAATGCATCTTAACACAGATTCAAACTGACTTACACAAAGCATCCTGGTCTGGTGTCCACATTGGGAAGATAAACCTGAAGATGTGTCTGGATCCAGTTTGACCATATTTTACATCCCAAATCCAACCCAATACCTAAACTTAACAACTAAGAATAACATGCTGAAGTGTTCTGGAATATATATTCTTGAAAGAGTGGTACAACATGCCTAATAACTCTGCATGCACTGTATGTGCAATTTCTGCTTTGAATACAATATCGGAATATGTCTTCTGATTTAATAAGGAAACATCTAGGGGATTTAATAATAATGTAAGTGTTTGATTTATTGTTTTGGCTTCATATGGAAATATGACACATAATGACAAAAAGTCAAAATAGCAAAAGGTTTCCCACATTTCTCCAATCCACTCAAACTATATTTCAGCTGAGGAGCAGCTTAAAGGAACAGTTCACCCAAGTTTCTGTCAGTATTTACTGTCCTTCCACTACTTTTCCAATCACGAATGAGTTTCTTTCTTCTGTTGAGCACAAAGGAAGATATTTTGAAGTATGTTATAAACAGCTGACAGTTGCCATCGACTTTTTTTCCCTGCCATGTTAGTCATCAAGTTTGTTTGTCAACATTCTTCAAAATATCTTTTTTTTGTGTGTTCAATGGGAGTAAAGAAACTCATACAGGTGAGTAAATGATGACAGTAGTTTAATTTTGGGGGGGGGGGTGAACTGTCCCCTTAATTAATTTCAGAACAAAATACATAGTATTTCACCTGTAAAAAACTGTTTAGAACTAAACACAGAAACTCAATATAAACAACATTAGATTTTATATTCAGTGTTTTGACTGAGCATCACTTTAACATGCTAATATACAGTGTTTTGTCTAAGAGCTTTCAGACAAAGATGCACAAACTCACAGGCTGATGACAGCATTTTTTGAACTAAAATTACTAAAATTCACTTTCCAACTGTTGTTTGATGGCATCTGAAATCTTTATGTATGGCTTAGCATAGCCAATGTAGTCATAATTCATAAACAGTGTTTTTAAAGTATGTTTACCCTGTAAAATTAGATGTAAGAAAACTGTGAAATGCATGGCAGCACAGGGCACCAAACGCTTACCATCATGGAAATTGTGGTTAAAGAACATTAAACAAAAACAAAAAAACAAAAAACAAAAGCAAATGTAAATCGTTTGGAGTTAAGCATTAGCTAATAAGAGCTAATGTAACTATCACTGCATCAGCAACACAGTTCCTGGCTTTAAATAAAGCCACATGCAGCATAACATCACTGTTTCTCAGTCTTCTCTGTTTAAACGGATAATAAAACAACCATGATGTTGATTCAAACCATCAGATGTGATCAGGATCTATAAACTGATTCACTGAACCGATTCCTGTGGTGTATTAGGATCATCAGATCTGACCGTCTCCAGATTCCTGCATTAAACACACAGTTACACAACAGCAGATGCAGATTTAACAGGTTACAACATCAACTGTGTGATTCAGCTCTTAAATGTTCATGTGATTCAGTAAATCTGTTCAATTATCAGTTTGATTCACTCACATGTTGTCTGGAGCTTTGCGCTGACGGATGAACAGCTCTTTCCTCTGAAAAAAACTAAAAACAGAATCTGGTTACATTTTATATTTATTACATTTATATTCAAGTGAGTTCCTGTTTATTTTAAATCTGAGATATAAAGAATAAAATAACTGTTACAGATGATAACATGAATGATAATGTGATTGGTGATGACATGATCTCTAGTGAACTAGTGCGTAAAATGTAAAGACTGAAGAATCGTGTTAGGAGAGATCAGCCTCAAATTACCAGAGGATCCTTTTACGCAGCAAGAAACAGATCAAACCCAGAAGAAAAATGACAATGAGAGAAATCCACCACCACTGACCTATACACGCAAGAGACAATAAATTTAACCAAATGACTGAATAAAACAGCTGATCAATAAAAATTATAAATACTGAAACGCAGAAGCAGAGGAGTTTACCTGAGTGCTGGAGATCTGGAGTCACTTCATTCAGATCATCTTTACAAACACACAATGATCACAAATATGAGAAAAAAAAAAAATACACTGAAAGTGTGTTGAGTGTGAATGAGATTTTTAGTGTTTTATTAGTGAACAATCAGACGTTTATCAGCTGAAACTCACCTGAGTTTGGAGTCGCTGCAGTTTCATTCCTCACTGAAAAACACAAACACAATCATCATGATTCACTTTAACACAGTTTACTCTCTATCAGGACACACTGACTTGTTTTACTGTTTCTCTCACCTCTGAACATGGTTTCACGACTAAAATGAAACTGAAATGAAGGAAAGAAGCATTAGAGCAGCAGTTATAATGTTCGTGAAGTGTTAAATATGAAAACACACGAATGTTGAGAAAGATAGAGTTGATTTACTCCAGTAGAATCACAGATGATCTCATGATTCAGATTCACACAGTAAGCAGTGAAGAGACGATCAGATTTTACAGCTGTCGCAGGATCAACCAGTTTGTGTGGTTTTGATGGATCCGCTATCAGATGCCCGTCCTGAACAAATGAAACAGACGAGAATCATATAATGTGTGTGTGTGTGTGTGTGTGTGTGTAATAGTGTAGTTTTAGGACAGAAACACATTTACCTCTGAAAACCAGCCCTGCTCAAAATCAACACAGTGTGTTTGATTCATTATAACAGGCAGAATCACATAGAGAAAACCCGCAGCGCTCTGAATCTCTGTGCACGTCACATTGATGATGTCCATGATTCAATGCTAAAAAGAGAGGGAAAATTATTTAAAACATAGAATCAAGTGACTTTATGATATTATTACATGACAAGTGATTTCTTGCGAGAAATGTTGTAAAAAAGGTCATTTGTGAAAAGGTCATTTAAAGCAGTGAAAATATCAAGAGCCTTATTTTTTAAAGATATATTTTTGCCGTTTTTATGCCTGTATTTAGGATAGGACAGAGTAAGTAAGACAGGAAGCAAAGTGGGAGAAAGAGAAGGGGGTGGGATCGGGAAAAGTCCAGGAGTGAGGATTCGAACTCGGGACGTCGGCAACACAATGGCGCTATATGTCGGCGGGAAAAGATGTTTTGAAATGCGGACTTTAAGCAAAATAAATAAATAAATAATAAAAATAAAAATATATATATATTTTTAAAATATTTAAATATTAATATTAATATTTTTAAAACAAATAAATAAAATAAAATTGAGTCTTTTCCTCATGCAAAGCTTTTGTACTGTTCCAGAAGAAAGAATATTCTTATAATATCCAGTAAAAAAAATAACATTTTATTTTCAAACTCATATTGATTTGGAAAAACTTAACAATATATGTATAAGTCATAACAAATAATAGTAGAATTCAGTGGTCACACATTATGAATGACAAACACAATAAGTTTCCCTTTATCGGAACTACCAGACATATTGATCTCACTTTTGTTTTAGAGGTCTTTACATTATTGAGGCAGCAGAGGGCGCCATTGTCACATTCACACGAACAGAATTTTATTTTATTATATATATATATCTATATATATATATATATATATATATACTGATAAATTTAAACACTGTCAAAGACTACACATGGAAACTTAACACATACAAAAAACAAACAAACAAACAAAAACTAAATATGTATACAAGATACAATACAGCCAGGGGGTGGGCTAAACATTATGTAAATATATGGATTCAAATAAACAGAGTTCAAGGCTTAACCCTACACAGTGCAATGGTTTTTCGCAGTCCTATAAGATCATAGCATCGGCGCTGCGCAGAATGATCGGCGTATGACGTCAAAGTACCGCGAGAGCGATTCAGTGCATAAAGAGTCGTCTGCTCTCCAGTCGCTCTCGCGGTACTTGCATCTCGCAGCATCTGCAACGACACCTGTTGACTGGTAAAGGCTAGAAGGGACACAGCTCTGGCTACTGGGCATGCGCACATCAATATAACGTTATGTTTGACATAATACAACAATAATACTGTTTTTGTATTATAGTAAGGGCTAAGTTTAGGGTTGGGGTACGTGTAAACGTTAATAAAGCAATTTAATAGGTAGAAAATTTAATTTCACTGTTAGTTTGCGGTCTGAGTTGTATCCCATCTAGCCGTTTCTATAGAATAAAACGTCATCAGCATGCGCTTTTGGGGGAAAAAAAACCGCATGATGAATCACACTTCGGCAGTTGTATTTGTGTGCTGTAAAAAAAGAGGATCCGTCAAAGAGGAAGTTAAAAGAGTTTAAGGTAAGCAGCTTAATTTTTTATTTATTTATTTTTTATTATTAACATTTTGCAAACAGCTTTTGACTTTACAAAACAGATTAAGATACAGTGACAACTGGAACAGTGAGTAAAACAATCTATTGAGAGAGATTAAGTGCATTAACAAGTTAATAAAAAATGATGAAATAATATCTAAAATAAAAAAAACAAAGCAAAAATAATTTAATAAAAACGAAATAATGCTAAAACAATTTGGTTTAGACCAAGTGGCAACCTCCCGGTTTACCTCTTAAAGCCAACACGGAAGTGACTAAAACTGCAATTCATCGACTGGCCGCTAGAGACTGGCTGCAAAAGGGAGTCAATCCCATAGACTCCCCATGTTAAAATGCCCAACTTCACAACAGAAAAGAATATGTTTACAGCCTGGTTCAAAAAATGGTTTTGGTCTATATAGCTAATTTTGCCCTTCATGTCAACTGTGAGGGGGGTTATTTTTTTATAACTCATCTGTTTAATTTATATTAAGCCTTAAAGTTCTGCATAATTTAGGGCGTGGCCACTTGAGTGACAGGTGGATTGCCGCTGCTGTCACCACTGTCGCACTCCACCCACGTCCCGCCTATTTGCCCATTTTCGATTATCCGGGAGTGACGTGCAGTGACGCGATTCCAAGATGGCGACGGCCGACTCCCGCCCACTTAGAGCTTCAAAAATGTTCTTCAGAAATCTACGGGTGACGTCACAAACACTACGTCCATGTTTTTTACAGTCTATGGTTTAGACGCTGTATTTACACTGGTGAATATGACCTTTTCCAAGCAAGCTAGCAGCATTATCTAAAAGAGCAGGACCATTTCTACCGTAAAATCAATGTGGTTATTAAAGGATGTAAAAATCAAAATGGAAATCTCAGTCCAAAATGGTACTGTGAAGGGACAGGTAAAGAACAAATGAAGCACTGATTCATTTTCAGATCCACAAAAAGAGCATTCTGGGTGAATATCCATAAACTTAAATAAAAATAACCCTTTTTATTATTATTATTTTAAGATGGATTTCTTTAATCTTGTTTGGTAGTACAAAATTATTATGAGCAGACCATATCTTTTACACAAAGATAAAGAAGGATAAATCTGTTTCCATGCAGTGCTTTAGGGACAATACTGCTCATAAAGAGTAATGTTCTTCTGATATGAATATTATTGCTTTTTTATTTAACAAATCAATTATTATTAAATGGGGAATGTCTTCCTTTAAAGAAGAATACTGTAAAGGTTAGATGATATGCCATTAATTATTCTATTATATTCTATAGGAGTAATATTAATACTGTTTTCCTTAATGATTTTTTCATAATTAATAATTAATTTCATAATTACCTCCCACCAGTGTCTAGAAATTTTGAAATAAATATGATATTCTTTTCTACACGTTAAATATGGTCATGTTTTTATACAGAACATATTGATTATATACATTATTCAATACATTTGTAAGGTGAAAAAAAAATATGCTTAAAAGCCAGTTTCCAAGAATCCAGTGCTTGCTTGTGAAGGTAAGCAGCTTTATCTTTTAGCGAGATGTAACCCGTTTTTATTGGCTGGTCATTAAACGTGGGTCGTGGCAGCAAACACACTGTGCTCTGATCATGATGAACTGACACTAGGCTCCTTTAAGATGCCCATGTGCGCCAGGCCATTTTTAAGGGGGGCTATAGAGGCAGTAATACTGTTTTTGTATTATTGCCGCCACAGCGGTTTCCTCCAGCGAAAATGAATTACATATGAACGCAAACTTTATAAAACGTTTCCATGTTTCAATTTTCATTTACAATAAATAAATATTATTCCAGTATAATGCACATTCCTTTAGCAGCATTAACTTACAATAGTGAAATATGTCTTCCCCTAGGTAGCCTTGCTAAATGTTGGGCTCATGATCAATAAGTTGTATTAGCCCAAACTGATTTGGCAAAATCAAAACGCGTACGGTGAAGGTAATTGCCGGTATAGCTCGAGTCCCGATCACAGTGAACCGTGAGCAGCCAGCACGCTTCTTTAAAGTCTTAAATACGGGAATCCATATTTCAGCCCTGGTGAAATGACGGGGGCACCGAGAGAATTCCCGTTTGGCCGGTGCTCCTGATGTATGATATTTTTGTTTTATTTATGAACGCAGCCTTCCGCGTTTTGATTTAGATCATGAACCCAACATTTAGCAAGGCAGGAAAACATTCGATCTACACGAGGCAAGATGTATTTCTCTATAAGTTAATGCTGATAAGAGAGGAAAATGCATTTTTTTAATACTTCTACCGCATTCTTAATCTTGAAGTAGAAGTAGAAATGCTGAAGTTTTCTTTAATAAAAAAAAAAAAATGCATTTTGATTCATTCATATGGTTGCAATAATGGTACAATTTACTCAGACTGATGACTTTTTTTTATACATTAAATTATTTTTTTGAATAATTGTACATAAGATTAAGCAAAACAAATGTGATTTTTTTTTCTGAGAACGTTTTAATTGCAGTCGGGCAGACATTATGGCAGGCTACAGTACAAATAGAAAGGAGGCAGATATGCCAGCAAAAAGAATAGCTTCAAAAATGGGCAATAAAATTTAGAAAGAACAGTAATAGAAATAATATATATAAGTCATAAGGCATACAAGCATAAAACTCCAGGGCTGAAAATGAGTCCCACTCCTGCCTTGCGGCTTTCTAGAATTTTACCAGAAATTTTCTGCCCCTCTGCAACCGTACTTGCCATTGTTAAGAAAGAAGTTTGGAAGCATATATATGGAGTTTGCCCAGCACACACCGTTTTTGAAAGAGCAACGTCACAACCCTAAACAGCAGCAGCTACTGTATACAAAATTTGCATAAAACAAATATAAAATGAAATTTGCATAAGAAATAAAATTGAATTTGCATTAAACAAATAAATGTGAATGCTGTCTAAGTTAATAATAATAATAATAAATATTACACTTTCCATTTTTTTTGACATTCCTATTGACTTCCATAGTATAGAGGAAAAACAAAAACAGACACTATGCAAGTCAGTAAACTTAGCTGCATAACATATCATACCTGTAAGATGATCGGTTTGCTGAAGTGATGATATCGATGTGAGCACAACGATTGTCCTCTTTTAAAAAAAAAAAAAATGAATCGTGACTGGCTGTGCACTGATACACATCTCTCCACCTCTGTATCTGTACTTGGCAGCCAACCTGTGGTTTGCCATTCAGTAATCGCTGTGGTTTATCATTTCAATCTGAAATCTAAAGGATTATTAATTGTTACAGCAAAACAAGCTTAAATGAATACAAAAAACTTTATGTTTACACCATCACAGAGCTCTGCAGATCTGAAAAAAAATAAATAAATTTCTTTGATGGGTAAAGCATGCAAAGGCGGGAACACAGGTTTCCTGTTATCTGACTCATTTTTGAACTGTGTGCAGTTAAAAAAAAAGAAAAGAAAAAAAAGAAAGCTTATGTCTGTTTTGCCCTGTTTTAATTGAACTCAGTTACTATATTTACTAAAAACATTATATGTTTTATGAATTTTTTTTTTTTTTTCAATCAACTATGGCCAGGGTCTATTTAATCGAATTAAATAATGGTCAGAGGTTATTAGTTGGTATAATTAGGTTACAACCTACTGAAATGCTATTTAAACAACTTCTTTATCTTTTGAGACTAAAATTTTAAAATGCTACTCCAGAGCTTTAAAGCTACATTCACCGATCTCAGACCACCGTTTCCGATTATCATCATCAATATTATTTAATATCAATTAGCTGTTACCAATAAATGAGCCAAATATATATTAAACTAAAACTACTCTTTTATCTGAACAGCAAAAACTAATTATTTTACAAAAATCAGCAAAATGCAACAAAGCAGTGAGGCTCACAGTATCCACTCATCTGTAATTACCTGTGTAATCAACCACACGGCCACATATTTATAACCTAATGAAATAAATACATTTAAAATAATACATTTAAACAAATGTATACTGTTAGTATTAGTAGGGCTATTGATTGATTGATTGAGCGATTGATTTAACAAAAAATAAAAGTTTCGTTTAATACTTGGCAACTCTGGCTGCTGCACGCGTTTTTTTTTTTGTTTTTTTTTAAGAGGTCTCATCAGGTTAAACAGTTCCAAACATTTCGCATCAATTTTACATTAATTTAAATTTAAATGTAATTTGTTTAACCTAAAATTGTTTTAGATGTCTCGAGCACATGCAACGATTGTTCAAATGTTATTTCAGACGGAAATGCGACGGATTTTTTGACATGTTCAGATACATTTTGTTACTGAAAATACGTTTCTGTCAATTACACTGATATTGTACAGAAGTATGGGTTAACTGAGGACCAGACCCAGACAGGGTAACAATTTCAGGCCGAAAAAACTCAACCAGGCCATCCATACACCCACAACAAATTCTAAAACCACGAAAATAAATAAATAAATTAAAAAAAAAAAAAAAAAAAAAAAAAAAAAAAAACTTTTTCCAGTATCTGTCACCCTGTTGGAAAACAACAACCTCATTGTAATTTGTTTGCACGTAATAAATATTTAAAATGGAATATATTAATAAAATAAAATAATAAAAAAAAACAGTTGCATTTCAAGTATTACATACTTCCATGTGTTTTTCCATGTTTTATACTATAATGACTTATTCTGGAGATTTAACAAAACAATTAAAAAGCAATTCGCCTAAATGTTTTATAGAAATATTTTTATAGAAAAATCTTAATAACATGTTATTACATTATCATGAGTCATATTTTTATTATCCATGGTTTTATTAAATAAGCATCAAAACAATGGAATAAGCATCAAAACAATGCCCTACCATATTGCAACACACCAAACGGTCGATACAGCGCAGTCAAGAACAACGTAAAAAGAGGTTGCCAACGTTTACTAAACTGTGGACGAGCTTTGACTCTTGAATCTGGCGATGCTTCCCGTTTTAAGTGTCAGTTGACAGCCTTTCATTTTTGACCAAATGTGCACGCTGCTTTTCTGATTTTCCGTGTCTTTTTCCCGTGTCACGTGAAATGTATCCGTTTTGATTCGTTGTTACTAAAGGTGAAACACGTGAGGAAAAAATGAACGATCAGTTGATCTATTCTGTCACAAATCGCATACTATTCATTCCTGAGCTTTACCGTCCGTGACTGGCAATGAAATTAGGCTACTGGTTGATATGTGCCGGTAGAGCCCTGCATTGCAGCCCGAGCCCGACGGGCCCCGACTTTTTTACGGCCCTAGGGCCGGACTTCGGGCCAATTTTCAAGTCATAGTTCAAACGCGGGACGGGCTTCGGCCCTGTTTTAGGCTTCTTCCTATTTTTATATTTTAGACATCCACCAAATATGGCGATGAAAAAAATATCCTCACATATATATATATATATATATATGTCCTCCAAGAGTTTGGAAACACCCCTGCGTTAGCGTTAGGCGTGTATTTTGCTGTGGGTTCTTATTCACCCACGTCTAAGTTTTCCCCTTATTGAAATAAAAAATGTTAATCAGTAATCGCATATGAAGCTCAAAGACACAATTTGCGTTTTTTTTTGTGATTTTAACCGGAATGAATAGATATATGAATAGTCTCCGCATCGTTTAAGCGATAGATTGAAGCGCTGGTATGTGAGACTGTGCACGAGCCACATAAGAATCATATGGCCATTTTTAATTTGAAAATATGGTATGGTACAAATAGGCGACACGCTCTCGTTAGGGACTGTGTAATTTTTTATTTTATTTTATTGTATTTTTTTTCTGTGAAACAATAGTTGTTGTGTTCAGAATAGTTATAGTTTTAGTGACAATGACAACAATTATAATTCAAATGTGAAAAATGTCCAGAGTTTTCATGTTATTAGACTTTTACCATAAATAAATAAATAAATAAATAAATGTACAAAGGAGGCATTTTGCCCCTCATGTGGGGTGACATTAACAGCAAATTCAGAGTACAGACAGTTTTATCTTAAAATTTAAAATAATGTAATCAATAATATTGAATTACTAAATTATTATTGCCTATTTGAAAAATATTGTTAGCTGATGTGAACTGGCTTGTTAAACAGCTACCTGATGCTAACTCCGTGTTCCTTTAGCCATTGGTTTTTGGAGATCACAATTTCAAGATGTCAACTGGAAAAAAAACCTTTAAGATCTCTAGACATGTTTGTAACACTAACAAAATTAGAGGGGTATCATTCAAGATTGTTCATCATATTTACCCAGTAAAACAGATAATTTGGTATATTGTGAATTTACTCATTATATATGGAAAATTATTTATTCATAAATGTAAATGGGCAGTGAAAAAAACTAATTTTACTTATTTTAAAATAGAAATAGTTCACTACCTGTGTACATTAAAGAAACCAAAAATAACAGTAAGAGTAAAGAAAGAAAAAAACTTTAAAGCTTTAGATATATGCTTTTGAATAATTTATAATTATTTGTACTTGATTATGGATGTGTGATGTTACTGCTTTCCTTATTTTATTTTTAATTCGTTTTTGTTTTATTAGTTTGCTGTTGTATTTTTATGTTATTTATATGTTATTGCTCTTGTATGTTCTTTGTTCTAAAAAACTTTAAGTAATTTTTTAATATAAATTCCAAATATGTTTATTCAACCAACTAGATAGATGAAGGGAAAAAAAGGGTTTGGTGTTCAGAACAGAGTGAGTAGTAGCTTTATGTTCTACCAAAAAAAAAAAAAAAAGTGTAAAAATCATGGTGAAAACGTCTAGGTTACGTACGTAACCCTCGTTCCCTGAAGGAGGGAACGGAGACGTTACATATGGGAACTCGCTTGAGAGTCCAATCATCTCCAAGCCTTATTCAAAAGGCCAATGAACATTCATGAACATTGGCGAGTGGTATTTGCATGCCGAGCCACTCCCCCGTATATACGAGTATATAAGATGGCGGCGTGCAACCACTCATTCAGGCTTTTGCTGAGGAGCCGAGCTGCAGCCCGGCGTCAGCGCGACGTCAGGTCGTGGCAGGGGATGTAACGTCTCCGTTCCCTCCTTCAGGGAACGAGGGTTACGTACGTAACCTAGACGTTCCCCTTCAGTCGTTTCACTACGACGTTACATATGGGAACAGACCCATGGAACAGGCCACGAACCAGACGTCGCGTTACGCAACACACCGCGTGCCGACAGGCGGACGTGTCAGCAGACGGATATGAGCGTAACCTTCCCAACGCCCTGGGGGCCAATAGGGGGCCCCACAGGGATGCCAGTTGTACTGAAGCAGGAGTTGGGGGGGCGGAGCACATGAAATCTCTACATGTGGAACACAAGAAATTCAATATATCCATAGATTTTAGGGATATATGAGGGAAACATCGGCCTTCTGGCTGACCGTGGAAAAATACTGAAACATGTTGCCACAACCTGCTGGGCGAAGGAGACCCAACCGGAGCACAGACAAGCACTACTCCGCACTAGGCCTGACTGCGGGGCATGGAGGACCCAGGTTCGCCGGAGGGAACAACTGAGGAAAATAGCGCACGGATCCATTTAGGAATGGCGCAGCAAGCCGACACCAGCCGGACTCCCGCTCGCCTGTGATGTCTATGTTAAGACACGGGAGGATACGGCCTCTACGCGAAGGTTGTAGAACCTGGCGAAGGTATTAGGTGTCGCCCAACCCGCAGCTCTACAGATATCTGCTAGTGAGGCGCCATGAGCCAACGCATAGGATGAGGCAACACTCCGTGTGGAGTGGGCACGAACACCTAAGGGGCATGGCTCTCCCTGGTTTTGGTACGACAGGGAGATGGCATCTACCACCCAATGGGCCAACCTCAGTTTGGAGACAGCATTCCCTTTCTGCTGACCTCCAAAGCAGACAAAGAGCTGCTCGGTGCGTCTGAAGTGCCGAGTGCGGTCCACGTATATACGCAGAGCGCGAACTGGACACAGCAGCGCAGAGGCTGGGTCTGCCTCCTCCAGGGGCAGAGCTTGCAGGTTCACCACCTGATCGCGGAAAGGCGTGGTGGGAACCTTGGGCACATAACCGGGCCGGGGTCTCAGGATGACGTGAGAATCGCCGGGCCCGAATTCCAGGCACGCTTCGTCGACAGAGAAGGCTTGTAGGTCCCCTACCCTCTTGATGGAGGCCAGTGCGGTCAGGAGCGCTGTCTTAAGTGACAGATATTTTAGCTCAACCAATGCAAGTGGCTCAAATGGGGCCTCCCGTAGGCCCTGGAGGGCGACGGAGAGGTCCCAAGAGGGTATGGGGTGCAGCCTGGGGGGATTAACCCTTCTCGCACCCCTCAGGAACCTCACGATGAGTTGGTGCTTACCTAGGGATGTTCCATCCACTGCATCGTGGTACGCTGCAATGGCAGCAACGTACACTTTGAGAGTTGAAGGGGACAGCCTGCGCTCCAACTTTTCTTGCAGGAAGGAAAGCACTACTGCAATCGTACATCTCTGTGGGTCCTCCCCGCGAGAGGAACACCAGTCGACGAACAGACCCCATCTCAGCGCATAAGCCTGCCTTGTAGAGGGGGCTCTGGACTGAGTGATAGTTTCTATCACGGCCTGTGGAAGGCCGGAGAGGTCTGACGCGTCTCGTCCAGGAACCAGACGTGCAGGTTCCACAGGTCGGGGCGCGGGTGCCAAATTGTGCCCATCCCCTGAGAAAGAAGGTCTCTCCTCAAGGGGATTTTCCAGGGAGGGCTGCCGCGAGGGAAATGAGCTCTGGAAACCAGGTCCGGGTGGGCCAGTATGGCGCAACCAGCAGAACCTGCTCCTCGTCCTCCCTGATCTTGCACAGTGTCTGTGCAAGGAGGCTCACTGGGGGAAAGGCGTACTTGGGCCCCGGAGGCCAGCTGTGTGCCAGTGCGTCCCTGCCGAGGCTGTTGGGAGCCTCGTTGAGGGAGTAAAACCGCTGGCAGTGGGAGGATTCGGGGGAAGCAAACAGATTTATCTGGGCCTCCCCGAAATGGCTCCAAATTAGCTGGACTGTCTCGGGGTGGAGTCGCCATTCTCCAGGATAGGTGGACTGCCG
Source organism: Cirrhinus mrigala (assembly GCA_036247105.1). Taxonomy (NCBI): domain Eukaryota; kingdom Metazoa; phylum Chordata; class Actinopteri; order Cypriniformes; family Cyprinidae; genus Cirrhinus; species Cirrhinus mrigala. The sequence continues at coordinate 47,051,786 of CM070009.1, forward strand.
TGAGAGCTGGTCGGCTGCACGGTTGAGTTCTCCTGGAATGTGAACGGCACGTAGCGATTTCAGCCACGTTTGACTCCATAGGAGCAGATGGCGGGCGAGTTGTGACATGCGACGGGAGCGTAGCCCACCCTGACGGTTGATGTAGGCTACGGTCGCTGTGCTGTCGGTGCGAACAAGCACGTGCTTGTGACGCAACGTCGGTCGAAAGCGACGAAGGGCCAGAAGCACAGCCAACAACTCTAGGCAATTGATATGCCATTGCAGTCGAGGTCCTGTCCAGGAGCCCGATGCTGCTTGCCCGTTGCATATAGCACCCCAACCCGTGGAAGAGGCATTCGTGTATACCACAAGATGCCTGGAGACTTGTCCCAGGGGGACTCCGGCCTGAAGGAAGGCCGGGTCTGACCACGGGCTGAACAGGCGGCGACACTGCGGGGAAATGCCAATCCGGAGTGTGCCACGGTGCCATGCCCATCTCGGGACTCGATCATGAAACCAGCGCTGAAGCGGTCTCATATGAAGCAGGTCGAGCGGCGTTACTGCGGCTGCCATATGCCCCAGGAGCCTCTGAAATGTTTTGAGAGGGACCGCTGTTTTGTGTCTGAATGACTCCAGACACTTCAGCACTGACTGCGCGTGCTCGTTGGTGAGGCGAGCTGTCATACTGACCGAGTCCAGCTCCACACCGAGAAAAGAGATCCTCTGCACTGGGGAGAGTTTGCTCTTCTCTCGGTTGACCTGAAGGCCCAGATGGCTGAGGTGCCGGAGCACCAAGTCCCTCTGTTCGCACAACAGATCTCGAGAGTGAGCTATGAGAAGCCAGTCGTCGAGATAGTTGAGGATGCGAATGCCCGTCTGCCAGAGAGGGGACAGGGCAGCCTCCGCGACTTTCGTAAAGACGCGGGGAGAGAGGGAGAGGCCAAATGGAAGCACTTTGTACTGATACGCTCGACCCTCGAAAGCAAACCGTAGGAAGGGTCTGTGTCGAGGCAGGATCGAGACGTGAAAGTACGCGTCCTTCAGGTCGATGGCTGCGAACCAATCCTGGGGACGAATGCATGTTAGCATGCGCTTCGTCGTGAGCATCTTGAACGGCAGCCTGAGAAGGGACCGATTCAGGGCTCGAAGATCCAGGATGGGTCTTAACCCACCGCTCTTTTTGGGCACGATGAAGTAAGGACTGTAAAACCCTGACTTCATCTCGGCTGGAGGGACAGGCTCGATTGCATCCTTCGCCAGTAGGACTGCAACCTCCGCACGAAGCACAGCGGCATGTGTGTCCGAATGGACAGAAGTGGAAAGGACGCCTCTGTACCTGGGCGGACGCCTGGCGAACTGAATCGCATAGCCGAGACGTACCGTCCGAATCAACCACCGCGAGGGGCTGGGAAGCTGCTCTTAAGCCAGGCTCCCAGCCTGGTCGCCAGGGGTATCGAAGGGACGTTGACCGACGTGACCGCAGTGGGGCAGCCTGGGGGGGGGAAGGGGAAGGGACTGATCCCAGAAGGAAGAACGTCCTGGAGAAAAGTCAGACTGCACTGGGCAGCGCTTACCTTCTTCCCTGGTTCCCGCGCTGGCGACATCAGGCTCCGAGTCCGAATCCGAGGAGACACTTCTTGGGCGCTGCTCAAAGAGGGAACTCGGGGCCTGAACCCCGGAGGTGAGAGAATTGACTCTTTCTGTGACAGCTCCCGGCCCTCCACCGGGAGTGGGGACGTTGATGTTGTCATCCCCCAAAGAGCGATTCTCTCCACCTCCGGGCGGCGCCGCTCTCCCACGGCAGCTCGACGTCGGGCTGCCAATCTGGTGTCATGTACCTTGGCAGGGGACGGAGCTGGTTGTTTGGAAGCCGAGGGGGGGCGCCCTCGGCGACGAGCAGGCGGAGGTTAGGCCCTGCGGACATGGTTGGAATGTCGCGGCGGGGCAGGATGTGTTTAATCGCCTCCGTCTGCTTTTGAACCGCCGAGAACTGCTGGGCGAAGTCCTTGACGGTGTCGCCGAATAGGCCGCCCTGGGAGATAGGAGCGTCGAGAAACCGTGATTTGTCGACATCTGCCATCTGGGCCAGGGTCAGCCATAGATGTCGCTCCTGGACCACTATGGTGGACATCACCTGACCAAGGGAACGCGCCGTCACCTTCGTAGCCCGGAGGGCGAAGTCGGTGGCGGCGCGGAGTTCCTCCATTGCACCCTGGTCAGAACCCCTCTCGTGCAGGTGTTTCAACACCTTGGCCTGGTACACCTGTAAGGTGGCCCTGGCGTGTAAGGCGGTGGCAGCCTGTCCAGCGGCGTGGTAAGTCCGGCCCGCGAGAGCGGACGAGAACTCACACGCCCTGGAGGGGAGATGGGGCTGATCCCGCCAGGTGGCAGCGCCGGGCGGGCATAGATGCACCGCGACAGCGCGCTCGACCTGCGGGACCGCCTCATAACCCCGGGCTGCACCGCCGTCGAGAGAGGCGAGGGGAGAGGAGCTGGGACGTGGACGAGAAGAGTGTGGGGCTCGCCAAGTCCTCACCAGCTCCTCATGCACCTCCGGGAAGAAAGGCACTGGGGGAGAGCGCGGCGGTGCCGCGGGGGCCCCCCCAGATACCAATCATCCAGCCTAGAGGGATCGGCCGGAGGTGTTTTGGGCACCTCCAGACCGATCTCCTTGGCGGCTCGGAGGAGCATAGCCGACAGTTCAGCATCCGTCTCAGACGGGGCGGCAACCGCAGGGGGGTACCGACCCGCCGAGTCGTCAGCCTCATCGTCAGACTCTCCCTCTGATGCTGCAGCAGACATCTCGATCTCCTGGGGAGCGCCAAAGGAGATACCCAGCCCGCTGTACGGGGAGGTATACTGCTCTGGCAGCTCAACGGGACTGCGCGGTGACGCAGAAGTCCGCGGGGCTTTGGGGGCCGACGGAACATTCTGCACAGTCACCTGAATGTCCCCCAAGTGCCTCGTCGCGGCAGCCGAAAAACCTTGACGGCTCAACGACTTACTGCGGGAAGACAACAAGGGGTGCCTACTCATGAAATTTTTTTTTTTTTTGAGCGGCGGGACTTTAACGCAGCCATGGACATACGTTCGCAATGAACGCACGTACCATCCGTGAACGCTGCCTCAGCGTGCTCTCGGCCCAGGCACGTGAGACAGCGATCATGTCCGTCCAAAGAGGCGAGGAAACTACCGCACCCGGAAGCGCACGGCCGGAGAGACATACCGGGAAGATGTCCTCGACAGCCGCGAGAAATTCACTCTTTTGAAATCCCGGTCCGCCCAGGGAGAAACCGCGGCACAACCGTGCACTCAGACGGGGCGCTCGCTGGAGTGCGGGAGGCGTTGATGCCGTGAAAACGGCAGCCCGCAGGATTAGGCTGGCGGCTGCCGACCGCTCTTTTAGATGAAGCTCTTTTAGTAACTCGGCAGCACGCCAGCAGAGAGAGTGTGAACTCAGGAACTCTTTTTCTTTTTTTAAATGGCTCAGAAGACGAGGCTCCAAAAGCAAAAGTCTGAATGAGTGGTTGCACGCCGCCATCTTATATACTCGTATGTACGGGGGAGTGGCTCGCCATGCAAATACCACTCGCCAATGTTCATGAATGTTCATTGGCCTTTTGAATAAGGCTTGGAGATGATTGGACTCTCAAGCGAGTTCCCATATGTAACGTCGTAGTGAAACGACTGAAGGGGAACTTCTACATCACTCTCGTCTTGACTGATTATTGTGGGGAAGAAGTGGGCGTTTCCGCCCCACTCTAACCTAATGGCGAAATACTGAGTATGTGCAGCCTTGAGTTTAACATGTGCAACCTTCCGTTTAACATGTGCAGCCTAGAGTTTGTGGAGTTCTCCTCGGATGGAACTACATAACACGTCAGCCTACTCTGGGTGTCTTGCCCACAATCATATATGAGCTTTGCAGTTCATAGCAACGAATCGCACACTTGTAAATCACTTCTCCCCTCACAATGCACAATATATGTAATTAGATTCATTTGAGAGATGTAGTGTCAGTTTGGGAGAACTTGGTTAATGTGGAATTGCAAATAAAAAAGCATGCACATTGCGCTTAAATACATACTAAGGGAAGCACAGCAGGCTACATTATTTACATTTCAGTCTTTTTTACATTTTACATTACATATTCATTCTAGTTCGAAAAACGATTTACTTTATATTAAGTTAACTGTCATATATATATATATATATATATATATATATATATATATATATATATATATATATATATATATATATATATATATATATATACACTCACATGGGCGTCACTAAGCGATTAGCTCCATAAACTATATATAGATTTGTGATCGCCTCACTCCCCTTCAAATTTCACGAGAAAATTGCGGCAGTCTTCGATCGGCTCCTTCCGTTTTTTTAGCGCGCTCTTCTTATCAATCGCAGACCGCTGCGGTGCTTACGAGAAACAGTGGACAAGTGTGTGTTTATTAATAGATCACCACACCACAACGGGTTTATTGTTTCCGAACGCAAACTTTATAAAACGATCATGTTTCCATTTTCATTTAAACATGTAACTTCCAATATAATGCATACTCCAGTGCATGTGGCAATGGTTTGCACATTAATGTGTATACAGCATGCAAAAGTGAACTTAGCGTCCGATGACCCCTTTAAGTAAAGAGGGTTGTACTAGAAACGCAAACCTCAATTTTGTATTTGTAGAGTAAACAGGTGTGTGTGTGTGTGTGAGAGAGAGAGAGATTTGAGATTTTAGAAAACAAAGTCCATTAGATTTTCCATACAGTAATAAAAAGAAAAATCATACCTAATTCTTGTTTTAACAAACCTTTAAAGATAGTCCCCATATTACATTCAGTTCCAAATTCAATTTTCTGTATTATACTTAAGTAAATAGACAATGACCTATAATAAAATTGACATAATAAAATTGACCTATAATAAAATTCAGTAAATGCCCCATTCTTGTCTTTGCTTTAGACTCTTTAAACCCATAAATAAACACAGGTATACTAAACATTTCATTAAAATCATCAAAAATCCTTTTCAACACTTCAAACAGAGATTGCAACCTTTCACAATATATAAAACAATGGAAAATAGTTTCTCTCTGCCCACAAAAATACAACTATCTTTTACCTGAGGATTTAAAATAGAAATGAAGGCATTCACTGCAACAATGCCCTGCAACAATGCCCTGCAAAATCCTCCACTGCAAATCTCCAACATACTTTGATCAGTGGTGGCTTGTATAATATACCCCACATAGGTTTAAAATTAGAAACATTACATAAATGACTTCACCATGGAGTATCAGACCGATGTACCAACTGTTCTTTGTTCAACACCTTTACACACATTTTATAAAAACATTTTCCACTAGTAAGCATCATATTTCTGTCCTTCAAATTTTTTTGACACTGTTAAGGGAGAGTTAATATCTGTATCTGGTAAATCTGGAGCAATCATCATCTCTGGAAAATGTTCCTCAGCATTTGGTCTTTGTTACTGTTGAATAATCATATAGAAGCATCCATTCTTCTTCAGATAAAGAGCCTCAACATTTTTCCAACATCTGTTCAACTATTCACTCAGATCGAAGTCCAAGTGAGTTAGTGCAACAGTATTTCTTAAGTCTCTTCTTGGCCACTTCCACCAAATCCTGTTCTTGCAACAACCTTGTTATTTTCATCAAACACATTTTCGAACTCCTTCATAAAACAAGGAGATTCATTTCCAATCTTTTTTTTTTTTTTACAATCTGTCAAAAACAATTCATTGCATAATTCCAGCTTTCCAAACACACTCAAAAGTTTAAAAGCTACATTAGTCCATGACCATTTTTGATACAATATATTTTTTTAACAAACTGCAGTCTAAAGGCCACTTTCCGGCTTGCAAGATGTATTAGACCTTGTCCTCCCTCCTCTAAAGGAAGATACAACACACTTTTAGGAAGCCAGTGTAGATTATTTAAAAAAAATAAATAAATAAATAACAAGAGATGTTTGAGTCTTTTCTAACAGGCCCACCGGGGGTTCCAATACTACTAAGTGGTGCCATAGCAGGGACGCCACTAAATTGTTAAATACAAGGATTCTCCCCCTAAACGACATTTTTGCTAAAAGCCAGTTGCACCTTGCCAATCTGCCTTGTACTTTTGCTAAAACATTTTTCCAATTTTTCAAAAACATCATCTTGATCATTAATTAAAACAACTACATCATCAGCATACGCTGACAATTTTACAGGCATCATATTTGAAACCATAAATACTCTCGCTTATTTGATTTAAAAAAGGTTCCAAAGCAATTGAATATAACATTCCGTACATTGAACATCCCTGTCTTATTCCTCTTCCAACCTTAAACGGAGAACTCAAGCCACCATTGACCTTCAATATGCTTTCAATGTCCTCATAAAGGATCTTTATCATATCAATAAAACCAGGAGGAAAACCAAATGCTTTAAAAGTATTCCTCAGATAACAAGGATTTTTCCTGGTCTAATGAAATCAGACCAAATTTTAAGCCAAAAATCTTCTTCAGGTACTTGAGGTAGATCTTTATAAAATATTTGTGCCAATAAATAATTTTCTTCATACTCACTTGCATAGAGCCCTTCATAAAAATTAACTGCTCCTCTGCATGTATCAAATATTTTCATGAGTTCCTTCCCATCAACAGATCTTAAACAATGAATTATTCGACTTTGTCCATTTTTCTTTTCCAGGCCAAAAAAATAAAATAAATAAAAAATCTAGATGGGGTATCCATTTCGGATATATTCTGAAATCTCAATTTCACCAAAGCCCCTTGTGCTCTAACTCCTAATAGAGCAGCCAACATTGATGTTTTCTTCTTCAATGACTTCAAATGATCTTGATTTCCAGTGGACCCACATAAATTCTGAAGCTCCACAATACCAATTTCTAAATTCTTTATATACCCAACAATGTCCTTTGTTACACTGAAAGCATATTGATTACAAAACTGTTCAATTTGAATTTTTCCAGCATCCCACCATTGTTTCAATGAAATAACATTTTCTTTTTGCAATTTCCAATTCACCCAAAAATATCTAAAATATCTATCTTTATTTCTTACTGAATTAATTTAAACAGAAGTAATCACCATAGAATGATCTGAAAAACCTACTGAACATATCTGACAAATTTTAAAACACTGAGACTGAAACTTAATAAAATCTATGCAACCTAGCTTAGGCAATGTGATTTTCTCTTACATGTGTCCATGTGTACTGTCTTAATTGTTATGCAGATTTTCTCAAATATCACAAAGTTCATTTGATACAATGAGCTGTAACATTCTTTGCCTTGAAGCACCATGAGGCTCAAGATGGTTCCTGTCTGGCAGTACACTTAAAATCTCCACCAATGATCAAATAATGATCTTCACATTGCTAAATTGTATTTTTAAGTGTATAAGAGCTTTCATTCAGGGTTATTCCTTTCTCAACAACCTCATTCACTTTTTCAATCTTGTGTGAAAACAAGACGACAGCACAGCTCATCCTTGATGCAGACCATGTGCTGTTATATCCGACAACTATTCTGATCGCTATACTAACCTCCTTCACTGAGCCAACCAGCACTCCTCCTAAACTAGCCATGACCACCAGTCCAAATAAATTGGCTAAACCTCCCTAAACCCACCCTTCCCTCTACAATTGCTCACACACCAGATCAACAAGATAACACAACAATACACATAAAAATAGAAAGTACAGACCGTAAAGTTGAGAGAAACCTCAGTCACACTCTCCACACGCTCCACAGACACCCACACATGCACAAACGCGGAAAGAGAAAGAGAGATTAGAGATTTACAAATACTTTATTACAATTATACAAACATAAAACAATCAGCAAGTCTCAAAAAACATCACATTAAAACAACAACTTATTGAGGATTAAATTATGCTCTATAACAGAGCAGAGCACATCCTTATAACACCATATACTGGAAAATTTTTCTAGATCACTCACCAATTTATAATAGTTAAAATCAATTTTTATATGCGCTTTTAACATTTTGACACAAATACAAACAACATCAACATCCAAGGAACCTTCTATCTTATTTCATCTACTCATGTAAATGGCCATCTTAGCTCTTCCCAAAATAAAATTGAACAATTGGCATTGTTCCCTCTTTTTCTGGGAGTATCTATACCCCAAAATAAACAACTGCTTAGAAAAAACTATACCAAAGGAAATAAAAAAAACAAAGGCATGAGACGACAACAATCCATAAAGCAATGAAACACAGTCTCACGAAAAGTACAAAAAGGACAATCATGAATAACATCAGAGTTCCTAATTGAAACAAAAGAATCAACAGCCACAGCTGAATGAAAGACCCTCCACTGTAAATCTGCCACTTTCTTTAACAATGGGGGTTTGTAAAGTGCCCTCCACTCAGGTCCAACATCGTCAGATAAAGCTAAGCAGGCTCTCGTGTCAGCTCTCTCATTCAGCTTTTCCTTATTCAAAATCTTCACCAACATTCTATTCTGTCAGTGTCATGTGCACATACATTTGAATCAACAATTTTTAACAAAAGGCCACTGCAGTCCTTAAAATCTGGAAAAATGTTCACCAAAGGAAAACAATCATCAACACAGGGTTCACAAACACCATCACAGAAAGAGTGCAATAATGACTGTTCAGAAACCGTTAAAGCCCCAAGTGCAGCTCCACATGATTCCTGTCTAATCTATTTACTGTACAATTCCAATCCCCACGTATAAATAAAAATTCATCATTACTACAATCTTTAATAACATCACTTAAAATGTCTAGGAAAGGCAATCTTTCTGCACCAACAACTGGAGAATATACAGTGATAAAAACAAAAGATACATTTTCATACACTGCTCTGATTTTTAACAATCGACCCTTAATAAACTCCACACACTCAACAGACTGGGGAATAAAACATTTAGAAAAGAGAATCCCCACTCCACATCTATTACTCGTGTTATGACTCAAGAAAACATTACCCTCCCATTCTCTCTTCCAATCAACTTCATTATCAGCAGTGCTGTGTGTCTCCTGTACAAAAATAACATCCAATTTTATAAGTGAACACAGTCTGAAAAACAAAGCTCTTTTTCTTTCATCTCTAGCTCCATTTAAATTCAGAGTGCCTAATTTTAACTCACTCATAAAACAAAACAAAAAAAGAAAAACAAAACCAAATAAGAAAAATTACACATAATCACCATCTTCTAATTGTCTCTTAGCCTTCAGAACAAGTTTCTTTAAGCGATACAACTCTTGATCAGTGAAGGATTCTCCTCCATTTTCAGTTTGTTTTTAACAATTTCTAACCGAATCAATAAAAAGTTGTAAATCAGGAAAAGCTGTCTCAATTTTCTTGCTCCTTTAGTATTTTTTAGGAAATTCTTGATGCTCGCCATAATGTATCAACCTTTAATTTGGGATAATGACGGTGAAGAGGCTAAAGAGCCTTCATCAGAGTCCACCGCAACATCACTATCAAAAGATTGTGTGCTCTCTTGAAGAGGAAATTTCTTTATTTTAACAGAAAACTGACCCCCATCTCCAATTTTTCTCTTTCTTTCATTGTCTTTAATCGAGGTATCATCAACAAGCATCTCACTAGCATCAACCACAGAGCACCCTGCCCTCTCCATGTCCTTCTGAGCGCCAGAGGAGACTTCTCTCTCCGTTTCAGACTCCTGTGGGCTGTTCTCAGCTAAGCAAAAAAGCTGACCATTGCTTGTCCTCTTCCCTTTATCTGAAACATTTTGATCTTTTTCCTGAAGAACACTTTATTCCTTCTGTTTTAGTCCCTGATTTTCAGTAGGCTCAGTCTGTTTCTGTTCTTAAGGATCATTTTGTTCACTTAAATTTTCCTTTTGAGATTTGGAACATTTATCTGTTTTGTGTTCGTGATTTTCTAATAAATCCTGTTCTACTACTTGAGCTTCATTTAATTTTTGTCCCCGAGAAACATTTTGTTCATTTTGTTTTTTCCTTTGAGTTGTATTTGCTCAAAACATGTCTCTGAGTGTCACTGGATTTATCTTTTTCTTGAGATTTGTTTGATTCACCTTGTTCTACATTCCTATTTGTATTTTCAGAATTGAATTCTGGACAAGAACGAATGAGATGACCCTCGATTCCGCATCCAAATCATTTTTTTCTTCCACTCTAAACTTGAGCACCAAATTTAACTCTTCATTATCTTTTAGAATCATAAAGACTTGTCTTCTAAATGTAACCACATGCTTTAATTGCGGAGATTTGCATCCGAGAGAAATTGTTCTAATCGGCGACATTAGCTGCCCATGTCTCGAAAGTTCTCTCGCTAACATCTCATTTCCGATAAACGGAGGAACTTGCGATAAAACAATTATTTTCGCGGGACTAACAAGCGGCACTGCTTGAACAAATGTGTCTTTAACCACTACACCTTGTTCAACAATCGTTGCAACTTTGTCCACACTGTCAACAAAAATCACAACTCCATTGTTCATCCTAGATGCAGATTTAATACTATCATAACCGACTATTTCTCCGACTGCCAGCACGCAGTCCTCCACAGAGCAGTCTATAGTCGGGCCCCACCCCTGCATCTCCACACGCCGACATGACTCCTGGTGCAGAGACCGGTGGCCGCCGCCACACAAACATTAGCTCGCTTAAAACACACCACTAAGATACCAACAAATATCCAAAACAAAAACAAAAAACACCATAAAAAAAAGTTAGAAATAAAGGATAGAAAAGGAGCACTCACGCCAAACGCTCACACTCAAGCCTCCGCCCACTCGCTCAGCACATGCGCACAGAGAGAGAGAGAGAGAGAGACCTTTCAACATCTCTTTAATTACAATCCATTAACACAAACTATACACCATTAAAACAAATACATTACATCATACATGCATAATCTTTCATAAAAAAAAATATATATAATATATTTCTAGAATGAATTAAAACAGCTTCTTTTACAACAATATGTCACAACCTCCCTCTTCACTGGGTTGACATAAAACATTTCCAACACCCCATAAAGAATAGAAAGATTCAGCATCATTCACCAATTCATAATACTTATACTCCATAACCAACCTACTTTTAACCTTGAACATACTCAAAGGATCAGTATCACTGCTAAACAGCATTTTACTCTTTCTTGTCAGCCAAATTGCCATTTTTGCCTTACCAAATAAAAAGTTAATCAAAACAATTTTACTTTTATTTGCAACACCATATTTGGGTCCAAAAATGAAGAAACTATTTGTAAAAATAAACCCAAGATTATTACTCAAATCTCTTAACACACCAAGAATTCCTAATAACCTTGAACACCCAATAAATATATGAAAAACCGTTTCTGAAAGTCCACAAAACAAACACTCTTCTCCTAGCAAAGGATTTAAATGAACTTTATAACGGTTTGTAGCCAAGATCCAATGAGAAAGCCGCCATTGCAAATCCCCGCTTCTTTTTTCAATTGGTTTTTTATATAATGACCTCCAACATCCTTTGGGAGAAGTACCTAATTCAACAAAATTGGTCCATTTGGTCTCTGGAAGATCTCTCAAAGCTCTTAAATTTAAATATTTGACACAAACAAGATAAAGGGACTTCTTAGATATAGTGTCAAAATGACCAAGCTCAGGTGTTTTAAAATAAAGTAATTTTCCATCAACCTCCTGCCAATCTTCTACATTTACAACCACATTAATGCTAGGGAAAACATTCTCAACTATTTCCTCTTGCAATGGTATTACAGGAAAGGACTCTTGAATCTCAGATAATAATTTTTTAACAGTCCGAACAGAATGGATACCAATCTTCATGGCCAAATTTTCTGCAGAAATCCATTGGTCCATTGACCAAAGATGACAAATTTTGCATATTCCTGCTTTAACCAAACTTATGCAGACACCCTTAGATTTTAAAATCACACTAGATAAAAGAGGATTAAAAATTAAAGGTTCTTCTAGAACCCACTCATGAGTTATTTCAGACTGCTCTCTTTTAACCATAAATATTTGCCATGCATTTAATACTGATGCATAAAAAGAAGGGAGCCCATTAAAGTCCACTTCCTTTAAATTCATTAAAAAGAGGTGTCTATCCAAATTCATGTGCCCCACTCTATTTAGTAAAACACAAGCTATTTCTATCCAGTTCTGAGACTGGTGATAGAGGAGTCTTTGTGCAGTCTGCAGTCTAAAAGCAGCTACTTTGGACTTGATGTCCATAAGGCCTTGGCCTCCTTCACTCAACTGCAGATACAATACTGACTCTCTTAGCCAATGGTGTCCATTCCAAAAAAAATTGACAAAAACTTTTTGAATTTCCCTTAAGAATTCATCTGGTGGGTTCAACACAATTAGTTTATGCCATAAGACAGAGGCGGCAAGATTATTTATAACCAACACTCTTCCTCTATAAGATAGTTGAGGTAAAATCCAGTTCCACTTTGATAATCTATTACAAATTTTATCTTTTACACCTTCCCAATTTTTCCTTTGATACATTTCTGAACCCCAAAAAAATGCCTAAAAACTTAAAACCATCCTTTTCCCACTTCACATTTCCAGGAATAGTAGGTAGAGGTAATGTTCTTTTATCATTGCACCAAAATGCTTCTGTTTTGCTCCAATTCAATTTTGCAGATGATGCTCTCTCATATAAAGATACACTGTAAATAACAATATTGATGTCTCTTTGATCTTTCATAATTACAGTAATATCATCTGCATATGCTGTTAACTTAAACGCATTGCAGTTACCATCAATCTTTAACCCAGACAGATCTTTCCTTAAGAGAGACAGAAGTGGTTCCACTGCTAAAGCATATAATTGACCAGACAGTGGGCATCCTTGTCTTATACCTTTAAGTAACCTTATTGGTTTACTTAGCCCATCACCAATTTTTAGGACACAAGAGGCATTCATGTATAAGAGTTTGATCCAAGAAATAAAAATATCTCCAAACCCAAAAGCACTCATGGTTTCAAACAGAAAATCATGGTCAATTCTATCAAAAGCTTTTTCCTGATCCAGGAACAGAAAACCAACATTTACTTCATATAATTCAGAATAATCTAAAATGTCTCTGATCATAAAAATATTATCATATATTGTTCTTCCTGGAATGCAATAAGATTGATCTGGATATATTAAGTCACCAAGTACAGTTTTCAGCCTGTTAGCCAAAACTTTGGCTATTAACTTATAATCAGTTGTTAAAAGTGACACAGGCCTCCAGTTTTTAAGCACACTCAAGTCACCCTTTTTTGGTAATAGTGTTAATACTGCCCTTTGGCAACTTATGGGAAGGCATTTTTCTTTAAAACACTCTTGGATAACTTCATAAAAGTCTCTTCCAATATAGTTCCACATAGCTTTATAAAAATCCGCTGATAATCCATCAATTCCAGGTGCTCTACCCAGCTTCATCTGTTTAACGGCATCAGTCAACTCTTCAAAAAAAACAGATCTGTCCAGATTCTTACTCTGCATTTTGGTAAGAGTAGCCAGTTGTTGTAATAGCTGCGAAACACATTCAGTATCAGTTTCTTCTTTTCTGTACAAGTGTGAATAAAAGTCCACTGCAATCTTTCTCATTTGTCTTAAATCAGATGTCTTCAGTCCATCAGGTGTTTTCAAACAATACATTTCATTTTGTTGTTTTGAAACTTTTTCTAAATTAAAAAAATAAGCTGTGGGAGCATCCATCTCATTTACAAACATAAAACGTGATCTTATCAGGGCACCTTTAGTCCGCACTTGCAACAGAGATTCTAGATCTTGTTTCTTTTCACATAAAATTCCAGCTGAAGTTGAATTAGAATGCTGAATCATACCAGATGTAATGTGAGAAATCTCATGTTCAATTTCAGAAACTTTTTGTTTAATTTTTTTTGTTGAAAAACACGTATACTGCTGACAAAAAAAAAATTATTTGTGTCTTTCCTATTTCCCACCACTGTATAAAATTATCAAATTCATTTTTCTTAGAACCCCATTCATTCCAGAACATTTCAAATTTCTCATGAAATTCTTTCTCTTTCAACAATGCAACATTAAACTTCCAATAAGAGCTTTTACATTTAGATTGTGTCAAAACAATACTAACTGTAATAAGATTGTGATCTAATAGACAACATGGAAAAATATTACACCCCATTATTCTGTTATTTTCAGCACGCTTGACATAAAACCTGTCAAGTCTTGCTACACTTATCATTCCCTGTGAAACTTTTGTCCATGTGTATTGTTTCAAAACCTTATTCCTATCTCTCCATACATCTACCAGATCATTCTGAATTATAATACTTTTTAAAGAAGAAGCTGACACAGGATGTGGTTCCTCATTATTCCTATCTAAAAGAAAATTAAAAGTACAATTTCAATCCCCGCCAACAATAAAAAAACCTTCCACAGTATGACTTTTTTAAAAAAATCTCCTAACTTTTTAAACAAGAAGATTCTATCTGATCCTTTATTTGAAGCATAAATATTTATAAAAGCAAATAACTGATTATCAATTTTAGCATTCACCATAAAAATATGTCCCTTCTCTATTTCTATTTCTGATACAATATTAACATTAAGGTGGGTTGAGAATAAAATAGCTACACCTGCACTGACATTTGTGCCATGGCTTAAACACATTTTTCCTTTCCACCACAAGTTTAAATCAGACTCATTCTTTATGTCGCTATGAGTTTCTTGTAAAAATGTTACTTGAGTATCCTTAAGCCTAAGAAATTCAGATAGTAAAGCTCTTTTCCCCCCGTCCCTCAACCCATTTACATTTAAAGATCCTAATCTAAGAATCTGCATTACAAGGGAGAGAGAAAGGAAACACAGAAAATGACAGAAAAGCAAAACTAAAATAAAAATAGATCCCACACACGTGATTCATTTTTTCCTTTTTGGCAAGCTTTCTCAGCCGAAATCTTTTTTGTTTTGAAATGACGTCATAACCAACCTTTTTCTGAGCAATCACCACTGATTTAATAAACTTATTAACATCAGGGAAGAAGTTTACAACATCAACCTTCTTCCCTTTAGTTAAATCCAGAAACTCATTTAATTCTTCGACAGAATAGACGTCATCTGACGACTGACTGCAATCGATCTCTGAAAACTCCGAACAGTTATCACAATCCTCCATCGCTATCTTCATTCTCCACAGACGCATTAGACTGTAACCCATGAACACATTCGTTATCTTTAACAGCAACAACGTCATCCTTCATAACACTAGGGCCAACATCATCACCACCTCGCATAGATGTAAGTAAACTCACTCACCTCTGACTTTGGACTTGGAACTATAGCACTTTGCTTGGCTGAAGAACCGGCCTGGGAAATAACGCTGAATTCACCTTCCGCAGCCGAAACCAAAACCTCCGAATCCTCTCATTAGCCCCACTTGGCATTTGTTTTTGTTTTTCTGTAGTCATAACATCCTTTACCACTGTAAGCCATTTTTCCTTAACTAAACTTTCATTCTTTTCGCTTTGATCAATTTGCTCATCATTAATTCTAGCTTGCTGTCCATTTTCTAATTGTTTCTTATGCGGACACGTAAACTTCTTATGTCCCAAATCTCCGCATTCGAAACAACGCAAACTATCTGTAGTTGCAAAGATCATTTAAGAACTGTCACCATGTTGAATGCGAAACGAAATATCCAAAGACTCAGATTGCGCATTTAAAAACATGAACACTTGTCTTCGAAAAGACAGCACATGTTTTAAAGCGGCATTTTTTCATCCGAGCGGAACCATTTTAACGGATCCAGCAAACTTTCCAAAGCAACTTAATTCTTTCACAATTTGCTCATTAGAAATGAACGGAGGCACGTTTGAAATGGTGACCCTAGTAGCAGGTGCACGCAAAGGCATTACTTGCAGCAAAGTGTCAGAAACAACAATTCCTTTTTCAACAAGGCTGTGTACGAATTTCTCATCTTTTAAAAACACCACCACAGCCTTGTTCATTCTGGAAGCCGAAACTATATTTTCATGCCCTACAACCTCGCCCATTGCTAGAAGCACGCTTTCTACCGTAACCGCTTGATCTGACGAAACCTTACATCCATTTTTGATAGAGAAGCCCGGCGTACCCTCACCTAAGAGAGACGCCATGGCTTCCCTTATCAAAAAAGGAATCACACCAGTGTTCTTTTTTTGTTTGTTTGTTTGTTTTTTTGTTTTATATTATTATTTTTTGTTTGTTTGTTTTTTGTTTTTCTGTTAATTCCAAATAATATACCAACACGTGAAAAGTTAAACCCCAAAAACCATAAATAAAAAAGAAAAAAAAATTAAATTTGAAACCAAATCAAGCGTACCGCTCTCACACCCCACACCACGCTTCCGCTCCCAGCATGCAATCCACACAGAGAGAGAGAGAGAGAGAGAGAGAGAGAGAGAGAGAGAGAGAGATTACAAATAAATAAAAAAATGCTGATCACTCAATCAATTCTAAAAGCTATACTAAAAATATGATTTCAGTCTCGACTAGTTTAATTTGATCTCTCTTATTTGTGCAAGGCAAAAATCTGGCAAAAGCATAATTGAAGATGAGATAATAAGATGAGGGGTCGATTATCTATGTACACACAGAAAAAAAAAAAGTTTGCTTCAGCGGTTCTTTGGTGTGATTGTGGTGCTATATAGCACCGTTAGTGTATAAAGAACCGGTCAAGCCCCTGTCTGGTTCTTCAGCGGTTCTTTGGGGTCGTAAAGGTGCTATATAGCACCACTGCCATACAAAGAACCTGTTAAGCCTCTGAATTTGACAAACCTTTTAAAATATGTGCTATATAGCACTAAAAGTGGTTCCCCTATGATTACAAGCCAAAGAACCACTTTTAGTACTATATAGCACCATTTGTTTATATAGAATTTCAATAATCAATGCTAACCCTAACCCTAAACTAAAGCTGAATCCATTATAACACTCTTGACATGATCTGAAACACTTATCAGAGGCCAACCTACTTGTAATTGCCTTGGAAGCAGAAGAGGGTCCAAAGACAAAACACTCTCATCTTATTAGTCTTACTAGTATTAAGGTGAAGAAAATTGCTTGCCAACTAGGCTCTAATCTCACCTAAACTCTGAACCAGTCCATCAAACCTTTAAGAGCCATTTGGATCTATTGGAATGTATAACTGGGTGTCTGTATATAAATATATCTGTATATAAATTATAATACTATATTTACGAAAAATTGCACCCAAGGGGTACATCATATGATGAAAACAAAATAGGCCCAAGTATAGACCCCTGTGGCACACCACTATGTAATTTAGCTGATGAATAACACAAACTTCCAAGGCAAACTGAGAAATATCTACCCTTTAAATATGATTTAATCTAATTTAGTACCATAATCAACGGTATCAAATGCAGCTGTGAGATCAAGTAAAATAAGGATAACTACCTTTCCAGAATCAACTGTCAATTGCTTAAAACTAACAGGGACATTTCCACTGAGTAAACTACTAAAAAGATGAGTAAGATGAGTATTACCTAAAATATCAAACAAATTTAACTACAGCCGAGGAGGGTACTAGATTAAATTAAATCATATTTAAAAGGAAAATGCAGCATCAAAAGAAAAAAAAATATGATCGGACAAACACAATTGATCTACCACAACATTAGCAATTTATTAGAGAAACCCAAAGACAATACAAGAGTATGGCCAGCTCTGAAAGATCCTGACACAAATATACATCTGTATATAAAAATAACCAAGTATAAGAAAATTATCACAATAACGGTAACAGAAAAATCATCAATAAAATCATTATTATACTTTGGGGGCCTATAAATAAGCACACATAGCAATGAAAAAACAGATTCATCTCTAAATGATTGCATTTCAAAGCTAGTATGGATGTCAGTTGAGTGCATTTAAAAATGTACACTATTGGAAATCCTCCACCTCTAGGTGAGGTGAGTTTAAACATACAGTATCATTAAAAGGACAAAGTTCAGACAAAGGACTTAAGTCCAAAGCATCAAGCCAAGTTTCAGTCACAAAAAGGAAATCCAATTTTTTAAAATGGAAGTTTTATTCGTCATCGACCACGCCACCTTGACTGAGATGGTGTTCAACTTGTAGAAAATTCATACACTTATTTTGTCTGAGCGTTCGAAGATTAATGACATTAACTCCTCTGTTCAGATGATGTGAAAGCCGTTGGACATGCCGATAAACTGAAAGCATCCCATTAGTCTCAACCTCAACAGGTACGAGCCATGAATGTCTTCCCCAGAAATGAAATGGTCCATATGCAGCACCAAATCATTCCTTTGCGTGGCCCAAAATTTGTTATATTTAATCAGAAGTCCTCCTCGTTCCACGTTTCTTACAACCTTTTCTTCCTTTGCTGGGAACACCGTTGCCGAAGCAGCACCGCAGCAACCGAAAGTAAAACCACGGGATGAGCGAAACCTCAATGACCAGAGTCTCGCCAATAGGCCTATAGATGTCCGAATGCTCAAATGAGATTGACAATACTAACGCAACATTTACCACTTTGCAAAGAGCACCACAGAGTTGAACAGGAAGAGAATAAACATGAACAAACAAAGCAATTGCAAGGCCTGACGACATGCAGACAAACACGCTGGCGCCATCTTAAACATATAAACGAAATAAAACAAAGGTGTTTTCTTTTTAAAAAAGCAGTGCGCTTCCCGCAAAGGATAAAGCCTGTATTCAAGTATGTTTAGGCCCAGTTTTACAGACGTGGCTTAGTTTAAGCCAGGACCAGGATTTAGTTAATTTAGAATCCTCACCCCCGCAGCCATGTGAGGCACTTTTTATTATGGATGGCTGCACTTTATTAGACTTGTTTTGGACTGATGAAGAGAAACACCCATCTATGCCATTCTAAAGCTTGGAAGTGCCAGGATAATTTTTAACATAACTCTGATTGGATTCGTCTGAAAGAAGGAAGTCACATACTCCTAGTGGGTGAGTAAATAATAGGCTAATTTTCATTTTTGGATGAACTATCCCTTTAAACTTACCACTACAAATATGACAACTACCAATGTGTAATAATTTCATGTCAAATACTCACCTAACTATAAACAGTCTAAACACTTATTGAACACTTATAGATGAATTATTTGTTATATTCCCTCATCTCCTCATTCCTCGCTCCTTGCAGTAGGCAATCCTGACAGAACACCGGACCAATAAAAATAGTTTATTTGTGTGTGTTTCCCCTCGCCGCAATGTTTACCCCCCTCGCCCACAAGGACCTTTCCCTCTTGGAATTTGCAGTTGAGTTCAGCCAGCTCACCATTTTTACGCAGTTGACAATGTTGTGCTGAACTCACTGTTCTGGATCTGGGCAAATTACCACTTACCAGAAACCACCGGACTGAGCTGGAGGAACTCTATCATCTGGTGTCTGGAGAGTGTCTATCCCACAGCAAGACCTAGAGCCCAGCACACCATTTCACCACTGCACTGATCCTAAGCCTGAGCCCACCACAACAGATGAGACATCGCTGCATGGAGTGACAGAGCTGAGGATCGCCATGGAGCCGATGCTGCAAGTGACGTCAGACCAGGTGCAAGAGTCAGCTACATCGTCTGCCACAAAATAAAAAGCCGTGAACAGCGAGACTGCGAAGAGGAGCTTCACCGACTGAACCATGGCTGAGGGTGAGCTGACTCTGGTCCTGGAACTGTGGAACACTGAAGGAGAGCTTATGGATTTATGTGTTGACCTGCCCCCTCTCCTCCCTCCTTCGTCTGAGCCCTCTGTCACTCCTGATTCCACGTCAAGCCCGGAGAGGGCTGCTGTTCCTGTATATGGCCCAGGGAAGGCTCATGTCCCCATGTCAGGCCCAGAGAGGGCTATTGTTCCCACGTATGCTGCTGTTCTCAAGTTTGGCCCAGGCAGGGTCACAGATCTCAAGTCAAGCCCAAGGAGGGCTCCTGTTCCCAAGTCCTACCCAGAGTGGGCTTCTGTTCCCATGTGTGGTCCAGAGAAGGCTTCAGTCCCCACGTCAAGACTAAAGAAGTCTTCAGTTCCCACACCAAGCCTAGAGAGGGCTGTTGTTCCCATGCCCAGCCTAGAGAGGGGTGCTGTTCCCACATATGGCCCAGGCAGTGCTCCAGTTCCCATGTCAGGCCCAGAGAGGACTCTTATGGCCCTGTCTAGCTCAGAGAGGGCTCTTGTTTCCCTGCCCCTTCCCCAGAGAGGGCTCTCGTTCACAAGTATAGCTCAGAGAGGGCTGGGCTGGCCTTCTGTTCCCAAGGCCAGCCCAGTGAGGGCTTTTCTGGATTTCCCTAGTTACCTGACGAGGTGAGGAGGCCGTATCGAGGCACTAGAGCTGGCACTAAGCTAAAGACTAAGTGGCTAGCAAAGAAGTGGTGATATAAGCCTTCGGTACCTTCTGTGATTATGGAAAATGTGAACTCACTACCGAATAAGATTGATGAACTGACTGCGCTGGTGAAAAATGTTAAGATCTACAAAGAGTGCAGTTTGATGTGCTTCTGTGAAATGTGGCTCACGACTACTATCTCAGATGCTAACGTTTAGCTACATGGCTTCCGTACAGTCAGGGCGGATAGAGACACAAAAACCTGTGGGAAGGGGAAAGGAGGAGGACTCGCTTTATACGTGAACACAAGGTGATGTATTCCTGGGCATATGAGTATTAAAATCTCCAGCTGCTGCAGGGGTATTGAACTTCTGGCTGTAAGTTTTTGCCCCTACTACTTGCCTAGAGAGTTTGGACATGCGATTGTTGTCATTATTTACATCCCTCCACGTGTGGATGCGGAGGTAGCATGTGATGTCATCCACTCAGCTATTGCTGAACTACAAACACAGCACCCCAAGGCGCTTGTGTTAATTTCTGGGGACTTTAATCATGTGACTTTGGACACAATACTACCTGATTTTTCCCAGTATGTAGACTGTAATACCAGGGAAAATAGATAATTTATCTACTGTATGCAAATGTAAAGGATGGATACAGCACCACCCCGCTGCCTGCATTAGGGAAAGCAGACCACAATCTTGTACTGCTTCAGCCTCGCTATAAACCAAAAGTAAGGAGATCACCCACAGTCACATGCTCATTCAGGAAGTGGTCTCATGAGTCAGAGTAGGCTCTGAGAGACTGCTTTGGAAATACAGACTGGGATGTATTGCAGGGGTCGCACAGTGGGAACACTGAGGAGGTTGTTGACTGCACTACTGACTACATCAATTTTTGCATGGACCTTGTTGTTCCAGTAAGAACTGTACACTGTAATGCTAACAAAAAGCCTTGGATCACTAGTGAAATTAAGGATCTTCTAAACCAGAAGAAGAGGGCCTTTAAGAATAGTGATCATCAGGAGCTGAAGCATGTACAGAAGGAATTCAAAGTCCAGCTTAGGGAGGCGAAGGAGCAGTATAGTAGGAAGTTGGAGCAGAAGTTAATAATAACATTTACATTTATTCATTTAGCAGACGCTTTTATCCAAAGCGACTTACAGTTGGGGAATACATCAAGCGATTTGTCCTAAAGAGGCAAAACGACTTATGAAGTGCTCAAATTACCATATAACAGGCATTGTTCAAATAAGTACAAGCTAGAAAGGGAAAAGAGTAGAAAAGTAATTTTTTTTTTTTTTTTTTTTAAGTCAAGTAGTGTCGAAAGAGATGGGTTTTCAGCAGTCGCTTGAAAGTTGTTAGGGAGTTGGCATTCCAGATAGCGGTGGGAAGATCATTCCACCAGCCAGAAACAGTGTAAGAGAATGTTCTGGAAAGTTTTTTTTGCCTCTTTGTGATGGTACAATGAGGCGTCGCTCACTGGCGGATCTCAGAGTTCTGGGGGGAGTGTAGATTGGTAGCAGTGAGAGGAGGTAGGCGGGCGCCGAGCCTGTGGTTGTTCTATAAGCAAGCATCAGTGTCTTGAATTTGATGCAAGCTGCAATTGGGAGCCAGTGCAGGGTGATAAAGAGAGGTGTGACATGGGCCCTTTTGGGCTCGTTGAAGACCAGTCGTGCTGCTGCATTCTGAATCATTTGTAAAGGTTTGATTGTGCATGAGGGAAGACCGGCTAGAAGAGCATTGCAGTAGTCCAGCCTGGAGATGACCAGGGCCTGGACAAGAAGTTGTGTGGCCTGCTCAGTTAGAAAGGGCCTGATCTTTCTAATGTTGTGTAGGGCAAACCTGCAAGATCGAGCAGTTTTAGCAATGTGGTCTTTGAAAGTCAGCTGGTCATCAAAGATAACACCAAGATTTCTGGCAGAACTTGATGGGGTAATTGTTAAAGTACCTAAGTTGATGGTGAAATCATGCTGTAGAGTCGGAGTGGCAGGGAGTCCATGCCAAGTTGAGTTGTAGATGATGTTCTTTCATCCACTCAGAGATGTCTGCCAAGCAGCCTGAGATCCGTGCAGCTACTGTTGGATCATCTGGTTGAAATGAAAGATAGAGCTGCGTGTCATCAGCACAGCAGTGGTAAGAGAAGCCATGTGCCTGTATGATGGGCCCCAGTGATGTAAATGGAGAAGAGGAGGGGTCCAAAAACTGATCCCTGAGGAACCCCAGTGGCCAGATGATGTGCTTTGGATACCTCCCCTCCACCAGTGAGATAGGATTCAAACCAGCGAAGTGGAATCCCTGTGATACTCAGTGATGAGAGGGTGGACAGGAGGATCTGATGATTGACTGTGTCAAAAGCAGCAGAAAGATCCAGCAAAATGAGTACTGATGATCTGGAATCAGCTTTTGCAATCCGCAAGGCTTCAGTGACTGACAGCAGTGCAGTTTCAATTGAGTGGCCACTCCTGAACCCTGACTGGTTAGCATCCAATGAACTGTTCTGCACGAGAAACAGTGATACCTGGTTAAAAACGACTCGTTCAAGTGTTTTTGCTGTGAATGGAAGAAGAGAGATTGGTCTATAGTTATCTGTAAGTGAAGTGTTTAATGTAGGTTTTTTGAGCAGTGGGGTTACCCGAGCCTGCTTGAATGCAGTGGGGAAAGTGCCTGTAAGGAGAGATGTGTTGATAATGTGTGTAAGTGCTGGTAAGAGTGAAGGAGAGATTGCTTGGAGAAGGTGAGAGGGGATAGGATCTAGTGGGCATGTTGTAGGATGGCTGGAGAGGAGAAGTTTGAATACTTCTGCCTCAGAGAGGGGACAGAAGGAGAAGAGTGGGGTGTTAGCTGTGAATGTTGTCAGTATTAGTTCCTGTACGTGTGGAGCCAAGAACTGGCTGCTGATAGTTGTAGTTTAGTCAGTAAAGAATGTGGTGAAATCGTCGGCTGTTATAGAAGTGGTGGGAGGTGGTGCGGGAGGGCAGAGGAGCGAATTGAATGTTTTGAAGAGGTTACGTGTGTCTGGAGCATTGTTGATCTTGATGTGGAAGTATGAGGATTTGGCAGTATGGACTTGAGCAGAGAAGGATGAAAGCAAAGACTGATACATACTCAAGTCAGATGGATCTTTAGATTTGTGCCATTTTCTCTCTGCTGCCCTAAGTTTGGACCGATGTCTGCGTGTGATGTTAGAGCATTGTGTGGAGATAACCGGAATGTATTGTAAGCACATGATAGAGGTGGAAAGAGGGTACAAGCAGGGAGTGTATGAAGGGAAAGTTAGAAGAGTACCTAAGTGCGTTGTCGGTTTCGTTGCTCGGTTAAAGTCACGCAGGAAAAAGTCGCAGGTCTTTACCCTCTTCGGTCTTCACACGAGGAGGCTGAACACGGTGGCTGAACGCTTCCGCATCAGCTCACAGATAATGAATATATACACAAGCTACTGGAATTGGAGTGATAACAGCTGGACACGCCTCCTGACTTAAGCCCAAAGTCTAGATCTATGCAAATGCCTCGAATCAAAACGAATCAAAGATGCTTAAGTGCCTGCAGGATTTCAGCAATACTAATTTCAATAAGTGCAATCGAAAGTGCTAATTAAAACGAAACAACAACACTACAAATAGGCAGAGAACAAAAAAATACTTTCTAGCACTACTTAATAATTTAAACCATACCTATGGCAATAGTGTATTAAGCAAACACTTACGCGCAGTCGCTGTTGCTATCTCCGTGGACAACAGTGCTTCTCCCAACAGCATGAAGGAGGTGTCGGAGGGGATGAAGACAATCACTGGGTGCAGCTCAAAGCAGGGTAACAACATTGAGGGAGGTGTGGAGAGAGCGAACCAGCTGAACAACTTCTTCAACAGGTTTGATTACCCCAATTTGTTTCTCCGGTTCTGTTTACACTGTACACGTCAGACTTCCAGTGTAAGTCAGAGTCTTGCCACATCCAGACGTTTGCGGATGATACTGCTATTGTGGGCTATATAAGGAATGGACAGGAGGAGGAGTACAGGAAACTGATTCTGGACTTCGTATCATGGTGCACCTCAATACCACCAAGACCAAAGAGATGGTGGTGGACTTCAGGAGGCCTAGGCCCTTAGCTGGAGTCTGTGGCTATCAACAATGATTGTGTGGAGATTGTAAAGGGTATTTGGGAGTGCAGTTGGATCAAAAACTGGACTGGACAGCTAACTCAGATGTTTTGTACAGGAGAGGTCAGAGTGGCCTGTACTTCCTCAGAAGGCTGGCGTCCTTTAACATCTGCAAAAATGTTTTATCAGACTGTGGCGAGTGTCCTCTTTTATGCAGTTGTGTGCTGGGGAGGTAGCATTAAGAAGAAGGATGCCTCACGTCTGGACAAGCTGGTGAGGAAGGCAGGCTCTGTAGTGGGCACAGAGCTAGACAGCATGTTATCTGTGGCACAGCGATGAGTATTGAGCAGACCCTTGTCAATCATGGATAATCTACTGCATCCACTACACAGTATCATCTCCAGGCAGAGGAGCAGCTTCAGTAATAGGTTGCTGTCACTGCCCTGCTCCACTGACAGATTAAGGAGGTCATTCTTCCAAAGTACAGCTCTGCGAGCCTGGAGGCTCACAAATCCACTCCTCCAGCTTCACCTCGTCCCTCCGGCTCTGTCAGTCTCATCCATTCCTTTGGCTATACCTTGGTCCTTTGGATCCATGCCTTTGCATCAGTTGCCTAAACCATCTGTTCAACCTCTGCCCTCTGGATCACCCTGGCTGATTGGCTCTCCATCCCCACCTCAGGCTCCTCCACCACCATCGGCCGGCCCCTGGAATCATCAGCCATTCCTTCTCCATGGCTCCTCTCTCTGTCGGTTCCACTGTGGCGAGAATATTATATTTTTATAATATATTAAAACGTACTAACCATAAGTCCAACATTTAGCAAGGCAGGAAAACATTTAATCTACCAGAGGGAAAATGTATTTCACTATTGTAAGTTAATGCTGTTAAATAGAGTGGAAAAGTACGGTCTGAACCACGGTCTGAATACCCACTAACGTGGAAACTAGTAATCTGCAAACAGAAACTTTCTGTGTAGGTGTAATTCGCGGTCTGGGGTATTTCCCCCAGTCTTCCTTGGAAAGTCCATCACCACATCCCTGACCTACAAACGAGCAATCTGCAAACAGAGAAACCACGATGAAAGTCAAACAGAAAAGTCAGCACATTCTGAATGCACCGCTTGCGGGCCACATTATATTGAAGTAGAAATCCAAGCAGCAGAAGCAACCACACTCGCTAAGTTACGGTGGCTGGGAAGTGCAAAACAACATTACAAAGTGTAAAACACTTTTACGAAGCTCGAGACAAATTTACATTTTGGAAAACATTTTTACCTATCATAAAACACAATTACATGGGAAAAACGATTTTACCAAGGACAAAACAAATTTACATTTTAGAAAAAAAATTAACAAGACGCAAAACACTTTTACCAGTCCCGAAGCAAATTTACAATGACAGATTCTTTACGGAAAGGGAATGTACCACACACCAGAAGTGACATGGTGAAAGGTGTTGTTGTTGTTGGTGAGCGTGGTGAATTCGTGTTGTGAAGTAAATGGCGTCAATAAAGTTTATTCTGACTGAACATGGACTGCGGCCGAGGGATGTTTTGCCCGTTTTGTGGCAAATACATGAGCAGCTTAACACGGTTTTGCTTTAGGTGTGGTCGGTGTTTGGAGTTTCTAAAGGACGCGGACCAGACGGAAACACCAGACATACTGCATCAATGTGTTCAATATATTAACGAGGGCCACTCGTACGCTGTAATCGTGGACATGATGTCAAGGCTACACAGTGTAAACATCTGCTTGAGGACTCTTAAAAGTAAACTGAACGAAGCCGGGTTCTACCGCAGAAAGGATTATTCCTCTCCAAACTGCCTGAGTAACGCCATCAGATTGAAACTTCGTGGACCTGGACAACTATTTGGCTAACACACGATGTGGCAGGTACTTAAACAAAAGTACAAATTTCAGGTGAAGAGTGATGATGTGATGAATTTGCTCCGGAAGCTTAATCCTTCGAGGGTGTGAGAGCAGAACATGCAGAAAGTTTACAAGAAGAACCTACCATTCAATGGGACCTAACTATATGTGGCACGCAGATGGCTATGATAAACTTAAGCCATTCGGTTTGGCCATATCGGGATGCATAGATGGATTTTCACGTAAAGTACTGTGGCTTGAATGTGGACCAACAAATAATAACCCAATAGTGATTGCTCACTATTTCATGTTATGTGTGCGAAACCTCGGTGTCATCCCCATGAGACTGAGGACTGATTGCGGCACTGAGAACGGTATAATGGCTGCAATTCAATGTACGCTACGCCTCCATCACAGTGACTACTACTCTGGCACATCCAGCCACATGTATGGCTCATCTATAAATAACTAGCGTATTGAGTCCTGGTGGTCTATATTTAGAAAGGGAAGGTGAGTGGTCTTCATAAAGGGTCATTGCATTTTTTGGTCATTACATTTTCTTCTCAGGAACAAGTAATGAAAAACAAAAAAAATGAGCACAATAAATTTCAGTACAGTACAAAATGTAAAACAAATACAGCCCTCCAGGAAAAGTAGTTGTTCCTGAAAGAAAATCGAATGACCAAAAGATGCAGACCATACATTTCTTTACGACTAACCATTGATTTTATTATTCAAACATATGTGTATATGTTCAAAAATATAACTACAATTTGTATCAATTTCTATAGGTCTCAGCTCTGGATGGAGTTATTTGCAGACCTTAGAGAAGCTGGATACTTAAACGGGAGTCATGAGCATCAGTGTCTATTGAGATATTGCTTTGGTGATGTTATTCAGAAGGACTTGGATGAGTGTGCGAGACTGTGGAACAGTCACAGGATTCACCATTCCAGAACAGCAGCATGTCCAGGAGGAGTGCCCAATGAACTCTACTACTTACCACACAGGTGATACATTGGTAATACACAGATAAAAGTATTATTCTAACGTTTTAGCTTGTACATGTAGTTTGTACATGTATTTGCCATTGGGAACGCAGAGTTGTCCAGGAACTGTATCTTTGGCGGTGGTTCCAAGCCAGATGGGGGAAGTGAAGACAGCCTAGTAGCAAACATCAAAACACCTTCCACAGACACAGCAGCCTGGCCTTCTGCAAATAAAAACAATTCAGATACATAATTAGGGGTTTAAGCTTGAAGAGTCTTGGCCTTTTTTCCTTCTGATTTAGGTGGTTACGTTATTGCTAAATAAAACACTGTCTTTAAATGCTTATGTACTTAAAGGCCAGAAATGCTTTGTCATGGATTTTCTAATATAATAAAGCCATAAAATAATTGTGAAGACTGAGAATGAAAAACCAAAAAGAGAGGTTGTCTTTGTTTTGCTTTATTCTCTGCAGAGAAGAATGATCTGGTTTACACACAGCAGGCTGTGAGCAAAGAGATAAAGGTGGAGCTCACAGACTAGAGTTTTATAGTCAAAAGAATACATTTCAAAGTAGCAAAATCCCTCTTCTAACCAATTAAATGGTTGAAAACACATCACCCCTTCGTATCACTTGTCAATTTGTTAATGTCTGGTCACTTTCAGACTAGCCCGTCCCTGGTACAGTACCATTATTAGAAATTAGTTCACTCTTACACAATATCCCAATCATTATATTCTACTTATAAGAACTAGTGATTATATTTCAAAGGTTAATTGATTAGAAAACATATGTGACTTAAATGTAATCAAGTGAGATTAATATAATCAATTTGTTATATGTAACATATGTAATTAGTAGATTTTAAAAATTTCCATTACACTCCTCCCTTTTGATCATTCTTTGATCACTTATGGTTATTAGTAAATAATAAAAGATACATGCCCTTATAGCTAACATCAAGTGTGTAAATTCACAAAGATTCAAAACACACCATCACTCTAATAAGGGTAAAAAACAAACATTTGACATTGTAAATATTCTTGACCTATAAGGAAACTCAAAGAAAATCAATAATACGCTAATACTTGAACATAAACCTAAATCCAGTGTGGTGTTCAAACAGAAGAAACTTTCTTTACATTTCTGTCGGGTTGCATTATCTCGTAACATGTACAATGACCTGCTTTAGACCCCCTAATATACAATTCTTGCTTACTCTTCGTCTTTACTGGAAGTGCTACAGTTGTCGGTTTTCTCAGAAAGAGTCATGTTACTCTTGTTACCGCCCCAGACATTATACATTACCATTTGGTGGGCCACAGAAGTTTTCATGGTTGAACTCACAGCTTTATCTTCCTCTACTATTTGTCTAGTTTTTCTACACAGTTTGTCACCTATTCTCCTCTGGTAGCAGCTATATAGGATTGGGGTGAACGAATATCTGGCGTTCCACCACAATGTGTCGGCTCCAAGAAGTCCCTGCTCCTCTACGGTGATGGGCAGAATCCGTCTTCTTGCTGTCATCCGAAATCGCCAGGCCTGATATCGTGCAAGACTCCCTCAGCTGGCCTGGGTAAGGCAGCCTTGACCTGCTGAGATATCTGAGAAAGAACAAGAGACCAATTTCGACAATAATTTAGCATGTCATCTTCACACAAGGCTGTAGAGGGCAGTGGTCGAGGTTCTGGTCCCACTCCAATTGATGTCGGCCTGCCAAACAAAATTTCAAATGGGCTTAAGTTAGACCTGGTTCTTTTCCGCATTCTCATGTACATCAACACAATGGGGAGTGCTTTGACCCAAGACAAACTTGTTTGCTCACAACACTTCGATTCACATCGTTCGATACAACCACCCGATTCCGGGTGATAAGATGTGTGTTTACGTATGACAATACCTAAAAACTGTCCAACCTGAGTGATGGCTTCATTTGCAAAAGGTGTGCCATTATCACTACTAATTTTTCTTGGTATTCCCCATCGGGGAATAATTTCAGACAATAGTGCTTTCGCAACAGCTCCTGCATTTTGCTTGGATGTGGGAAAAGCCTCCACCCACTTTGAAAACATGTCAATCATGACAAGACAAAATTTTTTGCCTTCAGATGGTGTCAGTTCAATAAAATCAAACATTATATGATCAAATGGTTGATTTGGAGGTGGGTGTGCTACTTGGGGCATTTCTTGCACTCTGCCTGCATTGTTCATGGCACAAATCATACATGACTGACAATATTTGTCTGCAAAGGAAGTGAATCCCTTCGTGAACCAATATTGATTCATCAGATCAAACATTCCCCCTTTACTCACATGGTCTAGGCCATGTACCAGTTTTGCATAGTGTGGGAAAAAGTGTTTTTGCAGACATGGCTTGTCTTCAGTGCTCAGCTAAATCTTGTTTTTCAGTTTGCACTCGGCCTTCACCCATTGCTTCTTCTCCTCTGGTGTTGCAAAAGCTTGCATAGCTGTAAGAGAATCAGAAGAAGGTGTGAATGAGTCATTGTTAACTGTAGCACATGTTAGAGAAAGCTCTGTTCTTGTGGCTGCGTCCTTGGCCGCTGTATCAGCTCGCTTGTTACCTAAAGACACAAAGTCATCACATTTGGAATGTGCAACGCATTTGCAGATAGCAACTGACTTCGGTAGCAAAATTGCTTCTAACAATGCTGCTATCTTGTCATGGTTTAGAACAGGTTTACCATCTGACTTTAAAAATTTTCTGTGTTTCCACAATGCCCCAAAATCGTGACAGATGCCAAAAGTGTAACGGGAATCTGTGTAAATGGTAACTGTTTGTCCTTCAGCAATTTTGCAAGCCTCTGTCAATGCTACCAATTCAGCCACTTGCGCAGAGCAATGCGCGGGGAGCGCTCCAGATGCTACTGTTTCATATGCGGTAGTTACAGCATAACCTACCCTATTTTTGCCAGTTTCTGAATCTCTAGAAGCTGAACCATCAACAAATAAAATCAGATCACAATTTTCTAAAGGGGTTTCTTTCAAATCTGGTCTTGGTGTACAGACCTGTTCCAGTGCTGCAACACAGTTGTGTTCCTCGCCATCCTGCTCTGTTGGGAGCAGTGTGGCTGGAATTTAGCACTGTGCAGCGTTTTATTGTGATGTTTGGCATTTCCAACAAAACTGCATTATACCTGAGCCACCTGGCAGCAGACAAATGGGATGTCTTCTGTTCTAACAGGATCATAGAGACAGCATGTGGCACTAACAGAGTTACATCAGAATATCCCACAACTTCCCTTGAAGCTAAAATAGCTTTCTCTGCAGATGCAACAGCTCTCAGGCATTTTGGCAAGCCTGCTGCTACTGGGTCAAGTTTACTTGAAAAATAGGCCACAGGTCTCAGCTTCCCCCCGTGATCCTGTAACAGAACAGAAGTCATGAATCCATTTTTCTCATCAACAGTTTGTACAAAACTTCTCTCTGGGTCTGGGAGTCCCAGAGTTGGTGACGTTTGTAACAATGCTTTCAACCTCTCAAATGCTTTTTCTGCTTCTGGGGTCCATGTCAGTTTGTCATGTGGCTGTAAGCCTCTCCCGTGAGCCAAAGCGCTCAGAGGTGATTCTTCTATAGCATAATTTGGAATGAATGTTCGACAATATGAACACATGCCCAAAAATGACATTAGTTGCTTTTTAGTGAGAGGCTTTGGAATCTTTTGAATTGCCTCTTTTCCTCTTAAAAATGGTCGGAGATTCTCTGTACCCCTGACAGAGTCTCGTGAAAGTGTAAGATTTACCATTAAAATTGAAAGCGAACCAAAATTGGCTGTCTTTGTGAACTGGCACAGAGAAGAAGGCATTGGATAAGTCAACAACTGAGAACCACTCGGCATCGCCTGGTACTTGTGACAGGATTGTGTAAGGGTTTGGGACATTTGGAGCTCGTGCTTGAACCGCTTCATTCACGGCCTGCAGATCCTGCACAAACCGCCACTCAGTTAGCTGGCCTGCTTCTCTTATCTTTTTGACAGGGGAGATAGGTGTACGCACAGGGGAATCCTCACACGGCACAATCACTCCAGCTGCTCTCAATGATTCGAAAACTGGTTTTATTCCCTCAATAGCCTCTCTTTTGAGGGGGTATTGAGGCTTACATGGTCTATAATCAGACTTTGGAATAATTCGCACTGGTTCACAGTTTTTAATCAGTCCCACATCAAATTTAGACGAGGCCCAGACAGATTTTGGAACCTCTTTAAGAGCTGGGATGGCTGTCATTTCAGATTCTGTGAGGAAGCAGTGGTCTGCTATTGCGCAATCAATCACGCAGACTGTGCGTACAGCTGTAACAGCAGGCTCACTCAAACGCATTCGGTATGCAGACAGCGTTGGGTTGTATTCAACATTTCCCTCTACCGGTTGCATCCAATTCACATGAAAAACACATGCTTTTACAAAAGAACCGATGTCTTCCCAATGGTCACCGTCCGCTTTGGACAATGACACATGTGGAAGAGAGTCCACAACATCAAAAAACTGTTGCTGTTCGTTTCTCAGTTCAACAGTAACCGCACATTTATTTTCTGTCCAAAATAACCATTCCAAGTCTATTGTGTCTACACATTGAAACCATTTCTGTTCAAACATCTCATCTTTTCCAAATGATACATGTGCTGAGCAATGTAAATCAGACAATGGCATGATTTCAGAATTAGGTGAAACTGTCTTTTTCAGCATTGACAAGTCTTTCACATAATTCATCA
The DNA here is from genome assembly GCA_036247105.1 of Cirrhinus mrigala. Lineage (NCBI taxonomy): Eukaryota > Metazoa > Chordata > Actinopteri > Cypriniformes > Cyprinidae > Cirrhinus > Cirrhinus mrigala. Next base: position 47,083,845 of record CM070009.1, read on the forward strand.
TTTTGCAGTTTCCACTGATAAACATACAACGGTGATTCTTGAATTACGGCCAAAGTTTGAATTTGGCATTGGACCGCTTGAATCCCGTCTGGACTGCATAGTAGAGAAATACCCAGTCTGCATAATAAATCTCTTCCCAACAAATTTTGAGGACAATTTTCTGATAAAAGAAAACAGTGCTTAAAGCTCATGCCATTTTCATCTTCACATCTCAATGGTACAGTGAAATTTTCTCTAACTGTATGACCTGATGCAGAAGTTGACCATACATAATTTCCACTCAATTTTGGAATTGGATCTAGCTCATCCATTCTAATTACTGAGTTGCTAGCCCCGCTATCAGCCAGGAAAGTCATTTCAATTCCTTTTACCCATAACCTAACTTGTGGTATTTGTTTATATGCTAAATTATTCAGGTGGCTATATGTGCCTACCTTTTTGTCAAGAAAAGATTCTTTATTTTCTCATCGTGCAATGTGATTATGTATCAGAGCAAGCAAGTTTACTTCATTGCTGTTAGCTGGGTTAGAGGTGTGTGTGCATTTGGTTCTTATCTGTTTCTGCTGTGTGGCCGCTGTGGACTTTGCTCCCGACTCCCCCCTCCTTCTCTGCTCTCTGGTGTGCAATTCTCTGCTGTCAGTCCGCTTTTGCTTTCTCTTTCGCTGGATCAGCCGCCGCTTGATTGATCAAATATGGACAAGAAATTTTCCAATGTCCTCGTTCACCACAAAACCAACAAACATCTGGATCCATTTGAGACAGTCTTTGTCCCCTTCCTCTTCCACGCCCGCGTCCTCGCCCCCTGAAACTTCCTCCTCGTCCCAGGCCACCTTTATACATTGTCAAAGCTGTCAGCTGAAGCTCCTTCCCTCCTTTTCGTCCACCTTTCTCCTCCAACAGCCTTTCAGCATGCAAAGCATATTGTCTAATTTTCTCCAGTTTCTCATCCTCCCAACCGATGCAGGTTTGTTTGATGATTGTCGCTATTTCCGGTCTCAGTCCACTCATGAGGCTGCTTCGTAGATGAGATTCCCACATCTGTGGAACATCCCCTCTGTCGTCTGGTTCCGGCATTCCGCTGTATCTGTTGAACGTGTCATACAGCCGCACATAATAGTCGTCGACAGACTCATCTTTCTTCTGGGTGCAGTTGATCTTGGTAGCGTTTACTTTAGCTGGAAAGTTGTCCTTGATTTGTTGGCACAGTGTTTTAACTGCTTGCCTGTACGTTTCGTTGTCATCGTGTTGCCAGTCTGCCTGGCTCCTCCGGGGGTTGGTGGTGGGAAAATGTGGTCTTATTTTATGCCAATCTGTCGCCCCCAGCTTGAGCATTAGTAGACACTTCAGTTCCTGCATGGTGGGGCTGAACTCTTGGCAAAACATGTCCAGATCAGTTGCAAACTTTTCTCCTCAAGTCTTTGGGATGAGGCAGGTGTGACATAGCCTCTTTCAAATCTCTCTCATTCCATGGTCAGAAGACCATCACAGTTCCCTCCGGTCCAGACACTTGAATCATGGGGAGAGTTGTTACGTGCTCTCTGTTGTCCCGTAGTTCATCCTCATACAGGCTGTCTGAGTCCAGCGTCAGTTTTTCAAGAGACCTGGATCTGGTTCCGATGCCAGTCGTGGAGTATTTCACCTTTTTAACTCCATCTCTCACCGTGGATGGTCTGGATGATGAGGGAGCTGTCGAGGTCATTGCAGAGGCAGGCGGTTGTTCTCCTTGCGGTTCGAAGATTTGGGCTTGTGTCTCATTGGGCAGTGGAAGTATCGGTGCCGTAGCAGCAGCGCTGTAAGACGGAGGCAGTGGTGGTGGTTGTTGTGGTAGTGGCTGGTGCAGCTGTGGTATTTGTCGATGGGGGTGAGGCCAGGAGTCCAGATCAAAGTCCACTTTGGCACACTGCAATTCTCTGCAAGGATAGAGAGAAGAAGAATTTTGAACAGTATGATCTGTTCTTTTATTTTCACATGTCGCAGAATTAGTTTTCTGCTCGTCTCTAAATGGCAACTCTTTTGAAGCTTGTTTTTTTTTTTTTTTTCTCGGCGTTCTGCCTCTTCTAGCCAGTAATTCAAGTACTGCCTATGTTTCTGAAACTTATCTTTTTGTTTATTTTTCAGCTTTTTTTTTTCTTAATTTGTTTTCATGTTTTTCCAGACTCTCTTTTACTCTGTTCAGAGCAGTTACGCTAAATGTACCTCTTTTTGGAAAACCATGATTTTCAACCCATTCAGGTATCACTTCCATAATTCTTTTCCCATATTTCTTTTTCATATCTTTGTAATTCTGACTGTCCAAATCATCGAGATCGATCTCAGGTTTGACATTTCTGGACCCCATTTTTCACACCCCAAGACTTTTACCTGGAACGCGTCCTCTTTCCCTTCACACGCAGTCGTCACTGCCGTGCGGCTCTGCACTTCCCCGTACAGAGTCTTGTTGCCCCCTGTTCCTGCTAACCCGCAGGATGGTCCTACTTAACCCGTAGGACTTTCCTACTTACTCGTGAAATCTGGGCGGCTTGGGCTTGTTTTCACAGAATCCAGGAATATCAAACCTCAAATTTTCTAAACCAAAAAGAATTACCCTTTTCCTTTTTTTTTTTTTTTTTTATATTTTCCCAAAACAAAACACTCTTAACACTTTAAGACAACTGGAGTTTCAGAATCAGTCTCACCGTTTTTTTTTTTTAGCACGCTTTCTTTGGTCCTTTTGGGGATCCAGCAGTGAAGGTTCACAGGGCCCTATATAATAAAGCCATAAAATAATTGTGAAGACTGAGAATGAAAAACCAAAAAGAGAGGTTGTCTTTGTTTTGCTTTATTCTCTGCAGAGAAGAATGATCTGGTTTACACACAGCAGGCTGTGAGCAAAGAGATAAAGGTGGAGCTCACAGACTAGAGTTTTATAGTCAAAAGAATACATTTCAAAGTAGCAAAATCCCTCTTCTAGCCAATTAAATGGTTGAAAACACATCACCCCTTCGTATCACTTGTCAGTTTGTTAATGTCTGGTCACTTTCAGACTAGCCCGTCCCTGGTACAGTAACCATTATTAGAAATTAGTTCACTCTTACACAATATCCCAATCATTATATTCTACTTATAAGAACTAGTGATTATATTTCAAAGGTTAATTGATTAGAAAACATATGTGACTTAAATGTAATCAAGTGAGATTAATATAATCAATGTGTTATATGTAACATATGTAATTAGTAGATTTTAAAAATTTCCATTACAGCTTGAACCCTGATAAATGTGAAATTTAACTGCCATGTGTTTTCTTAACTAGTTATAAAAAACAAATAAACTAACAAACCTTCACAATCAAGGAGACAGTCTGCCCAGTAGCCCATGGTTTGACTTTCTTTAAGTCTTCGATAACTTGCCGAAGGGCTGAGGTCAGGTTTGAAGAGTATCTCAAGGTCAAAAGCAGTAAGTTGCTTTTCAGAGTGGCACAGGACAGGGGCCAGCAAAGTAGGGTGTTACTGTAGTGCATAATTATAATATTAATGTATACATAGGTAAAATAAATATACACATACAAACAAATACATATATATAGAGCATTGCAAAATTGTATAGGATGGTCAGTACAACTTACCTGGACGTGTTCTTTCTTTAGGCCCATAGTTAAAAGATTGCAGTTCTTTTGACTTCGAGCTTCTGTACTCCATGAACTGTTTGTACGATGTGCATGGTTGTTCTGCTGAAATGGACAGAGTTCTGTTTCAAAACAGAACAAAAAAAAATCATTATTAGCATTACTGATTTTTATTCACATGGCCTCAGATAGCTAGCGTTTTGCTACAATAAAAAATAAAAAATAACAACTTACTTTGCTTAGCACTGTCCGGCTGTCCAGATGTCCCCTGTGTTTCCGTCTGGTCCGCGTCCTTTAGAAACTCCAAACACCGACCACACGTAAAGCAAAACCGCCTTAAGCTGCTCATGTGTTTGCCACAAAACGGGCAAATTATCCCTCGGCCGCAGTCCATGTTCGGTCACCATAAACTTTACCCTAATAGCACACGTACATCTCGGAGATGTCTATTTGATGTCTGCATTTACATCTGCAAGACATCTGCAAGACGTAGTTTGCTCATCTGCAATACGTCTATTGGATGTTTCATATCAGATGTCAAATAGATGTCTATTAGATGTCTTTAAGATGTTTATGATTTAGAATGTATGTAAAACTGACATCTTACAGACATCTGCCAGATGTTTGTACACAGCAGATGCTTTACAGATCAAGAGATCTTTAACAGACATCTTGCAGATGTACATGTGCTATCTGGGTTATTTACGCCATTTCCTCCACAACACGAATTTACCGCGCTCACCACCACCAACAACACCTTTCACCGCGTCACTTCCGGTGTATGGTACATTCCCTTTCCGTAAAGAATATATTGTAAATTTGTTTCGGGACTGGTAAAAGTGTTTTGCGTGTTGTTATTTTATTTATTTATTTTTTTCTTGTAAATTTATGTAAATTTGTTTCGTCCTTGGTAAAATCGTTTTTCCCATGTAATTGTGTTTTATGATAGGTAAAAATGTTTTCCAAAATGTAAATTTGTCTCGAGCTTCGTAAAAGTGTTTCACACTTTGTATTGTTGTTTGGCACTTCCCGGCCACCGTAGTTTTCTGTAACTGAAAGAAAAAAATGCACCCAAAAAAAAAAAATTCATTCATCCATAGGCTATATGTTGACAATAATAGCCTATTTTAGTTAGAAAATGTAAGTGCCATTGCTTTTTTTTAAAAAAAAAAAAAATATATTGACTGAGGTTTCATAGATGTTTAGTTGTTACGCTTTCAAATTACTTGCCATCTGTCATGTATGTAATTTCACAGTATTTTCAACTCCTAAATTACTACACTACTCGCTTTACTTAGGCCGATTTATTTATTTTATTTTATTATTTATTTATTCATTTATTTGTTGTTTGTCATTAAAATTCATTTTAGAATAAGTGGATATAAATAGGTTGAGCAAAACAAATGTGATTATTTCAGATAACTTTTTTAACTTGAGGCAAAACTAAGTCATTTTGAGAAAGTTACTCATTATTACGAGAAGCTGAGGGTGTTTTCGCACCTATAGTTCGTCTGAGTCCTCAAAACGCTCCTGGAGCGGAATGGGGTGGGTGGGTGTTCTCCCTTGGTAGTAATCGCGGTGCGGAAAATTAGTCACCAATACCCACTAACGTGGTAACTAGTAATCTGCTAACAGAGACACCGACTTTTAGGGTCGGTGTAATCGGTCCGGGGTTTTTCCCCCAGTCTTCTTTGGAAAGTCCATCACCACGTCCCTGACCTACAAACGAGTACATTTCAAACAGAGAAACCATGATGACAGTCAAACTGAAAGTCAGCACATTCTGAATGCACAGCTTGTGTTTTTAGTCATACTGATGAGCAACACAGTCTCACGGCAGCTCGTGATTATCGTAAATTCCGTGACTAATGCTTGCGGGACACCACGCAAATGCGTGGTGGGTAAACAGACTTACTGCCTGTGCTTCTAAAAGAAATCAATTCACAGGGACTTTCCACCTGGCGCTTCATCATTTCCGGCTGACATTTGAGCGTGAGTAATGTGGGACACTGATGTGATAAAAGCTTCAAGCCGATCATCTATTTTTTTTACAGCATTACAGCCACCATGACAGGTGTTGAATTCAAGACTGAAATCACTAGAGTTTCTGCAAATTCTCTCATGAATGTGGCCATGAGAAACATCAGACAGGACGTTCCTCTTCTGAAGTCCTCTCACAGGTCAGTGACGGAGGATTTAGACAAAATTAATGTTAATAATATAAATCTGTTACAAACGAAACTGTTCTGAAATTATATTTGTAATGTATTTGTACATCATTTTTTACAGTGATGATTTTGAAATGTGTTAAGAATTTCAGTCTAGTTTTGACTAACGTCAGCAGTTAAATATACTGTGTTATTGAATTGATAAAGTATGCGTTAAGAAAGTTAAATATTAGGGCTCTCACTCTCGAGGACGGTCGGGACCCTCGGCGCAAGTGAGAACTTTGATTGGATGTTCAGTCAGTGCCCGAGAAGCAAAGCGAAAGTGATGAAAACTAGTAATTACTACACAAACAGAAGACTGTTACCTTAATCTATCCCACGCATTTCAATATGCCAATATTTTCATAACAACATGAGCCGCTTAAAATGAATAAAGTTATCAACATAACTGATATTCGACATGGTAAGCAACGCTGCTTTGTTTGTTTCGTATATCTGCTTATATATGGTACATCCTTGTTTCGATTTCTTCTTTTGATTGATGAATATATATTGATAACTGCATATATAGACAATTAAGGCTGTGTTCACACTTGGCGTCTTTATTTCAAACTGCCAGCGTCTGTTTTACATTATAATCCTATGGCGTAAACCGTCTTTTCAAAAAGGTCATGAGCGCTTTTTTAAAACACCACCGTCGGCGTCTTTTTCTGCAGCTCAGAGCGAGTTGAAAAAAAGTTCAAATTTTCTGAAAGAAACGCCCTACGTCAAACGCCTTTTTGACAGCTGACCAATGACAAGCGAGAAGCCAGAACTGACGTTTCCATAACAACAAGAAAAAATGGAGACGGTGCCGGTTGATAGACTTATTTTATTGTTGTGAACCGACATTCTCCTCCCGGTTAACTTCAAAATCCGACGTGCTGCCCACAAGGCTATCGGAGCCACGCATCGGTTTTTGAAGTTAACATGAACGGCTCTGCGCTTTGAGCGTCCTTGTTTTCCAGTCTCGGCTCGCAGATCCTTCCCGATCCCGTCCTCCTCTCTCTCTCTCTCCCACTTCGTTTCCTGTCTAAATACTGCCCTATCAAGTAAAGGGCAAAAATGCTAAAAAAAATAAAACACCAGCGCAAGAGCGATCTTCCCCTTTTCTCGAGATTCATACGATTGCAGCTGTTGTTATAGCAACAAAAGACGCCCTCGGCTGCAACACTGTCAGATTCGTTTTTTTACTAAAAAAAGCGCCGTTGTCAACTTTTTCTTGTCAAAAAAAAAAAAAAAAAAAAAAAAAAAACGCCAAGTGTGAACATAGCCTAATTCCTCTCACGCAGACCGCACGTGTTAGTTTGCAGTCGGCTGTAGTTTGAGCGGTGTGTTCAACCGCAGGTTTTTGGTCCAGACGCTGCCGGCGCGAGGAGACAACACCGTCGGCTTCTGTCGCCGCTAGTTTTTTGAAGTCGACTTGGTGTGCCCCGGTCTTAAGTATAGTAATATTAAGGCCGGGTCACTCACACTGCCGACTTCCAAGAACTAGCGGCGACAGAAGCCGACGGTGTTGTCTCCTCGCGCCGGCAGCTTCTGGACCGAAAACCTGCGGTTGAACACACCGCTCAAACTACAGCCGACTGCAAACTAAACGTGCCTTCTGCGTCTGCGCTAGAGGAAATATAAGATCTATATCAGCAACTATCCATAGTATAAATTCGTTATTCATAAGGAGAAACCGAAACAAGGATATAACATATATATAATCATATAAATGAAATGTAAACAAAGCAGCGCTTAATTACCATTTTGAATATCAGTTATGTTGTTAACTTTATTAATTTTAAGCGGTTCATGTTGTTATGAAAATATTCACATACTGGAATGCTTGGGTAAAATCACCTAACATTGAAACAGCCTCCTGTTTGTGCCGCCTTTATTTACTTAATCGTTTTCGTCACTTTTGCATTAATTCTCCGGCACTGACTCGTTCGCGAAACAAGGCGTCCAATCAGAGTTTTCACTCGCGCCGACGGTCCCGACGACGATTCAGCATGTCAAATCAGGCAAACTGCCGCCGCCGTGAGCCCGACTAGAGCAGCCGTGTGGAACACACCAAATACAATAGCCCGACAGACGCTGACCGACCGTCGGCTTAGTGCAGGGGTGCCCAAACTCGGTCCTGGAGGGCTGGTGTTCTGCAGAGTTTGGCTCCAACTTGCCTCAACACACCTGCCGGCTAGTTTCTAGTTTAGCTCCAACCTCAGTTAAACACACTGAACCAGCTAATCAAGCGCTTACTAGGCATAGTCTGTAAGACACCGGCTCTCCAGGACCGAGTTTGAGAACCTCTGACTTAGTGTGTCCCGGTCTTATTATTACTAACACTAAAGACACCGAGCATAAGTTTTATTGAGAATGTGTGTGAAGTTGTTGAATTTGCATGGAGTTCAGTGTTTGTATTTAACTAATTATAGATTAATTCTGATAAATATGTAATCTGTTCTTCTCTGCAGGTGAGACGAGAGCTGCTCCACGAATCTGTCTTGTAATTCCACAGACTTTGTTTTATTTAATAAAATGTAAAAATTATGGGTATGAAATGTTGGTGGAAAATTTATAGGACGCCTCAAAGCTGTCTCATAGTTTTTCACTTTATGACAACAGATCGGAAAATACGCCGTGATCCTCTTCACAGACAAACATCAGTTGAAGAAGAAAAACAAAATGGTCCATCGTGTCGTTCCAAATATGACTTTCCATCTTCTATGACATACAAAGAAGGTATTTTGAAGAGCATCTTAGTGTTTTAGTGTTTAGACCAGCATGAGGGAGATTGGGAGTGAACATCTAAACTCTGTAGGACAGTCAAATATACTGTGTTATTTTGCTAAACACATGCTCATGAAAATACATGCTCCAGATTCTTACCATGTCCAGAGTATAAGCTCATGTACAGTACGCAATTATTTTTGTTTCAATTGTCAAGTTGGAGTGTACCAAAATAGCGAAGCATTGGAGTTTAAGCATTTACGCTTTGGAGATTGTTACTGTTCCATTTTTTTACAGGAGTGTTTCTACATGTTGTCGTGCAGTAGAAAAGTGAGATAAACTCTGCTTTACTTTGTTTTCTAAGAAGTGTTATGTTGGACTTGTGGTCTGTCTGGAGATGGTGAAGGGACGATCGGCACTTCGAGGGACAAATGCTGTAAAACGAATTTTATGATCTGAGTTACAGTTTTTATCTGCATCTCACTTTTCAGCTGCTTTGCCATCAGGTCTTCAGAAAACCAATCCAGAACCAGATCGAGTCTAATGTCAGAAAAATAAACCATGAAACACAGATGTGACATCTTGTGCCTAGACTACAGTCATTTGCCAAGGGTTTTTGAATGCTGAGATTTAATCATCGGTCATCAGTCAGATCACTGATTTGTGAACTAAGATGGCCTGTATTTGTAATATTGAATGTGTTTTATCATTATTGCAATGCTTGAGGAAGTTCAGTGTTTGTATCGGTGGCTGTTAAGATTCATATTGAGGAATATGTCATCTGTTTATATATAATATGTAAAGTATTGTTCTCAAATATATTTTTAAGTAGCATATTACTATCTAATGTAAACATGATAGTAAATTACTATCGGTACTTTTTTTTTTTTTTTTTTTTTGATTAAACTTTAAATGTGTTGTGTGGACATTTATTTTTTTATACTTAGTGATCAAAGCTGATCCTATTGAGCAGAATAGAAGAAAGCAAATGAACCAAGAATGTTATGAAAATGAACAGGAAAACGGTATATATTTTGCATTTTCATTTTAATTATTTCATCTTGACAAACCAACGCAATTATTAAAAATACTCCAGTCCAGATCACCAGATTTAATTTTAGTCAACTGTTTTAATCAGAAATGTCATGTGGTAAAATGTAATTTTCAGTTTGTGTCAGGGTATGTTATTGTTAACTTGTCTTCTTATACATGTTTTATTGTATAAGAAATGAATACATTCCTGTTCAGCCCTGCAAAATCATCTCATTTACAAAATCATTGGTGCAGTTTTATAGGTTTACTTAAGCCTTCTTGTGTAAACCATTTGTATCGCTTTAGATTTGGGGGGAAAATAAACAACAAAAAAAAAAAACAACATTTAGCTGTGTGTTACAGTTGGTATTGTATGTAAATATATTTAGTTGTCAACGAAAATTTGGATTTAGTTTTACTCAGCTGTTCAAAGCCCTTGCGTTTGTAGGATACACAAATATTTGATATAAATGTAGATTTAAAAATGTTAATGGAGCAAATTTATTTAGGTAAAGATGGGTTATGGTAATATTTCATACAACCATTTAAACATTGAAGAGACAAAGTAACTCCATATTTAAGTAAGTGTATTTTTAGTGTTATGTATTCTGAAAAAAAGACTTCTGCCGCTTGTTCAGTTTATTTTAAATGAAAACACCAAATACATTTAAATAAATGTTTTCGTTGACAACTAAATATATTTCTTTCTGAAATGATGTTCTGGCACCATCTAGTGGTCAGATCAATGAATGAGTGAATAAATTTTCGAAATCTGAAGAAGGCTTAAGTAAACCTATCAAAATACACCAATAATTATGTAAATGTGCTGACGTTAGATTGATTTTTTTTAAGCTCTGACAAGAGTCACACGACAGTGTGCAGGACTGCACAAAAATGTTTATTTCTTATACAATAAAGCATGTATAAGAAGACATGCTAACAATAACATACCCTGACACGCAACTGAAAAATACATTTCACCACAGGACATTTCTGATCAAAATAGTTGAATAATATTAAATCTGGTGATCTGGACTGGAGTATTTTTAATAAATACATTGCATGGTTTGTCAAGATGAAATAATTAAAATGCAAAATGCATACGTTTTCCTGTTCATTTGCATCACATTCTTGTTTAGTTTGCTTTCTTCCATTCTGCTCAGTAAGAACAGCTTTGATCACCAAGTATAAAAAAATAAATTTTCACATGACACCTTTAAAGTTCAATCAAAAAAAAAAAAAAAAGAAAAGTACAGATGGTAAATTTCTATCATGTTAGATAGTAATATGGTACTTTAAAATATCTTTGAGAGCAATGCTTTACATATTATATATAAACAGATGACATATTCCTCAATATGAATCTTAACAGCCACAAACACTGAACTTCCTCAAGCATTGTAATAATTATAAAATACATTAAATATTACAAATACAGGCCATCTTAGTTCACAAATCAGTGCTTTGACTGATGACCTTCGATGATTAAATCTCAGCATTCAAAAACCCTTGGCAAAGGACTGTAGTCTAGGCACAAGATGTCACATCTGTGTTTCATGGTTTCTTTTTCTGACATTAGACTCGATCTGGTTCTGGATTGGTTTTCTGAAGACCTGATGGCAAAGCAGCTGAAAAGTGAGATGCAGATAAAAACTGTAACTCAGATCATAAAATCAGTTTTACAGCATTTGTCCCTCGAAGTGCCGATCGTCCCTTCACCATCTCCAGACAGAGACCAACCACAAGTCGGGCTCGGGCTCAATTTATATCATTTTACACGGGCTCGGGCTCAATTTATATCATTTTACACGGGCCCGGGTCGGGCCCGGGCCGGGCTCGGGCTCAATTTATATCATTTTACACGGGCCCGAGCTCAATTTATATCATTTTACACGGGCCCGGGTCGGGCTCGGGCCGGGCTCGGGCTCAATTTATATCATTTTACACGGGCCCGGGTCGGACTCGGGCCGGGCTCGGGCTTCCGCTCCAGCTTGCGCTCCGGCTTCCCCGGTAAATTAGCGGTCATGTGATGCGTATTGATTAGCTTGAGAAAGATGCGAAAATGGATGCTGAGGAGGTGAAACAGAGGCTTGCCTCTGGTGATTACGTTTTAGCAAATTTAGTTAGATCAGTACTATGCAGTACCGGCCAGTCGCAGCAGCAGTAAAAGGGGGGTTCAGTGCTGCTGGACGCACCATCAGTGAGCGCAGGAACGCGCTGAAACTGTCTTATTTTCGTTATTGCCAAAAACCGATCTTAATTTAGAACTTATCTTAATTTAATTTGTTAAGAAAGAGTCTTTTTTTTTATTGGCGCATTGGCCTATTTGTAGGCTGAGTGTACACCTATTTAGACTGCTAAGATGTTACGATGTTACAGAGGACTTATTATATTTATTTGTTCCAATTTCCAAGTGGCCTATAGCCTATGTTAGTCATTAATAAATTATGTTAAACATGTATAAATGACTCATTCTTGACAAAAGGCAAAAGAGCTGTGTGCTCGCGCATATTTGAATAATGTCGGGCTGTAAACGGGTTCAGGCTTTTAAAAAGCTGTCAATCAAAATTTACTTGTCGGACTCGGGCAATGTCGGGCCTAACTTTTAAGGCCCGATTACAGCTCTAGTATAATGCCATATCCATTGTAAAGCTGAAGATCTTTGCCCGAACCCGATGAAACCCGACGGGACCCGGTCGGGTCGGGCTCGGGCTTAATTTATATCATTTTACACGGGCCCGGGTCGGGCTCGGGCCGGGCTCGGGCTCAATTTATATCATTTTACACGGGCCCGGGTCGGGCCCGGGCCGGGCTCGGGCTCAATTTATATCATTTTACACGGGCCCGGGTCGGGCTCGGGCCGGGCTCGGGCTCAATTTATATCATTTTACACGGGCCCGGGTCGGGCTTGGGCTCAATTTATATCATTTTACACGGGCCCGGGTCGGGCTCGGGCTCAATTTATATCATTTTACACGGGCCCGGGTCGGGCTCGGGCTCAATTTATATCATTTTACACGGGCCCGGGTCGGGCCCGGGCCGGGCTCGGGCTCAATTTATATCATTTTACACGGGCTCGGGCTCAATTTATATCATTTTACACGGGCCCGGGTCGGGCTCAATTTATATCATTTTACACGGGCCCGGGTCGGGCTCGGGCTCAATTTATATCATTTTACACGGGCTCGGGCTCAATTTATATCATTTTACACGGGCCCGGGCCGGGCTCGGGCTCAATTTATATCATTTTACACGGGCCCGGGTCGGGCTCAATTTATATCATTTTACACGGGCCCGGGTCGGGCTCAATTTATATCATTTTACACGGGCCCGGGTCGGGCCCGGGCCGGGCTCGGGCTCAATTTATATCATTTTACACGGGCCCGGGTCGGACTCGGGCCGGGCTCGGGCTTCCGCTCCAGCTTGCGCTCCGGCTTCCCCGGTAAATTAGCGGTCATGTGATGCGTATTGATTAGCTTGAGAAAGATGCGAAAATGGATGCTGAGGAGGTGAAACAGAGGCTTGCCTCTGGTGATTACGTTTTAGCAAATTTAGTTAGATCAGTACTATGCAGTACCGGCCAGTCGCAGGAGCAGTAAAAGGGGGGTTCAGTGCTGCTGGACGCACCATCAGTGAGCGCAGGAACGCGCTGAAACTGTCTTATTTTCGTTATTGCCAAAAACCGATCTTAATTTAGAACTTATCTTAATTTAATTTGTTAAGAAAGAGTCTTTTTTTTTATTGGCGCATTGGCCTATTTGTAGGCTGAGTGTACACCTATTTAGACTGCTAAGATGTTACGATGTTACAGAGGACTTATTATATTTATTTGTTCCAATTTCCAAGTGGCCTATAGCCTATGTTAGTCATTATTAAATTATGTTAAACATGTATAAATGACTCATTCTTGACAAAAGGCAAAAGAGCTGTGTGCTCGCGCATATTTGAATAATGTCGGGCTATAAACGGGTTCAGGCTTTTAAAAAGCTGTCAATCAAAATTTACTTGTCGGACTCGGGCAATGTCGGGCCTAACTTTTAAGGCCCGATTACAGCTCTAGTATAATGCCATATCCATTGTAAAGCTGAAGATCTTTGCCCGAACCCGATGAAACCCGACGGGACCCGGTCGGGTCGGGCTCGGGCTTAATTTATATCATTTTACATGGGCCCGGGTCGGGCTCGGGCCGGGCTCGGGCTCAATTTATATCATTTTACACGGGCCCGGGTTGGGCCCGGGCCGGGCTCGGGCTCAATTTATATCATTTTACACGGGCCCGGGCTCAATTTATATCATTTTACACGGGCCCGGGTCGGGCTCGGGCCGGGCTCGGGCTCAATTTATATCATTTTACACGGGCCCGGGTCGGGCTCGGGCTCAATTTATATCATTTTACACGGGCCCGGGTCGGGCTCGGGCTCAATTTATATCATTTTACACGGGCCCGGGTCGGGCCCGGGCCGGGCTCGGGCTCAATTTATATCATTTTACACGGGCTCGGGCTCAATTTATATCATTTTACACGGGCCGGGCTCGGGCTCAATTTATATCATTTTACACGGGCTCGGGCTCAATTTATATCATTTTACACGGGCCCGGGTCGGGCCCGGGCCGGGCTCGGGCTCAATTTATATCATTTTACACGGGCCCGGGCTCAATTTATATCATTTTACACGGGCCCGGGTCGGGCTCGGGCCGGGCTCGGGCTCAATTTATATCATTTTACACGGGCCCGGGTCGGGCTCGGGCTCAATTTATATCATTTTACACGGGCCCGGGTCGGGCTCAATTTATATCATTTTACACGGGCCCGGGCCCGGGCCGGGCTCGGTCTCAATTTATATCATTTTACACGGGCCCGGGCTCAATTTATATCATTTTACACGGGCCCGGGTCGGGCTCGGGCCGGGCTCGGGCTCAATTTATATCATTTTACACGGGCCCGGGTCGGACTCGGGCCGGGCTTCCGCTCCAGCTTGCGCTCCGGCTTCCCCGGTAAATTAGCGGTCATGTGATGCGTATTGATTAGCTTGAGAAAGATGCGAAAATGGATGCTGAGGAGGTGAAACAGAGGCTTGCCTCTGGTGATTACGTTTTAGCAAATTTAGTTAGATCAGTACTATGCAGTACCGGCCAGTCGCAGCAGCAGTAAAAGGGGGGTTCAGTGCTGCTGGACGCACCATCAGTGAGCGCAGGAACGCGCTGAAACTGTCTTATTTTCGTTATTGCCAAAAACCGATCTTAATTTAGAACTTATCTTAATTTAATTTGTTAAGAAAGAGTTTTTTTTTTTATTGGCGCATTGGCCTATTTGTAGGCTGAGTGTACACCTATTTAGACTGCTAAGATGTTACGATGTTACAGAGGACTTATTATATTTATTTGTTCCAATTTCCAAGTGGCCTATAGCCTATGTTAGTCATTAATAAATTATGTTAAACATGTATAAACGACTCATTCTTGACAAAAGGCAAAAGAGCTGTGTGCTCGCGCATATTTGAATAATGTCGGGCTATAAACGGGTTCAGGCTTTTAAAAAGCTGTCAATAAAAATTTACTTTAACACGGGCTCGGGCTTGCGCGATAAATGAGCGGTCATGTGATGCGTTTCATTTAGTGCGAGAAAGAAGCGAAAATGGATGTTGAGGAGGTGAAACAGAGGCTTGCCTCTGGTGATTACGTTTTGGCAAAATTAGCCAGATCAGTACTGTGCAGTACCGGCCAGTAGCAGCAGCAGTAAAAGGGGTGTTCAGTGCTGCTGGACGCACCATCAGTGAGCGCAGGACCGCGCTGAAACTACAGTGAATACAATAAATTTCCTCCACAAAAATATGTAGCCTAATCTTGGTGAATAAAGATTTTTTTTTTTAATTATAACTAAATATTAATTGAGTCTTAAATGCATAATGCAGACAGAGTATATAGGCTAATGTTGGCATTATTCTCTTATTACATTTCAGATATTCACCGTCGCGTTGAGGCCGGATTGTGGAGAAAAGTAGCGAGGCAAATCCCGCGGAGCCTTTATCTTAATTTCGTTATTGCCGAAACCCCATCTTAATTTAGAATTTATCTTAATTTAATATAAGAAAGAGTCTTTTTTTATTGGCGCGTTGGCTAAGTGTATGCCTATTTAGAGCGCTAAGATGTTACGATGTTACATTGGACTTATTATATATTTTTGTTCCAAAAAAAGCTCACTTAGTGAGGCCTATAGCCTACGTTAGTCATTAATAAATTATATTAAAAAATGTATAAATGACTCATTCTTGACAAAAGGCAAAAGAGCTGTGCGCACATTTGAATAATGGGCTGTAAACGAGTTCGGGCTTTTAAAAAGCTGTCAATCAAAATATACTTGTCGGGCTCGGGCCGAATTTTGTCGGGCCTAACTTTTAAGGCCCGATTACAGCTCTAATCCATTGTATAACAAAGACCATTTGACATGCATCAACAAGAAAATTAAGAAGGAAAAGAGAGAAAGAACACAAAAAAATAGAAGAAAAGAGGATACAAAAGCATCAGTTAAAAACAAATAAATATTCTACGTATTTGACACTTCCATAAGATGTCACAGTGCAATTTTAATACAGAAAATGTACTTGGCAGATAAGCACCAATAAACAAATAGTTCTTTATGTGAAAATGATAAAACTTTTAAACAACTTTTAAACTTGCATTCATTACAAATAAGGAAATGTCATATAAATTAATTCTGAGTTTATCCGACAAAAGTATATATACAAAGTTTATACAAAAATATAAAGCCAAGACTTGCAGTGTTATTGCGGTAAGCTGGACTGTTGTCCACTTACACTTTTTACTTTTGTGCCATGTCTCTCTTTGCTTGTTTGTTTCCTTTCTTTTGTCGATTTTCTGTTTTTATGTGCCTGTTGATTAAAGTCACCTCAATTCCCATTTCGCGTGGTTATTACTGACCTCTTTAGGTCATCACATCAAAATATTACAGTTGCTTTTTTATAGATTATATATTGATCACACACTCGCAGTAAATGATTAATATTTTGTTTCGCCTAACTTTTAATTCTCTTTTATTTATTTTTCTAAAATACTATTGTATGTCATAGCATTTAGCTTTAACTGTATTCACAATGTAGAATGGTAATGTAAATATAATACAAGTAAACTTGACATGTTTACAGTTCAATGGTCACATTGGCATAAACATAAAATTAAGCCGTCAAGTTCATTTTTTCGCAATACAATTTACATGGATTCGCGGTTTCAGTTTTTTTTAAGGGTTTTTCCTAGACAGAAGGGAATTTCCACCTGACGTTTCAGCACTTCCGGTTGTCATTTGAGCGTGACTAATGTGTGAAGATGACTGATGTGATAAAAGCTTCAGGCCGTTCCTCTCTTCTTTTACAGCATTACAGCTAATATGACTAGACAGGTGTTGAATTCAAGACTGAAATCACTAGAGTTGCTGGAAATTCTCTCATGAATGTGGCCATGAGAATCATCAGACAGGACGTTCCTCTTCTGAAGTCCTCTCACAGGTCAGTGACAGAGGATTTAGACAACATTAATGTTAATGATATAAATCTGTTTCAAACAAACTGTTCTGAATTGTTTTTAAATTACATCTGTAATGTATTTGTACATACATTTTTGCAATGATATTTTAAAAATGTGTTAAGAATAATTCTATTTGAAGCAATCTTTGTCACATTAGACAAGGATGTTTCAGATAGCGTGTTTTGACTAATGTGGGACACTCAAATATACGGTGTTATTTATTGGACAAAGTGTGCGATAAATAGTTAAAATAAGGGAAAAATACTTTTTTTATTTTTTTTAAACATTTGTTATACATATTACATAAAAAAATCTAAAAAAAAATGAACAGCTTTTTACAGCTTTTTTTTATTCGATTGCGATGCTTTTCCATTGTAAACATGGGCGCGTTCCTTTGAGTATTGCGCGCTCTCGTCTCATGCATGAAACTGCATTCTAAAAACGCCGCACTCAAGTTACAAAAACAAATTCAACTCCCATCTTCTTGCCTTTTGTTCACTGCCCTCGTCTCATCTTTGTCAAAGCGTATTCTCCCTGCGTCCCAATGTGCATACTATCCACCATATATCTGCCCTAAATAGTATTGAAAATTACTACTATCATATAGAATTTAGGATGGATAGTATGCACACTGGGTGAATAGCGCCTAGCGATATATTCTACTTATGGTCCTTCGCGAAGGGCATCACATGTGAGAGATTAATCACGTTCGCCGACACGCGGTTGGATTGTTATTTTGTCTTTACTGTTATCCTTGACTTATTTAGTGTCTAATCCTAACGGTTGGTAATACTTCTATTCAAAATCGCGATTCCTCGATATCTAAAAAATAAAATCGTGGCAAAACATTAAATTCGAATTCATGGATAAAATCGGAAAACTCGTCCAGCCCTGTTAGTTAGTTTATCGTTTTATTGTCTGCTTAAATAGACAATATTAATCATTACGCATACACAATGTTAATATTACTATACTTATACTAAAGCGCCGCTCGCGTCCGGTGTTACCTGGTGTTTTAACTTTAACATTAGTTCCCTCTTCACGCTTCTGCTTAACAAATCGGTCAAAATATCATCATATTCACATGCAAACACATTCGTAGGTATATGGTTGAACCAAAATATTCTGGTTTCTTTTGGTAAACCTCATTTGCCAAAAAAATAAAATAAATAATAATAATAATAATAATAATAAAGGGGGGAGAGAGAAGGGAGATTAGACAAATCATGTAAAATACGCTACTGTTGTTTATTCATATAGTTTCATACCAACCTAAACTGATAGATATACATTTAATCAGAAATCTAAAAAAAAGTCTCTTAATGAACTCTTTTATTAGTAAACATTTATGGTAAGAATGCTGACTCATTTAGACTATTAGTAAATGTTTGTAAGAATGCTGAGAATGTGTGTGACATTGTTGAATTTCTCACTTTTAGCAATAAGCTATTCTTATAGTTGAGTGTTTGTATTTTACTGATCAGATTAATTCTATGTAATCTGTTCTTCTCTGCAGGTGAGACGAGAGCTGCTGCACAACTCTGTGTCTTAATTTCACAGACCTTGTTTTATTTAATAAATGTAAAAGAAATGTTGATGGAAAATTTATATGATGACTCAAAGCTGATTCATAGTTTTTGCCACTGTCAACAGATCGGAAAATACGCTGTGATCCTCTTCACACACAAACATCAGTTGAAGGAGAGAAACAAAAGAGAAACAAATATATCTTTCCATATTCTATGGCAAGAAGAATATTTCATTGTTTGTGTAGACCAGGGGTGCCCAAACTCGATCCTGGAGTGCTGGTGTCCTGCAGAGTTTAGCTCCAACTTGCTTCAACACACTTGCCGAAAAGTTTCTAGCATGCCAAGAGCTTGATTAGCTGGTCCAGGTGTGTCTAATTCGGGTTGGAGCTAAACTCTGAAGGACCCAGGCCCTCCAGGACTGAGTTTGGGCACCCTTGGTTTAGACCAAAATATGGGAAATTTGGAGTGAACATCTAAACTCTTATCAGTATTTTTTTTTTCAGTGTCTAATTCCACAGACGATTGACAACTGAGGATTGACATCACAATGTACATATTTGTACATCAAATGTTGCAATAATATTATTCAACTGTGTTAAGAATATTTCTTTTTGAAGGAACCTTTGTTGTCCCACTTATTTAAAAGGACATTTCAAACGTTGGACAACATGTTTTGACCAATGTGGGACAGTCAAATATTCAACTAATAAAATGTGTATTAAGAAAGTTCAGTTTAGGGCTTATAATGCAGCAGTATTGTTTGTTTTAACAGACAAGACGACGATGGGATTCTTGACCATGATGAGCGCATGACTGACCAGAGCTGCTTATTTCAGTTATAAAGTGTTTTTTTATCATTACAGTTTGCTCAACACATGCTTATGAAAATACATGCTCCATATTCTTACCATGAACACAGTATAAGCTCATGAACGGTACTATATGTGATTATTTCCATTTCTACTGGCAGAAGGTGGAATAGTGCCAAGTGAACTTCTTCACTCATTAATTAATCATGGTCTAAAGAAAACATTTTGTTTCCAAAATGTATATTTGAAGTCAAACAAATGATTAACCTCAGCAATGTGATATTGTTTAAATGAGAGAGGCACATACATGAATTTAATTTACACTCTTAATATGTTCTTCCAAAATACATTAATATGTTATACATATTTTCTAAATGCTATTATATGTATACTTTTAAATATAATATTATTAATAATTTTATAATTTATTTTATTTTTTTAATTAATGCTGTTACGGTATTAGTCTTCACCAAAGGCCTTGTATCAATTTCTGTGTCCATGTAATAAAGAGTTGGACTCTTACAGGGATCATCGCTGGCCCTCAGAGAGACGCCATACAACACCGGCGCTAGATGACGCTATGGAGTTATTCTCATTGTGAAATATCCTACACCAGTGGTTTTCAAACCGGTCCTGTGAGCACCCCCAACAATGCTCATTTTGTAGGTCTCTCATATCTAACACACCCATTTCATGTCTTGCTGTCTCTACTAATGAGCTGATGAGTTGAGTCAGGTGTGATAGATAAGGGAGACACAGAAAATGTGTAGTGTTGGGGGTGTTTGCAGGACCGGTTTGAAAACCACTGTCCTATTTTAATAGAGTTACATAATAGAGTTAAATAAACCGGTTACATTGTAAATGTGGTTGAGTTACCATACTCTAACCATAGCTGTTCAACAAACATTCACAAAATTCATACAGTTCCTGAAACTGATTCATATCAACACTGGCCAGCAATATTGCATGTATTTAATCATTAAAACTCATATCAAACAGAATGTACAAAAGTTACACAATATTCAATCACATTTATTAACATTATCACATTTATTTATATACACATACAAATAAATGGCAATGAAATAATGCCTGGTTTCACGATGATCACTGGAAAAGTCCCACTCTTTATTACATAAACCTTTGGAAAAGACTATTAGCATAACAGCACTAATAAAAACAATGATGATCATAACATTAATAATAATATATTTAAAATAATATATTTTAACATTTAAAATATGTGTAATTTATTAATATATTTTGAAAAAATATATTACAAATGTAAGTGAAATTCATGTTTGTGCCTCTCTTGTTTAAACAGTATTTTATTGTTGAGGTTAATAATAATAATTTGACTTTAAATTTACATTTTGGAAACAAAATGTTTTCTTTATAGAATCATGATTAATTAATGAGTGAAAGAGTTCACAATCTTGGTACTATTCCAACTTCTGACAATAGAAACAGAAATAATTGCATACTGTACTGTGCATGAGCTTATACTGTGTTCATGGTAAGAATATAGAACATGTATTTTCATAAGCATGTGTTGAGCAAACTGTAATGATAAAAACACTTTATAACAGAAATAAGTAGCTCTGGTCAGTCATGGGCTCATCATGGTCCAGTATTCCATTGTCGTCTCTAGGTTCAGTATCTGGATCTTAAAACAAACAAAACTGATGCATTATAAGCCCTGAAACTGAACTTTCATAATGCACATTTTATCAGTTGAATAATGCATTATATTTGACTGTCCTACATTAGTCAAAACCGGCTGTTCCACGTTTCAAACATGCTTTTCTAAAATGGGACGAAAAAGCTTGCTTAAAATCAAAATATTCTTAACACATTTGAACAATATTATTGCAACATCTGATGTACAAATACATCACAAATATAATTATATAATTTAGAACAGTGTTTTGTTTATAACAGATTTCATTAAAATCCTCTGCCACTGACCTGCGAGTGGACATGAAATAGTTCTGTAACATCTCATAAGTTCCACAAGATCTCAGCATAAACACTTCCAAATAAAATATTTGTTATTTGGCTAAGCATCAGCATTTGCAAACCACTGTTTGCATGGGCTGCTGCATGCATGGCAGAATGCCAGCAAACAGTGCTCACTTAAAGCTGACATCTCAGGTCATTGCGATTTCATAAAGCTCTTATAACACAATATATTGATGATTCATTTGGCATTTCAGAAAATTAAGGGGAAAAAGTTCCCTAACATTTTTATTTTTATTTTTTTTTACCTAAGTAACAACTTAGATCTTTGTGTTTGATAAACTTAACAGATGGGTAAGTAACCCAGCTGCCTTTAAATTTTAAGTTATATACAAATTATTTTAAGTTGACTCAACAAATAGTTTTTTACAGTGTATGCACCTTAAAAATTAAACACATACCTTTGTATTTCACAGAACTGTCCACTTGGAGGAAATGTTTTTCATCTAAAAATGTCAATATCCAGTAAAAGAAAAAAGAAAAAGTTTCATTATTTTAAAGGTGCAAAAACCAATTTTTATGAGATTTTAAACAAGTTTATTTATTTATTTATTTATTTGTGTGTGTGTGTGTGTGTGTGTGAAGACCTTTCCATGATTAAAAGACCTTTAAATAAGTTTAATTAATGAAAAAAATCCGTTTTCCTTTTGATATTGTGCTAACAGTTTTGACACTTTATAAAACAACTCTTGGTGTAAGAACTTTTTAGATTAAAATATTTTCTTAGAGAAAGTATATAGCCAAGCACAATGCTTCAAATGTTATCAGTGAAAGAAAAAGTGACATCATTTCCTGTATCTTGCATAGTTGTGGGTGATAATTTCACTAATTTAAAGGCAAAGTATGGTACAGTAGCACAGTTGATGCAAGATTTATGGACACATTTAAAAATAAATAAATAAATAAATAAATAAATAAATAAACTAAAATTTTGGTTTGTTAAACGTAAAAGCTGGGTTTGTTACCCAGCTACCTTAAAATAGCTGCCTATTTGAAGTTGAATCAACTCAAATATTTAAGTTATAACTTAGTACAACTTAACATTTCAAGTTGACTAAACTGTTTTGATTTGACTTAACCTACTACTAAGTACTAACATACTAAGACTAACCTTTGCAGTGCAGTTGTTTTTGCTGTTTTTGTGCAATAGATAACAATTTTAACAGTTTTTAGACATTTTCTTTGAGATATGTCTATTTTGCGGGACTCCCGGGAATCATTTTATTTTCCCGCATCCCGCACACACCAGTCAAGTTTTGTCCGGCTCCTCACTCTGTTGCGTCGGGAATTACCGCGGGAGTGGAAGTCTCTACTTTAATGTTGTACAGAGGAGATGAACGGACTTAATCTTACATCACATTAGTCAGACTCAAGCAGATGTTTACTCAAGCTCAGGTGCCACCTGGAAAGTCCCATGCCTTTTTATTCTGATTATGAAAAGGTAGAAGAAACCCCGAAGATCTGCTTTAGAGAGCGATGCATGAAATCAAGAAGAGGCTTATAACCGCACATTTCCCCAGCCTGCTCAGGCACGATTGGATTCCAAAAACAAAGTACTCCCAATTACAGAATATTACATTTTATAAAGTGCATGATCAGATTACATTCGCCTTTTTATGGATTAAATATCATTTACACAATGGCAGTAAACCATTTTTTTTTTTTTTTTTTGGTTAATTTAACTTTTTTTCCCCCTTTTAAACTTTCCTCTAAAAATCCTACTGTCACAGCATTTAGCTGTAACTATAGGCTATTCACAATATAGAAGCATTCTATATTGTCAATAGCATATATGGTCATGTAAATATAAATAAATTAGAACTTTACAGTTCGATATTCACATATTAACATGCCGGTAAACAAATAAAATTGAGCTACATTCGGTGTTTCAAGGGTATTTTTCTCTAGACCGACGGGGCTTTCCGTCTGACGTTCGAGCATTTCCGGCTGAGAGCGTGAGAAATATGTGACATTGACTGATGTGATAAAAGCTTCAGGCCGTTCATCTCTTCTTTTACAGAATTACATGAAATCACCTGAGTTTCTGGAAATTCTCTCATGAATGTGGCCATGAGAAACATCAGACAGTCCAGCTCCTCTTCTGAAGTCCTCTCACAGGTCAGTGACGGAGGATTTAGACAAAATTAATGTTAATAATATAAATCTGTTTCAAAGAAATTGTTCTGAATTGTTTTCAAATTATATCTGTGATGAATTTGTACATCGATAATTGATAAAATGTGCATTAAGAAAGTTATTATTATTATTATTATTTTTTTTTTTTTTTTTTTTAATACAGCGTTATTGTTTGTTTTAAGAGCCAGATGATATAATTTAGCGACTAGGGCTCTCATTAATAAAATGTTGCGCAGAGACCATCCTAAATTTGGTCTTACGGTCATCTCTGAAACAGGCGAACGTGTGAAAACCCAGGTACGCCTCTCTTTCCGATCGCAAATGATGCTGAACATGGGCGCAACTGAATGGTTTCAACTCTATGCCTATATATATATATATATATATATATATATATAAAGAAAAAAACATCACAAAAATTATAATGGTTTCCACAACAAATGCCATTACAAACCATCAACTTTTAACCAATACAACCATTAAAAATGATTTTCTGGAGTGTGTTTTGGGACATATTACATTAAGAATACAGTTTCCAATAAAATCACTACAATTGTTTTTTGTTTTTTTTTTCTTCAGTAGGGCACTCACTGTCCAAATCTTTAAATTTAGAACAGTGAGCTGCAAGAAAAGCTTACATTTACAAAAACCTGCAGTACTCCGACAAGAAAAAGTGTGTACGTCTGCTCAGACCATGACATGTTAAGCACGTTTCCACGTCAAAGGCAGTTTTTACTAATATTATCGTTGGCGTGCATTTAAGTGTAAGCACACTCTAAGATCATCTCTGTGCGTACGCACACTTTACAAATGAGGCCCTATAGGCGCTATGGGATCCTGGATGAGCTAATGACTGACGAGAGATGCTTATTTCTGTTATGAAGTGATTTCTTATTATGGTTTGTTAAACACAGATTTATGAAAATACATGTTTCATATTCGTATCATGCGCAGATATAGAAGTTTAATACGTTTTAAAGATGTTCCGTATTCCAAAGGTTAAATCTTTGTTGTTTATAAAATTATTTTGCTGTTCTTAATGACTTCGTTACATGGTTATTAGTGTATCCTTCATTGTCTCCCTGAATCGTTACATGAATCGTTACACAATATATTACTATACTTAAATAGCCTACGTTTTTTTGTCGCGTCGCGTTGCGCTCATCGCGTCCAGCGAGCTGTTATAGTGTTGTTTATTCATATTGCTTCATGCCAACCCATAATGATAAACATATATTTAATCATAAATATTAAAATGGCTATTCATAAACTCATTTATTGGTAAATGTTTACGGTAAAAATGCTGAGAATGTGAGTGAAGTTATTGAGTGCATAGAGTTCAGTGTTTGTATTTCATTAATCACAAAATAATAATGATGAATATGAAATCTGTTCTTCTCTGCAGGTGAGGCGAGAGCTGCTGGACAAATCTAGCTGTGTCGTAATTTCACAGACCTTGTTACATTTAATAAAATGTAAAAGATGGGTATGAAATGTTGATGGGAAATTTATAGGACGCCTCAAAGCTGACTCATAGTGTTTCACTTTATGACAACAGATCGGAAAATACGCCGTGATCCTCTTCACAGACAAACATCATTTAAAGAAGAGAAACAGAAAGAGGCCCATCATGTCGTTCCAAATATGACTCATCCTCTTTGACATACAAAGAAGATATTTCGAAGAACATCTTTGTGTTTGTTTAGACCAACATGATGGAGATTTGAGCATCTAAACTCTTCCATATTTTCTTTTCAGCGTCTAATACAGATGAGTGGCAGATGAAGATTGACATCATGAGTCAGAAAACAAGATCCAAAAAAAAAAAAAAAAAAAAAAAAAAAAAAAAAACACATGCCAGTCTACAGTTTGGCTTTTTGTTTTATTATTTTTATTGATCAGCTGATCTCATTGTTTCACTAATTCAGATGATCAGATGTTTATTGTGTTGTTATTTGTGTAGATAAGTTGATTTTATATCGTATCACTTGTATGGATCAGCTGAGGTGGATTCAGGCCGTTTTCAAGTGTTTTTGGCTCCAGTACAGTAGGCGGAGTCAAAGCTACAGTCCCTGTTGCTTTTGTTTAAATGAACTCTAAATTGAGCGGTAAAGTTTGCTATTCGAAGTAACATACAACCGGCAGAAACGTGATTTCCTACTTTGGATCAGATAGATAGATGAAAACATTAGGCTCGTTCGTGATGCATCGGCGCTGCGCAGAATGATCGCGAGAACGATTCTAAAGCATAAAGCGTGGTCTGCCCTCCAATCGCTCTCGCGGTACTTTGATGTTTTACGCCCATCATTCTGCGCATCTCAGACGAGCTTATTCAGAGTGTCGCATGGTGTATCGTACCTGAGCAGGCTGGGGAAATATGTTATGAAAAGCCTCTTCTTGAGTTCATGTGCATCGCCAACTTGCGGTTTCTTCTACCTTCTCATAATCAGAATAAAACGGCAAGGAACTTTCCAGCTAACATTTGAGCGCGAGTAACCATCTGCTTGAGTCTGACAATGTGATGAAAGCTTCAGGCCGTTTATCTCTTCTTTGACAACATTAAAGTCATGACTGGGGTTGAATTTAGGATTTAAATTTTTAGAGTTTATGAAAAATTCTGTCAGGTAAAAATCATCAGACGGGTACCTCTTGTGAAGTTCGCTCACAGGCCAGTGACAGAGGATTTGAATGAAATGTGTTATAAACAAAACATTATTCTAAATTATATTTGTGATGTATGTGTACATGAAGTGTTGCAATAATAGTTCAAATGTGTTAAGAATATTTCTTCTTGAAGCAGCCTCTGTCGTCACACTTCAGAAAAGGACATTTCAAACATGGAACAGCAGGTTTTGACTAATGTGGGACAGTCAAATATACTTTGTTATTCAACTGATAAAATGCGCATTAAGAAAGATCAATTTCACGGTTTATAATGCAACAGTATTGTTTGTTTTAAGATCCGGATTCTGAATCTAGAGACTAGACGACGATGGGACCCTGAACCATGATGAGCCCACGACTGACCACAGCTGCTTATTTCTGTTATGAATGTTTTTATCATTACAGTTTGCTCAACACATGCTTATGAAAATACATGCTCCATAATCTTACCATGAACACAGTATAAGCTTATGTACAGTGCATGTTCTGTTGTCAGAAGCTGCAAATGCTACCAAAATGCTACTCATTCACTCGTTAATTACGCATGGTTCTATAAAGAAAACATTATTGTTTTTGTTGTTTTTCATTAGTGCTGTTACGGTATTAGTCTTCCCCAAAGGTCTTGCATCAATTTCTGTGTCCATGTAATAAAGAGTGGGACTCTTCCAGGGATCATCGCTGGTCCTCAGAGAGACACCATACAACACCGGCGCCAGATGGCGCTACAGAGTCATTCTCACTTATCACTATTCTCTGAAATATCCTACACGATGATTTCAAAAGAGTTTAACCGGTTGCATTGTACATTTGGTTTTGTTACCATAGTCTAACTATAGTTGTTCAACAAACATTCACAAAACAGAAACCAATCCATATCAGCACTGATCTGCATTCAGTCACTAAAAATCATAGCAAACAGAATGTAACAAATGTTAAACAATAATCAACCGTGTTTATTAACATTATACCATTTATTTACGTACACATACAAAGTAATAATGCCTGGCTTCTCGATGATCCATGGTCACAAATGTCAATGAAATTCATATACATATCTCTGGTTTAAACAGTAACCTCAGCATTAAGATAATAATAATAATTTGTTTCACTTCAAATTTACATTTTGGCAATAAAACGTTTTCTTGATAGAACCATGCTTAATTAACGAGTGAATGATTGCGCTATTTTGGTATCATCAAGTTCTGACAATAAAAACGGAAAGTAACTGCGTACTGCACTCTACATGAGTTTTTACTGTGTTTATGGTAAGAATATGGAGCGTGTATTTTCATAAGCATGTGTTGTGCAAACTGTAATGATAAAAACACTTTATAACAGAAATAAGCAGCTCTGGTCAGTCGTGGGCTCAACATGGTCCAGGATCTGATTGTCGTCTAGTCTCTAGATTCAGAATCCGGTTCTTAAAACAAACAACACTGCTGTATTATAAGCCCTAAAATTGAACTTCCTTAATGCACATTTTATGAGTTGAATAACAGTATATTTGACTGTCCCACATTAGTCAAAACACGCTGTTCCACGTTTGAAATGTCCTTTTCTAAACTGTGACGACAAAGGCTGCTTTAAAAATAAATATTCTTAACACATTTAAATAATATTTTTGCGACATCTGAATGTACAAATACATCACAAATATAATTCAGAACAGTGCTTTGTTTATAACAGATTTCATTAAAATCCTCAGTCACAGACCTGTGATTAGACTTCACAAGAGGTACGTCCCATCTGATGCGACAGAATTTTTCATAAACTCGAGTGATTTAATTCCTAAATAACACCTTCAACACCAATCATGTTGACTTCAATGTTGTCAAAGAAGAGATGAACGGTCTGCTCTTTCATCATAGTCTTTCATCAAATGTCAGTCGGAAAGTCCCTTGCCCCCAGTCCCTAGAAGAAACCCCGTAGATCTGCTTCAGAGAGCGATGCACATGAACTCAAGAAGAGGCTTATAACAACATATTTCCCCAGGCTGCTCAAGAACGATACGCCATCGGAAACTCTTAATGTTTGCATCTAACTGATCCAAAATAGGAAATCACGTTCCCACCGAATGTAAACGTTTACAGCGAACTGGTATAACTTTACTGCTCCATTTAGAGTTTATTTAAACTAGAGCCGTAAAGACAGAGAGAAGTGCAACAGCGGAAGTTCGAAATGCTCGATCGTCACATGATTCCCGTAGACTTCAATAGTTCCATTAAGTTCATGGTGGGTAATTGGAATACACTGAGTTAGAGACAGCACTGCGATTTCGGTAATTAGTAGACAAAATACTTTATTTACATTATTTATAAAATACATGTAAAGCTGTATGTACAAAATTTGGCATTTCTGTCCCCCTCACTTCTGAAATGATGGCTAAGATGCCCCTGATCGTGTGTGTGTGTGTGTGTGTGTGTGTGTGTGAGAGAGAGAGAGATTTGATATTTGTACACTGTATTAATAATAATTATTTTAACATTTTACACAAACCTTTATATTACTACCTCAGCTTGTGTGTAAAAAAAAAAAAAAAAAAAACTACTCATAAAGTACGTAACAACCCAACATCACAACACCACTCAGTCTTAAACACATTAATTACATTCATCAATTTATAGTAATTAAAGTCAACACGAATTCTTGATTTAATCCTATTTTTAAAAACTGATACAATGCGGAGTCCATTTCTGGGTTCAATTTTTTTCCCCTAGAAATATAAATAGCTAATTTAGCAATTTAACTAATTTATATTTCTACGTCTTCTATTGAAACCTAATATAAAAATTGCTTTGTAAAGGAAACTCCTAATAAAGTGATGCATTAAAATGGCAATAAGCACTCTTTAACTTCACATAATTAACAAAAATACTGCACATAACTAAGCAGTGATCTGAAAAAAATGGAATTATTTTGCAATTAAACACATAAAACACACCAAGTGATGCCACTGAAATAAGACTGTCTCTATATGCCCAAGTATATTGTCTATTCTTGTTATGAACATTCCTCCAAACATCACATAAATCAAACATTATTATTAACTGTGCAAGTGCTTTGTTATTTACCATTTTCTGTGCAATTAAAATCTCCACCAAAGAATAATAATTTTTTTTTTCTGAACTTACATCATTGATGACAGCACTATATGTATCAAAAATAAATAAATAAATAAATAAATAAATAAATACACACAATTATTTCACCCCCCTTTGTATGGGCAAATGTGTGTGTGTGTATATATATATATATATATATATATATACATACATATACACACACACACACACACACACACACATATATATATGTCAGGTAATAACAAAAGGGCAATGCAGGAAATCGCTCAGAAATGATCGCTGTAGCACATCAAGACATGCACAGTGAACAGAAAAAAGGCCTCTTTTAAAGCGTGCCTGATTGGAAGCAGTTGTAAGGTGATCAGTCCTAGGTATGAGGTCTATGGGAAATGGAGTCCGGATGAAAGACTAGTACTCGGGTGAAGGCTCCCTCTGGTGGTGCAAGAGAGATGGCGCAGGAGCCTCGTTTGTAACACTTACAATGTTTTTTGTTTGTTTGTTCGTTTGTTTTTATCATAATAATAATATAATAATAATAATAATAATAATAATAATAATAATAATAATTATTATTATTATTATTATTATTATTATTAAATTCACATTAAATACAAAGTCAATTGTTTTAAAAAAAATATTTTATGGCATGACACCCATATCTGTTTTTATGTGTAGTTAACAGATTACACTATTAGGCTGCTTTGCCCATCGCCCATTATAGATTAACTAACATAATCTATAAAGGTGCTAAATACATTTACTTACACATATCTGAGAATCAAGATATTTACTGATATAGTTAACACGTTTGGGACCATTTCAAATAAAAGGGGAAAAACAAACTCTTTGGTTCTTTTAATTGTGATGATTTTGGCACACATTTAACAAAAAAACAAACAAACAAAAAAAAATCTCAATCTCAACAAATTAAAATACTTCATAAGACCAATAAAAAAAGTGAATTTTTACTGAATTGTTGGCCTTCTTAAAGGTATGTTCATTTACTGTATATACTTGGTAGGGGCACCTTTTACTTTAATTACTGCCTCACCTATGGAGGTGATCAGTCTGTGGCACTGCTGAGGTGATATGGAAGCCCAGGTTTTTTTGACAGTGGTCTTCAGCTCATCTGCATTTTTTGGTCTCTTGTTTCTCATTTTCCTCTTGACAATATCCCTTAGATTCTCTATGGGGTTCAGGTCTGGTGAGTTTGCTGGCCAGTCAAGCATGCAAACAGCATGGTCATTTAACCAACTTGTGGTGCTTTTGGCAGTGTGGGCAGGTGCCAAATCCTGCTGGAAAATCAAATCAGCATCTTTAAAAAGCTGGTCAGCAGAAGGAAGCATGAAGTGCTCTAAAATTTCTTGGTAAACGGGTGCAGTGACTTTGGTTTTCAAAAAACACAGTGGACCAACACCAGCAGATGACATTGCATCCCAAATCATCACAGACTGTGGAAACTTAACACTGGACTTCAAGCAATTTGGGCTATGAGCTTCTCCACCCTTCCTCCAGACTCTAAGACCTTGGTTTCCAAATGAAATACAAAACTTGCTCTCATCTGAAAAGAGGACTTTGGACCACTGGGCAACGGTTTATTTCTTCTTCTTTTTTTGTTAACAACTGTTCACTTAATTTTCTTCTAATAACAGTAATATAAAACAAAAACAACTGTGCAAATTTAGAAACCCATCCCACCCTTGGTAGGCTTTAAATAAAACAAAACAAAAATGATAAATAGATAAAATAAAATACAATGTAGACCATAATAATAATAATAATAATAATAATAATAATAATAATAATAATAATAATGACAATAATAAATAGATAGATAGATAGATAGATAGATAGATAGATAGATAGACAGATAGATAGATAGATAGCTAAAAAAATAGTAATCAAATATTTTTTTACAAAGATTTTAGAAAAGATGACAAAACATTAAAAGCTGAATGCCATAAATGTACAGTTTTCACATTAGATCCATGTATGTTGTCACGAATGTGGCCGGTGAGCTTCGGTCCGCTCACCACCAGATGTCGCTCTCTCATTACATTGACATTCACATTACACAGACTGTTGCACCACTACGTTCCCCACCTCCCATTGCGCTGATCACATGCATCAAATCAGACACTGTATATAAGCCTTGATCTTTCCCTCGCCTTTTGCCAAGTATTGCATTGTATTTACATTTGTCCGGAACCTTTTGCTAGTTACCTGTGTTCTTGTCTGGCTCTGTGAGTTTTGTATTTTCGCAAGGGTTTTCTGGTTTCATCTGTATCGCCGCCTGCCCTTTGAAGCTCTAGCCTGTTTTTTCGGATTTTTTGCTTAGCCCCTTGGATTATGTTCACCATTGACTGACCCTCGCCTGTTTTGAATTACTCTTTTGTCTTGCTCTTGCATACCTGTTTGCCGATGTCTGACCCTGCCTGTTTTATGACCATGTCTCTGTCTAAAACCACTAAAGTTATGCAGATGGATCCGACTGCTTCATGTCTCCCTCACTTTGTTACAGAATACTCGGCCGCTAAAGGATCCAGCAGCTTTTCCGGCGGTCACTGGCCAGGTATGGACACTGCGAGAATACTGTTAGCCCTCGAGCAAGGCACGCGATTGCTCGAGGACTATATTAAAGAGTTTTTATCCATCGCATATTACTGTGATCTACCAGACTGTTTATTGATTGAGTTTTTTTGTGATGGAGTTAATCAACTGTTAAAGTTCAAACTTAGACGCAAGGGTCCGCGTTCATCCCTCGCTGCATTTATGGCATCTTGTCTGACTGCCCAGAGCCTCGTCACATCTCGTCTGACCACCCAGAGCTCGACCTGTCATGATGGCCAGTGTGATGGACCCACCACTGATTCATTATAGAGATCCTGCCACCCGCTGCTGCTTTTCCTCTAATGACGGTCACCATTCTGTGTGTGTGGGCTGCACACTCTGCTCCAGAGGCCTCGTCCGACCAGGAGTCTACACCGCTGCCCCCGGAGGTGGCAGCTCCAGCTGCAGAACCTCCTAAGGGGGTGGCGTCCACCTACAAACTCTCTGCCCGTCCTGTCACAGCCATGAAGGCTGTCAACGAACTCTCTGTCTGTCCTGTTCCAGCCATGAAGACCACGAATTAACTCTCTGCCCGTCCTGTCATGGCTATTGAGGCCGTCATAGAACTCTCTGCCCCTTCTGTCTCAGCCAAAGACATCAACTATAAACTGTCTGCCTGCTCAGCTCCCACAGAGACTGCTGTTAAGCCCACTGTTTTCCCTGCTTCTCTCCTTGTTGCTCTGTCTGCCTCCTCTGTCTCTGTTTTCCCCAGGTCCCAGTCTATGCTGTGGGTATCTGAACCACCTGCTCCGCCCTGGTGGGTTCCTGCTTCACCTGCTCTGCCCTGGAGGACACCTGCTCTGTCTGCTTCTCACTGGAGAGCTCTTGCTCCATATGCTCCGCCGTGGGGATCTTTGGTCTCGTCTGCTCTGCTGTGGTGGTACCTCGCTCACCCTGCTCTGCCGGCCCACCCTCAGTCTCTGGGTCCTCCACATGGACCTGGACCTCCTTCCCTCGCCTTGTTCCACCTCCGCCACACCACTCTCCTGGACTGTTTGTTTGGAGCATCTGGAAGCCGCTCTTTGGGGGTGGGCTATGTCACGAATCTGATTATGTTTGCCGTTGACCAACCCTCGCCTGTTTTGGATTACTCTTTGTCTTGCTCTTCGTTACATATACGAGACGTTGAGAGTTCCATTGATATAATGTCCAACAAATTCACTGTTCAGGTTCGTCTGTCCATTGAGTGAGGAGGACTCCAATGGTCGACGAGCAATTTTTTTGCTGCTGTGGGAGCAGATAACAGTAAACATCATCGTTGGCTGGACAGAGTAAGGGCCCAAAAATCATTCATAAAAAAATGGCATGGACTCATATCTTAGTGCCCAACAAATATGATTGGTCCTGTGAGAGTCCAAAAAGGTACGAGAGAGGGACACTCCCAAAAAAAAAAATGCAAAAACGTCCCTAAAAATCCTTGCGAACAGAGATTACACTCAGGAGAAGATGACAGATTCATATAAAAACGTTTCATTGGAGTCAAGTAAACCCTATTCAGCAATTTCCAATGAATCATTTGGTGATTCGGGTTTTTCGAAGACAATTTAAACATACCCCATACCTGATCTGAAAATAAAATATTCACATCATTAAGATCCTTAGCCAGACAGTTGTAATAGATAAAGGTTTGTATGAATGCTCAAGAAGAAAGAAAGAAGCAGAGGAGGGAGATTCCTCAGAAGGAAGAATTTGTTTGCGCAAAGGGTGAATAGGCATCTGAGAGTTCCAAGGCGCCCCATAGGCCTGTAGGGCCGATCTAATGCGCAAATACATGAAAAAGGAGGTGCCAGGAAGATTAGATTGAGTTTTAAGATCCTGGAAGGATTTTAAATCACTATCATCATAGATACCCCCAGAGTGTTTACTGTATTATGAGTCCATTGCAGACAATGAAATGGAATATTACCTGACAAAAGATTATTATTGTGGAAAATAGGCGAATGCTTATGCCATAATGTAACTTCTTGTGAACGCCTTTCAACATCCCTCCATGTGGAGAGGAGGTGGTTACAATGAAACCAAACCGAGATTTACATTGCCTAAGCGGAACCCCCGAAAAAAAACAAGATGCTTCAATTTATATGGATAAACAACAGATTCCTCAATTGCTCTCCGAGACACAAAGCGTCAAGATCAAACCAAACTGATAAAAGGCAGAGGGAAAAGGCTTGAGCGTACAGTCTAAAACTGGGGAAAGAAAGACCCCCATGTAATATACATCGTTGTAAGGTAGTCAGTTTAAAATAAGGGCGTTTCCCATCTCATATATATACCGTGAAACACATACATCAAGTTTGTTCCAGTAGCCGACAGGTGGAGAGACAGGAGTCATGGAAGAAAAGAAATTAATACGTGGGAGAACATTAATTGTAATCACTGATATACAAGCCTAACCATGATTTTTAGCCCAAATTATGCAAAGTATCTACCTGAACATTAGTTAAAGCCCAAATTACACAAAATAACTAACCAAGACAAAATCATTTTCCGACAGCTTGGTTCCTTCCAGTTGAAAAATCCCATCTGCGCCCCTGGATCTTTTGAGCAGTCAGTATACACTTGTATATGTCGGGGATATTGGATTCTGGTATATATTGAAAATGCAGATGACAAGTCAACTTCTCTATCCATTTTTTTAATCTCCAACAGATGCAAATCAACTTGAGGTGTTACATAAACCCATGGTTCATATTCCTGAATAACAACTGTTGGGCTCATCTTGATGTTATTTACTTGTAATTCTTATGCATATATTTTCTACTCCACCCAAAACTAGTTGTACATTTTTCATTTTGTTCCCAACGGTTCTGTAGGACCACTTTTTGTCAGATCTTTATGCCCCTGTAGGTTAGCCCAGTAATAAATCATTATTTGTTTCTTTCTAATTTCTAGTGGTATCTCTCCTAACAAGACTTTTAAGACTCTGGTGTGGGTGTAGTCTTTACTACTCCACAACACTGTCTCAGTGCTTGAGTTTGAATTTTACTAAGCTTTTCTAACAAGTTTTTTGAGGCAGAACCATACAACACACAACCATAATCAAACACAGACTGGATCACTGCTACATAATTGTTTTTTTTAATGAAGAGAAACTTGCTCCTCATTCCACTCCACTTACGATCTCTGACACCATCTGACATTTTATTTATATGTTCAGACCATGTGAGTTTTTCATCAAAATAATAATAATAATAATAAAATTAAATACCTTGACCCTTTCTAGTGATTTCTCATACAATTTCAGACTCTGGAACAACCTTCTTCCTAGAGAAAATTACTGTTTCAGTTTTCTCCGCTGAGAATTTAAATCCCCAGTCATATCCCAATTCTTCTGTTTTCCTAATTGCTATTCCTTCCCCTTTTCCAGAGAGCCCCATCATCTGCAAACAGAGACCTACATATATCTGGTTCTACTTGATTAAAAACATCATTGATCATTATGGAAAACAATAGTGGACTTATTACACTCCCTTGTGGAGTTTCATTTTCTGTCTGGATTGTACTTGACAATTCATTCCCTATTCTTACCTGGATACTTCTGTTTGCCCAAAAAAAAAAAAAAAAAAAAATCTTTAGTCCAATTGTATATTCTACCTCCTATATTCATAATTTTTAATTTTAGCAAAAGTCCCTCTCCCCACATCATTTCGTAAGCCTCTCGACATCCAAAAATACTGCTAATACTGATTATTTATTTATCTGCGCTTTATTAAATTTCATTTTCTAAACAAACAATAGGATCCATTGTTCCTCTTCTTTTTCTAAAACCACTTTGATATCTTGATATTAATCCTCTTTTTTCCAATAAATAAGTTAACTTTTCTGTAATCATCCTTTCCATAATTTTACAAACATTCGACGTAAGAGCTATCGGTCTATAATTAGAGGGATTTGAAGGATCTTTACCTGGTATTATTATTGCTTCTTTCCAAAGCTTTCAGAAGTCTTCCTTCCTCCCATACTCTATTATATAATTCTACAATTTTTCCCATAACCCTATCCTATCCTGTCTCATCATTATATATCCGAACTGATCCTTTCCTGGAGATTATTATTATTATTTATTTATTTTATTTTTGCATTACAAATAGCTTTTTTTCACTTCATCTCTATTAAATGGAAGGTTAATTAGCTGGTCTTCCATTCCCCCACTCCTTACCTGTGCTTCTAAATTTAGTCTCTTTGTTATTTCTCTCCTCCTCTTTTCATTCCTCACTTAAGTTCCCCGACCCATGTATTTGTGCAAATGTTTTACTAGCATTTCTGCTTTGTCCTTATCTGTTACAGCTACTTCTCCTTCTGACTCTAGTACTGGATATTCCCACTCTTTCTTATTACCTTCAATTCTCTTGATCATATTCCAAACAGCACCTGCTGGAGTTGTTCTTCCAATTCCACTGCAAAAACCCTCCCAGCTTTCTCTTTTAGCTTGCCTAATGGTTCTTCTCACTACTGCTTGAGATTTTTTGAATAAGATTAGATGGTTATAATTATTTCTATCTCTCACAGCTTTACTACACTTGTCTGCTTTTCTTGTCATTTTTCCTTTACTTTTTTGAATTGATTCTAATGCTGCTTCTAATATTACTGCACATACTTTTTCATTAAAGGTGTCAATATCTTGATTTGAGTCAATTTCAGCCATTTTTTCCTCACACATTTCCTCAAATTTAGCCCAGTTTGCTTTTTCAAATACCCATTTTCCTCCTCTTTGAGTTACTGTTCTATTGGTCTCAACATCTAGTGTTAGAACTATTGGGTAGTGATCACTCCCTGTCACGCGTCCTGTGTGGGAAGGAGGAGCAGGGATGAGGAGATAATGAAAATGTGCTTTAATAGCATAATCCAAACGGGAACAGGAACAAACTGGAACAGCAGGGGAAACAATCCAAACTTATATAAGACAGCTAATTAGACAAAGTCCGGTGGGAGTGATAAACCAATGACGAATTAACAAGCAACGGAACAGGAAAGACCAAATAAGGACACAAGAGGGCAAAACCAACAAAACAGTCCACAGGGATGTAACACTCTCCCCCTCCCCCGCCAAACTTCCCAGTTACATTTACTAGCCAAATTATCTGAAAGTCCAACACAGACTCTGTTCCTGTATGAACATCTATCCTTGTTCCCCTCCCATCAATTAAACATACCAGGTCCCTCTCCTCTATTAATTCCATTGGCATTTATGTATCTTCCTCTTCATAGTGTATTATGTGCATTTAGGTCCTTACACCATATTACTCTATGTCTATCGTGACCATGTACTTCCTTTAACTTCTCTGACTCCAATTTTTTATATGGGTTATAATAATTTATAATAACTACCTCCTGACCTCTATCACTCAAAAAAAATGATTTGTTGGACTTACTTAAAAAAAGACTGTCAGGTGGTTCCACACAACTATATAGAGTAATTTGTACAAGTAACTATTTAGTTGTTTGAAAAAAAAAAAAAAAAAAAAAATCAAGTAAAGCTGACAACATTTATTCAAGTAAATCCAAATCATGATGATACAAATTCCAATGACAGGTCTCTTTCAGCATTCACAAAGTCCTAAAAGGCATGAAAACAGTAAAGCTGTTCAATAATTTTCATTACACCAACACATGCAGGTTGCAAATTTAACATCACTTAGCAACACATCCAGTAAAAGCAAAGATTCTGAGAATTATGTATCCACAGACCTTAGCCGGGTCATATTAATTTCAGACAGGAATAAATTAGGCTGTAAGTAATAGGTTACAGTGCATTCAATGAATTGTACTGTTGTTTAACAACATACTTTTTCAAGCTGGAAAAAAAAAAAAAACATTCAGTGGACACAAACTCCATGCATTTAGATTACATAGTTTTTATATAAACAAATCAATTAAACTTAATGTGATTCGTATGCATCAGTCATACATGAATGAAACAGGTTAAGTTTATGCAATAGTTCCCAGTGTTAAACAAACCCTGCTCAGTGTTCATGTGTTTCCACACTACAGAGTGTTCAAGTAGCATTGACACAGTGTTGGAGTTAAGGAGATCATTATGTCATGATTGACCAATAATGATCAACACCTGCTGTTTACAAGCAGAATCACAGAAGAAAAGAGAAACACAAGAATCAGCCACAGCCAAAGAGAAAATTAACTTAAATAAATGAAGACATTAAATCTCTGATTAAACAACTCATCAAACAACATTACAGTTTGACTTGATTTCTGTCTACAAAATATTTTTGAGAACATCTAAACAGAGGTTTAGATGTTTTATTAAAAAAAAAAAAAAGTTTAATTTGACATCACCATCATTGCAATCAGGGTTTACTTTAGTTGGACTCTTGACCTTTAATCGCTTCAAAACCATTTTACCTGTACTCAAAATCAAACAAAGCTTTCAAATCATACACATATTAGTCAATACTATACACACTACAGATCATTCATTAGAAACTACATCAAAAATGGAGAAAACAGTGTCCAGTGCATGTAGTTAATACAGTTTTTTTCAACTGCTTACACACAAAATCTTTTCTTCTCACACTATTTCTGAAACCTGACAAAACCTGGCAAAATCATACGCTAATTCTCTGCCTTTGAGTTTTCAATTTCATAAAACTCTTTTTGCAAAACTCAACACACAATTCTCTATTAAACACACAAAAATCTAACAGGAATTATCTTGATTACCTTTTTCAAGCACAACCAATCAAAATGCCACAGTAATTCATCAGTGCCTCACACAAACTCCTCACATGTGCAAACACTCATTGCTTTACTAAACACCAAACAATCATGGCTTTAGAATAAGGCTTGGAATATGCTTTGGAACAATCACCTTTTTCAAAATTATGTTTGGTTTCTGTCCAACTACACATGGTTGATACACTACCAGTCAAAGGTTTTGAACAGTAGGATTTGTTATGTTTTTTTTTTTTGTAAGTCTCTTCTGCTCACCAAGCTTGCATTTATGTGATCCAAAATACAGCAAAAGCAGTAATATTGTAAAATATTTTTACTATTTAAAATAACAAATTAAAATTAAAATAATTTTAAAAGAAATATAATCTATACAAAAAGCTAAATTTACAGCATCATTACTCCAGTCTTCAGTGTCAAATGATGCTTCAGAAATCATTCTAGGATGCTGTTCAAGAAACATTTATTATTATTATAAATATTTAAAACAGTTGAGCATTTTTTCAGGATTCTTTGATGAATCAAAAGGTAAAAAGATCAGCATTGGTCTGAAATAAAAAGCTTTTATAACATGATACACTATACAATTCAAAAGCTTGGAGTCAGTATTTTTATTTGTATTTTCTAGGGAAAGAAATTATAGAAATTAATAATTTTATTTAAAGACACTTTAAACTGATTTGGATACTGAAGGATAAAGACATTTATAATGTTGCAAAAGATTTCTATTTCAGATAAATGCTGTTCTTCTGAACTTTCTATTAATCAAAGAAACCTGAAAAAAAATTCTACTGAGCTGTTTTCAACATAATAATAATAATAATAATAATAATAATAATAATAATAATAATAATAATAATAAATGTTTTTGAGCAGCAAAAAAGGCTTTACTGCCTAATAGCAGTTTAGAGCACACTGAGCGATCCAGTCATTATATATAGATCAGTGGAGAGCGGCCTTTGTTGGTGTGACGTCACAACGACAAGAAGCTGAGAATGGCTTGATTCGAAAAAGGGGATATTTCTTATAAATATTACAAAAATACCACTGGGTGGATTTTTATCATAATAGGGTGGGTGTGTACACACACTGCCAACACACATTCATGTTTAAACAATATGTAATATATAAAAGTGAATTTTGCCTCTGATGACCCCTTTAAATAAATGCTGTTCTTTAACTTTTTATTCATCAAAGAATCCTGTAAAAAAGTATCACAGGAAATAAAAAAAACTATTAGGCAGCACAACTGTTTCCAATACTGATAATAAATCAGCATATTATAATTGCTAGATTTTTCATATCTGATTAACTGCTAGCTACGGTATAAACACTTTTTGGTATTTGCTAGTTATATCAAGACTTAGATGTAGTCCTTGGGCTCGAATGCGGCCACCCCTTAGGTGACTACTAGGGGGATTATGTAGGGGGAGGGCAATTTAAAGAACATTTATTATTATTATTATTATTATTATTATTATTATTATTATTATTATCTCACCTAAATGTTTGCTCAGTCAGTGTATTTGTTTTTACAATAGTATAATTTAGTTGCACAGTAGCCTACACACAGCACAAGGAAGTTTTAAACATTATTTTTTGTGTAATGTTTATTTAATTTACATGAAATCTCACTAAGTGTGTAGAATTCAAGAAATGACTTGCACATGTTATGGAGGAATGCACAATGCATGTAGGGTGTGTAGCCTCAATAGCCCTGCAGTAAGCAGTAAGCTGTGTGCATGTGATCGAGCAATGTGTAGGGTTCCCAGTTCCTGAAATTCCCAGTTAATTTCCCATTAATTCCTGTAAATTCCCATATATTCTAGTTAATTCCCATGGAAAGTCTCCAGTCTTAAAAAACATCCTGGAATTTGTATTATAACAGAGCAGAGCTAATGTAAATAGCCTCTGCCAACAAGTTGGGCTATTAGCACTTAGTGTAAATAGACACTCTGGTGATGGCACCTCTTCTGTGAATCAATAGAGTATTATAGATCATAAAATGTAAATTCTGTCTTATAGGTTTCCTTCACATTTTCCATTTCAAAATTCCATACATTTCCAGACTCAAATTATCACTGTAGGTAATTCACATATATTTCACAGTGAAAAACAAATGAATGAGGTAATAATTGGACTAATCTAGTTGTAAACACCTACATAAAACAACGAAATAAAATGTGACCTTAGACAAAGTAAACCATTATTCAAAGAAACACACAGCTGTCAAAGAAAGCTTTAAATAAGGATAACAAAAGAAAAAAACATGAATCATCTTATAATAATATCTCACATTGCTGGGCACAGTGGCAGCTCAATGAAAAGCGCACTGTTCTTTAAATCACTGTAATCATAGCAACAGACGCGCACACTTAGACTTATATCGCACACTTTTTTTGATATCGCGGCTGGCTTGACTACAGTGAAAAACTTTGTAGTTTGGCGATTCTCTGTTTTAAAGACATGATTACTTTCTCTGGGATTGACCATATGTATAAATAGTCCTATGTGTTTTATTGCACTGCCTATATTAAGTTATACTAACACTTCCTGATCAGCTGACTCGACGCAACAGGAAAATCATTTGAAACCGAAACTGAAAAACACAAGTGAAAGTAAAATTGGTCCGCGGACATTTCACGAACATGATCTTCCGTCAACAAAACATCGCTGTTTGTGTTTTTTTATGTAGTTAAAGGACATAATGGTTTTGGTTTATTGTATCATTTGAAGATGCACCGAATGAACTGTGTTTTGATGTCAGTTCTGCTGATGATCACCGATGGTACGTACAATATTAATACATTATATGTTTACGTCTCTCTCTCTCTCTCTCTCTCTCTCTCTCTCTCTCTCTCTCTCTCTCTCTCTCTCTCTTCAACAAAACTATTTTTAATGCTCAGTTCTTTCTTTATTTTCATTTCTAAACTATATTTTGGCTTCAAGGCCCCTAGAATCCTGGCTGCCCTTCGTCGTGCTGCTTTATAAGACGTCTTACGATCTGAGACGTCAAGATGGACACTTACAGTCGCTGACGAAATGGGTTAAGGCTAGAAGGGGTACAGCCCTACTGTAGCATGTGCACATCGATCTAACGTTATTTGTGTCACACTGTACAACAATAATACTGTTTTTGTATTATAGTAAGGACTAAGTTTAGGGTTGGGGTATGTGTAGATGTTAAAAAAACAAAAAAAAAACAAAAACAATCTAATAGGTAGAACAGTTCATTTCATTGTTAGTTTCCGGTCAGAGCTGCACCCTTCTAGACACAACCAACGAATTGACTGATTGGAAACATTGCACAATATAAATAAACATATTCGGATCAGAACAGTGCCTTTAGACTAATTAAGAAAATTTATCTTCATAATGCGATATATATCTGAAAAGAGTGAAAAAATAAAGATTGTAAAGTAAATTTTAATCAAGTGTTTAATTAATATTTTTTATGGATGAACTGCACCACATGAAGTTGAATGTCCAGAGAGAGCAGAGCTGGAAGATGAAGAAGCAGCTCACAAGACTGTTTAGATATGATTGACATTTGCTGAGTAACATTCATATCAGCTGTTGTCATGCTGGGGTGTCAGTCTTAGATCTTTTTTATCAGGTCACATTTCCTGGTTGCCTGATTTGACCCAGTGTTTACAACCATGAAAGTGA
The DNA here is from genome assembly GCA_036247105.1 of Cirrhinus mrigala. Lineage (NCBI taxonomy): Eukaryota > Metazoa > Chordata > Actinopteri > Cypriniformes > Cyprinidae > Cirrhinus > Cirrhinus mrigala. Next base: position 47,126,151 of record CM070009.1, read on the forward strand.
AAGAATTTCTGTCAGTGTTTCCTAAACACTGTTTGCTTGTAAAATGAAAAAGGAAAAAACAAAACAAACAAAAAAACCTTAATTTAATAATCATAAGGATTTGTATCTGTAACGGGGAATGAGAGGCGAGAGGCGAGCGGATCCAGGCGGGGTCGTACAGGCGGGGTGAAAGCAGGAGCAGACAGGAATATCACAGGCAATCGTAGAGAGTAATCCAATAACGGGAGAGAGTCCAAAATGCAGGCGGCTAGACAGTAGAAAATGAAAAAACCAGGCGGGAGATCAAAACTAGGAACTAGGAAACCAGAGAAACGCTAAACAAAGGGAAAACACTAACAATACAACAAACCGTGACTTGCACAGGGAGAGTCCGGAGCTTTATAGGAAGCCTGATTGGTCACGGGGGCTGACGCAATCAGTGCGGTGGAGGATGGGAGATGCGGTCCGAAGTGCAAAGTAACAGTCAGAGTGAAATGGAAAGGTGAGAGTGACATCTGGTGGTGAGCGGTCCGCAGAGCACCGACCAGATTTGTGACAGTATCTTTGAAGACACACTAATTCAGCAATTGATTTAAAACCATTTAGGACCGAATCCATCTATGTACTGTTAAAAATTAGTGATGGGAAGTTCGGATCATTTTACCGACTGGGACATTTGAGTCTCGTTCAGCAAAATGAAAGAATCTTTTTTCGAGTCATTTCGTTCATTTTAACAAAATATAATTAAAATGTTACGTTTTACCTCCCTAACACATCTACTGCTTACACAAACGCTGATCACACTGCAAACAAAACAAAACTATAATGATATAAGAAACAGAAAAGATTAATTAATTGTTTACCTGGGTCTTTAGTCTATGATTAGCTCACCTCACCTCTTATCTGACAAGTTTTCGGGTTTGAGTCGTTCATTCATCACGTGACAGCAACATAAGCTTAACCAACGTAGTCTGAGCCGGAAAGAGAATTGATTAGTTCATCTCTCGAGTCTTCGGGTTGGAGTCGTTCGTTCATCACGTGACAGCCCCATAAGATGAACGAACGACTCGTTTAAAAGACTCGAAACAGGTGAACTAATTCCAGTACAGAATCTAATAGGATGTTGCGCATGCGTGACTGAATGATTCACTCCCTGAGACGACTCGCTCGTCCCGAGTCACATTAAAGATTCGTTCAAAATGAATGAATCGTTCAAGAACGACCCATCACTATTAAAAATGTTCCTGCATTTTTATAGTAAGTTACTGGCAGCAAGGTTGCCAGCAAGTTACTGTAATTTATTTTACAGCAATGTACTGTAATGCATCTTTACAGTATGTAGAACAATGTACTGTATAACGACAAAACAGTATTGTACTGTATTTTTACAGTACTTTGACATTTTGTTTCTACTGTAATTTGCTATTGTGTAATCATTATTGTGTATTGTGTAGTTGGAATAGTACACACAAATAGTTAGTAAATGCTACTGTAATTCAGAATAACATTACAAATCAAAAGACAATCCAAACATATTTACAAAAGTATTTTTATTAAAACATTTCAAAACATTTTAGTATGGTGTTTGCTACACAGAGTACAGTGCATCAACAATTTACAGCCATGAAAGCATTTTAAGTGTGCAAGAATATAAATGAAACAAACACATGCATCTTGAGGGCTGGATTGGAAATCAGTGTCCTAAGAGAGAACGTGATTTATCTTAAAACTATCTAAAAATTAAACTTTAAAAAAAAAAATAAACAAGTGTCTCATAACCATCACCCCTAAATGCAGGGCATATGGGTGGTGGCCAACAAGCCACTGACCCTCTCTGTGAAGTTCTCCATTTAAACATCATTTTTGACTGAATGAAGCTGTTGACATGCAGTGTTGATGGCCATCACTCTGCACCACCGTCCTGATCTTCTGCTCACTCCCTGTCTCGCAGTACATTTATTCCTATCAGTAGTGAAACTCTCGGACTGCCGAGAGGATTATTGGTGCTCCCCTGCCCACTCTTCAAGAACTGTATACATCCAGAGTGAGGAAAAGAGCTCAGAAAATCACTCTGGATCCCTCACATCCAAGTCATCCCCTCTTTGAACTTTTACCATCTGGCCGGCGGTACAGAGCCACAAATACCAGGACAACCAGGCACAAGAACAGTTTTCCCCCAGGCAATTCTCCTTATGAACAGTTAAATGTTCCCCCCATTATGCAATAACTTTTATTTATTAGTTACCACCCCCATCCTAGCGCATCCCTGCATCTCTACCTTTTTCTATCCTATTCAATCCTATTCTATTCTGTTCTATTCTATTCTGTTCTATTCTATTCTGTTCTATTCTATTCTATAGCACAACTGTACATACCACTTATTTATTTATTTCTCAATTTATTTTTCTATTTTTGTCTATTTATATTTATATATGGGTATTTTATTCTCATCCTATGTTTATTGTCTGTATGTTGTTGCTGTCTCTGTCACAAATTCCTAGTATGCACAAGCATACTTGGCAATAAAAAAAGATTCTGATTCTGATTCTGAAACACAGTCATGAAACACACAAAGACAAAAACTGTTAGCCACAGCACCAAAAAAATGAACAGACAGCATGGGGAAAATAGTGAATAAAAATTCTGTAGCATAGATGAAAAATAAATAAATAATTAATACAGTTGAATTCAAAAGTTGACATACACCTTGCAGAATCTGCAAAATGTTAATTATTTTACCAAAATAAAAGGGATCATACAAAATGCATGTTATTGTTCATTTAGTTCTGACCTGAAGAAGATATTTCACAAATGTTTACATGTAGTCCACAAGAGAAAATAATGGTTGATTTTTTTAAAAATGACCCGCTCAAAAGTTTACATACTCTTGATTCTTCATACTGTGTTGTTTCCTGAATGATCCACAGCTGTGTGTTTTTGTTTAGTGATAGTTGTTCATGAGTTCCTTGTTTGTCCTGAACCTTTAAACTGCTGCTGTTCTTCAGAAAAATCATTCAGCTCCCACTAATTCTTTGGTTATTCAGCATTTTTGTGTATTTGAACCCTTTCCAACAATGACTGTATGATTTTGAGATCCAACTTTTCACACTGAGAACAACTGAGGGACTCATATGCAACTATTACAGAAGGTTCAAACACTCACTGATGCTCCAGAAAAGATTAGGGTAAATTTTACTTATTTTGTCTGCCAAACATGTAAGTAAAACATCTTCTGTAGCTTCTGAAGGGCAGTTCTAAATGAAAACATATGATATTTAGGCAAAATAAGAAAAATATACATATCTTCAAATGTTTTCACCCTTGGCTCTTATTGGATCATTTTTCCTTCTGGATCATCAGTGAGTGTTTGATCCTTCTGTAATAGTTGCATATGAGTCCCTCAGTTGTCCTCAGTGTGAAATGATTGATCTCAAAATCATACAGTCATTGTTGGAAAGGGTTCAAATAGACAAAAATGCCTGTAAACCGAAAAAAAAAAAAAAAAAAAAAAAAAAAAAAATTTGTGGGACCTGCAGGATTTCAGTGGGCAGTTCAACTGTTCAGGACAAACAAGGGACTCATGAACTTCTATCACTAAACGAAAAGAAAAAAATCATTCAGGTAACAGCACAGTATTAAGAATCATGTATGGAAACTTTTGAATGACATGTACATGCATTTTGTATGATACACCTTCTTATTTCGGTAAAATAATTAACATTTTGCAGATTCTGCAGAGTGTATGTAAACTTTTGACTTCGACTGTAAATAAAAATTTAATTAATTTAAATAATACTTACAAAAAACTGCCTCGTGACAGCATTGCCCTTCCCAGGGTACAAAGACAAGTGGATCACACTGCAGACCTGCAAGAAATCAAATAAATTTGATTCAGTAATGTGTTAGCCTACTTGTTGACCATGTATAGGCTAAAGTCACATAGACCGCTGCCTGTACATGTGTATTTCATACACTCCAACAATACATCAGAGTTACAAACATATTATGCTTGACATTGCTGAAGATTTGGGCTGCATTTTACTTGTCTTTGTTGACTAATAGATCATTAGTAACTGATTAAAGTAATTGTCCACTAATCATATTTATTAGAATAATTATTTTTTATTAATCCCCATGCTACAGAACTGGTCTCCCGCCTAAACAACGTTAGTTAATAATCTGTAACATTACCAGTATCTCTGACCCCAAACCACCCATTTACATCGCAAGTGAAACTTTACTTCTCAACCATGTTTAAGTAAGCGACTATGTCCGATATAAACCGCGCAAATATATATGTATAATATATATCCCTTTTGTTTAAACTCAAACTGTTAGTTTATCGATCTCCTCAAACCTAGCAGACTCCACTGACAAACACGGTAATTTTACCTCACATACCATAGTAAAGCAAGTTTCGTTCATACTCGACAGAAACAAAATAAAACTCACTAAAACGGTGTCGGTTTGTCTTTTCACAGTTCCAAAAAGTATCGACTGTAGTTTTGGTCACAATAAACTTTAAGCTAATTCACTAGATGTGAAAAGTGTACCGAGTGAAAGAGCGCGTAACTCACGGAGTTTCGTCTAAATTACAGTTTTGAGGGAGTAGATTATAACGTTTGTGGCTAAACTAACTTGCGGTTTCATTCCACATTAAAAACCACATACACTATATAATAAAAACATGATAGTCAAATTAACTTACCGAACTTGCAGAAATCCGCCGTTCCGCTTCTCTTTCCGGTCAGCAGCTTCTGTCTGTGTGATGTGACGACAGTTGGCGCGCTGTTTACAGCAGTCCTGTATTATTGCCTGGCCAATTACAGTCAGGCTACAGCAAGGTTACAACTTGAAAAAAGACTGAAAAACTACTCATTAATCAACTAATTACTGAATGTGATATTTACACTGTTTGTTCTTTCAGAGCGTTTGAGAGTTTCAGGATCAAGTCGCTCCATATCTGCGTCTGTGGGTGAAGACGTCACTCTGAACTGCTCTGTAGACTCTCACATCACACCTGGAGACTTGAAAGTTTCATGGAAGAAAACAGATGAAGATGGAGATATTGTGGTTCTGCTCTACCAAAACAATAAGACTTCACCAGAGGCATCACATGAGCGATACAGAGACAGAGTTGAGTTCTTCACTGATGAAACCCCCAAAGGAAACTTCTCTCTCAGACTGAAGAGTGTCAGAACTGAGGATAAAGGAGTTTACATGTGTGAGGTGTTTGCTGGAGGACTTTCAGCCAATACAACTGTAGAACTGGAGAAACTGGGTGAGTTATAACTTAAAAATAACAACCATTCAACCTATACTAATACACATGTAAATGTATTTGTGTAATTGCATAGTCAGTTTTGCAGTGAAGCATGTTTGATTTATTCCAGTGATTATAATGGTCAGTTTTATGTTTGCTTCATGTTAAAAATGTCTCTGACATCTAATTAATAACTCAACAGATAATTACTGACAATTACTTCAGCATCTCAGTTACATTCAGTGTAAAGATGAGCTCATCAAATATGGAGGCGGCATTAGTAGATTCATTAATAAGGCCCCACACTCTAAAAAAAAAAAAAATAAATAAATAAATGAAGAAACTGAAGACTTAAATACATGGTGCACTCTAATGAGTAACATAATGAGTAACCATGACAGCTAATGGAAAGCAGAAACATAGGAACAAAGGAAACGGGAAACAGAAGGCTGGTTTAAGACGCATCTGCGCTGCACGATTAGAGAGTAGACCACTCTTTATGCTTTAAAATGTACTTAGATGTCAGATCCATACTTCCAGGTTGCCACGATGTAACGAGGCATGACATGTACTGTGGGTTTGCAGGCTTTCTTATTAGTAAATCCCACAGTAAAAGGAGAGCTGCTCAAAAATGGGGCATGGTCCAAGTACTGAGCCAGGGTACAACAGGAATTTTATTTGGTCCAGTGTTCTGTCACATATAATTTCAAATGAAGATGCATGCATGTGAAGTAATTCAAATTAGCAGTGCTGTTTATTAAACAGAGCAAACTCAAGTAATCCAGTAAGATCAAAGACAAACAGAACAATAGGCACATAACAATACTGGACAATGAACTGAGTAAACTGAGCAATTAAATACATAAGGTGATGAAATAAAATACAGACAGGTGTAAACACTTTTGTGTATGTGTGTCAGTTGTACACTTAGAACCACAAAATCAGTAGAAATGACATTTGGAGGTCAGTATATACAGGGAATTTGACACAATAATGAAGCTCTTTGTTCAGTAACTGATGTCTGTGTCTTACAGATTTCTCAGTTTTACACATATTGACGTTGATTCTCTGTACTGCTGCATTTGCATCTGCTCTTCTGCCCTGCTGTTTGATCTACTGCAGATGTTGGATTTGCTCAAAAACTCAGAGACAAGCATGTCCCTATAACTGTGGTGAGTATACAACCCACAATTAAGTAATAAATAAGAAATGTAAGTAAATAAGTAAGTAAATAAGACTTTATTTTTATTGAGATGAAAACTGTTTTGAATTTCAAGTGTGAAAAAAAAGACTACTTTTTATATGTTTCTATGTAAGTACTGCTACTTCTGATTGGGCTGAGGCTGGAATTTAGCGAGTTTGAAGAAAAAGTATTTGATGGACGTATAATTTGTGTCGAGATCATTCACTCAGTATCATTATCTTATTTTTGATAGTCTTTTAGCTGGTTTTGCATCTGAACTTCTCATATATATATATATATATATGAATAGATAATCAGATAGATAGATAGATATAGATATAGATATGAACGCATGCACATAGATACATATATGTGTGTGTGTTTTTTTTTTTTTTTTTTTTTTTTTTTGGTATATTCACCAAACTTACCGTAATTATCAAGGATGTGCACAAACATTTTGAGTTGCTTATCTGCAACTGGCTTGTGCTGTAAAGATGTGGATGTGGGAGGTTTTTCCATATGAGATTATATTCAGTCACTGTGCCAGATTTCTTTAGACGTGGTAAACAGCATGATAATGATAATAGGGGATCCTTACACCTTTAAAAAAAGACTCACAAATCCTTTCTTTTTAAGGGTTTGAAGTTAAATGTTCTCGTCACACACTTGAACCCGCTACAATGGAGGGTCTGAGGGTGGAATGGAGAAGAACAGACTCAAACATTTTAGTTCATCTGTATGAAGATGGTAAGAGTGGAGCAGATGAACAACAGCAGGATTATCGTAATAGAGCTCATTTCATTACTGAGGAGATTCAACATGGAAACTTCTCTCTCCGTCTGGACAATTTGAAAGCTGAAGATGAGGGACGATACACATGTACAGTTTTCAGACAGCAGAAATATGTGTTTTCAGTTAAGACAAATGTGGAAATGTGGCTACTAGGTAAGTGAACCTAATAAGGACCTACTCTTTTATTTCCCTTAATCAGTACATTAATTTAACTGTATAGTTACATGTAACATTATGTCTTCAGTAAACACAGTGATGTTAGTTCGAGTAATAATAGTTATTGTCAGATGTTGTTTTGCAGCACTGAGCTAGTTGTATGTTACTAGTTTAGTCGTTTAATCAGAAACAACAGAGATATGAGTGTGTTTGAACATACACAAAAGAGACATATATACACTAGATTCAGTTTGTTCAAATAACCAGAGTGTCTGTTCTCAGAGCTAAATAATACCCATGATGCATCAGGGTTTGTACTTCTACTCTGCTGTTAGGTGGGATCAATATTTCTGTTAAAACATAACATTTGTCTAAATGTGAGTTATTAATTTTTCCCTCCAGACACAGTCCGCCCTCTTCAGATGTTTCTCGTTTTCTGTCCAAATATTCTGATGTTTCTTGCTTTTGTCCTCTGGGGTGTTTCTGAAGGTCAGTGATTCACTACTGATTAATTATCAATGCATTTTAATGTATCATTCAAATATTTGTTTATTAATACAGCAATTATTATTTTGTGTTTGTTTCAGGGTCTCTGTTTGAGACAGTCTCTTGTTGTTCTCTTTATTTTCTGAGGCCTCTCATGTTGCTCTGGACGGCTCCGTATGTGAATGATTTCACAGGTGATTCATTATTGACAGTTTATTAGTGAAAATATACTTCATGAATTACAATACACAGATTGTTTCCACATGAACTAAAATGAAGTTTACATTAAAAAGGATTCAGTGTTTTATTGGCATTTGTGTTTCATTGTGTTGGTGTTGTAAATGATATTGTGAATGGAATTATTTAATCTCTTCTGTTTTACAGGCAATATCAAAGCATGGATTAAAAATTACAGTTACGAGGCAGAATATGTTTTTTTCTCTGCTGTTTTTTATTCAGGTAAATAAATCTAAATGTACATCAACAGTCATTACCATAAACCCATTAAAATACTGTAACGAGACTCGTGAGAAGCGCAATAGATCCAAGTGCGAGCTTTATTACACAGATCGTAGTCAAGACAGGTAGGGTCGATCTCGTTATCCAGGGCAAAACAATAGTGTAATCCAGAAAACAGCCAGAATGTCAAAATACCAGAGAGCAGTCCAAAGAAACAAATGAACAAGGCAATGAAACTAGACAAAACTATGGCAATGAAACAAGGCAAAACTATGACTATGAAACAAAACCGTGGCAATAACAAAACAAGGCAATGAAACAGGAAAACCGCTTGGTAGAGTCCACACAGGAAAAACAATACTTCGCCCCACCTGTTTGGAATGACCCTCCTTATATGGCCACCAAACAGGAAGTAACAAGAAACAGCAGAGGGAGCAGGAACAGTCAGTGCATGGGTGAGGGCTCCCTCTGCTGGCATGGCGTTACAAATACACAAACATCTGAACAACTATTACATATCATTGATGTACTATTCTCACCATCTTGCAGGAAATCTAAAATAAAATAAAATAAAAACACCATAAAGACATTCCTCATGTGTTCAGTGCTGAATCTCTCTGTGTTTATGGGACTGATCACATTTTATCACTGTTGTGATCTGAACTAGATAATTATGAAAACAGTTGCATTAATGTTTACACTAAACATCATGCTAGTGACTTAGCCTGAGACTGAAGCTTGTCACGAATCTGGTCGGTGTCCCGCTGTCCGCTCACCACCAGAGGTCACTCTCACCCCATCATCACACTCTGACTGTTGTACTACACCCCGGACTACATCTCCCGTCATGCATCACGCTGATTGCGTCAACTCATGTGACCAATCAGCAGCACCATAAAAGCCCCGGTCTTTCCCCATGCTAGTCACGGATTGTTGATTGTGTTTCTCCCATTGTTTAGCGTACTCTAGTTCCTTGTTCCTGTGTTTTGTATTCTCGCCTGGCTTCCCCGTTTCGACTGTTTCGCTGCCTGCCTTTTGGACTCTCGCTCGTGTTTCTTGATTTATTCTCCTCGCCCAGCCCCTTACGGATTACGTTCGCCACGGTTTGACCCTCGCCTGTTTTACGGACTTCTATTGTGCATCGCTTTCATTATACCTGCCTGCCATTGTTGTTTGACCCTGCCTGTTCGACCATGTATCTGTCTCGTCCGATGAATAAAAGCTTGCAAGTGGATCGGCTCGCCTCTCGCCTCTCACTCCACGTTACAGAAGCTAAAGCTAATTCTGCATCACATCTCAAGATGTTTTGGGGTCATGTCAGGGTCAGGGATCATATAATCAGCACAAAGGTCACAGGGTCAGGATCAGACAGGAACAGCTAAACTGAAGAATGTGTCCTAATATGTAAAAAGTTCAAAGAATGTGTCGTAATGTTGCATCTGTTCCGTGAGAAGAGTTTTTGTTTTTCCTTTGATCTGTGTTTATATTTTGTTCTTCTGTTTTAGTAATTGCTGTTTTTTAAATCTCTTTCTTTATTCCAGTTCTGTTTAAATCTGCCTGGGACAAAAGTCTGAATTATGCTGGATTTGAAGGCACCATTATTATCGTCCTCTTTGTGATTGTGATTCTGTTCAGCCTCTTCTATTTTATTTTCTGTAAGTATTTTCTTCCATTAAGAGTCAGTGAGATGAATGTACTGTGAAATGATGATTTACCAGATTAAATGTGTTTGTTAAAAGCACAACATATATATATATATATATATATATATATATATATATAAACAACCCATGATATCAAACCTGCTTTATCAGTTAATTGAAGCATTTCAATTAGACAAGGTCAGTTTTTATAGATTTTTTTATATGCATAATCTAGAGTGTTTTACATAGACATGATAAAGACAAAAATAAGTGATGAAAGAATTGAAGAGAAAAGGGCAGTCAAATAAATCAAAGAGTATGTTTTAAAATGTATGAAATTAATTAAAAAAAATACTGTCACTGTCCATTAAAAGATGGACATTGTTATGATGCAGTGAATCAGTAGGTAAAGTCTTTAGTTTATTAAGTCTTTAGTTTATTCAATCTCAGGTCATTGAGTGATTTAAAAACAGATTATTGTCCTTGTGCCCTACTATCCACTGGATACTTATGATACTTTATGATAGGAAACCATATATACATAAATTGGTTACATGCACAAATCATATGGATATCCCTCACACACACACACACACACACAGTACTTTCTATTTTTTTTTTTTTTTTTTGTGATTGCACACACTTTCTGTCCTTGACTCTTATTGAAATGTTTTCTGATCAGTTTCTGAGGTGTCTGATCACCTCATGCCATTGATTCATTGATTGACGGTCATGGAAAATCTGGAAATATCAGGGAATTTTCAGATTATGATTTCCAGATTTTTATGAAAATCATGGAAGTAAATGAAATAATAGCAAAATATGGAATAGTTTTGCTCAGTTATTATCAGCTCTGCAACATTTTATCAGCATTTTTGCAGTCTTTGTTGTTTTCCACATAAAGCAAAGTGTCATTTGTAGAGTGAACTTAATATAAATATAAAATTATACTCTGAACCCCATGTGGATTTACACAAACTGAGAAAGTCAAAACATGTTAGGTGTATAGTTGTGGTAATATGTTTACATGCTGTAGCCTATTTTGCTTTATAGAAGAAAAACATGATGCAGTTCACCATCAATGAGTGTATTATTGTTAAGGGAAAGATGCAACAAATGATATAAGGCACAGCATGTGTATTCCTGTTGCATGTACACATATACACAGGGACAGGGGAGACCCTGAACATGGGTCTTAATGGGACATACACCCAGACCATTAGAATACACCTTATGAAATCAGCTAAATGTTACTAATTAATTAAATTAATTTTTGGTGCTAAGTGAAGAGCTATAATAAATTGTGTATTTATTTATTGCTGTCCTGAATAAGCTATTTCACACAAAACTCAGTTCTGGAGGGCCGGTGTCCTGCAGCGTTTAGCTCCAAGTAACATCCTCCAATTGTGTTGAGGCAAGTTGGAGCTAAACTCTGCAGGACACCGGCCCTCCAGGACCGAGTTTGGACACCCCTGGTATACAGTAGTCAACATTTGAAGTGGATCAAAAAAGTTAATTAAAGTTGCCCTAAGACAAGAACGGGTATTGTTTTGTTTTTAGGACAACTTTGATTAAAGGTTTTGAGCCACTTCAAATGTTGACTACATTTTTTTTTTTTTTTAATTTGTGCATTTGCACAAATGAAGCATTTTGAAAGTTTACATACCTTTGTTTTTAATACTGTGTGTCATACCTGGATAATCCACAACTGTTTTTATGTTTTGTGATGGTTGTTCCTGAGTCACATGTTTGCCCTGAGCAATTAAACACAGTTCTTCAGGAAAAAAAAAAAAAATCCTCCATCTCCTGCACATTCTTTGCTTTTCCAGAAAAAATGAATTCCCTGGGGTAATCTATTCTTATTCTGTCTTCATGAAACATATACATATATGTATCTTCTGAAGAGCAGTAGTAATGGGAAAAATATGATATGTAAAGAAAATAACAACAATATTCACCAATCCTCCTGTTCAAAAGTTTACAGGGAAGCGCGGGGCACAACCTAACACTTTTTGACTTTCTCAGTTTATGTAAATCCACACGGGGTTCAGAGTATAATTTTATATTTACATTAAGTTCACTCTACAAATGTCACTTTGCTTTATAATTACAGTGTATACATTTTTCAGTATTTACCTCAGAAGAAATAAAGTGAAAAGTGACAACATGCCCCATATGTGGGGTACATTGTAACATGTGAGGGGCAGGTTCTAACATGACCATATGACAGCTTAAAATGTTATCTGATCAAATGAAAAAAATCTACACGACAAACTAAAATATTTTGTCAATAAAATTATATTATATTATATTATATTATATTATATTATATTATATTATATTATATTATATTATATTATTTATTTATTTAAAAAAAAAAAATAATGGAGCCCCGTTGCAGGACATTCTAAAAGGCAGTGTTCCGAGACGCGAGCCGTGAGCGCAAAGGTAGTGCAGTGGAGCGGGCTTAATGTTTTCAAAAATAACAACCGGGGAAAATAAATTTCTCACATTTCACTTGTCATAAACACTATAGGCCTACTTCTAAGACACCATAATCAAAGTGAATATTTTTACACTTAAAGTGGCTTATTGATCCCCACAATTGACAGGAAAAGTTTTTTTAAGCGTGGGCACAATAAAATTTGCTCCCTCCTTTTACTGAATCGTGTGCACAACTTACTGACTATGTGTATTTTTCAATATATTTAAAATGTTTGCCGCATAGTTAAAACGCGCTACTTTTATAAAATTGCGTTTTGAGAGGAAAAACATACGTCACATGGCTGGCATGTAATAATTACATTCAGAAATAATGTAGGCTAAAATACTGGTAGCCTAAATCAAAATGTTTGCAAACATTATAAACACAGATAGGCTATTTTATTCCCTTCTCTCCACAACAAATTATCCACAACATTATCTTTCACAAAGACTATAACAGCACAGTGCTGGCGCTGGTCACACTGAATGCAACAACAGGCTATTTAAATTTAAATTAAAATAGCATTGCAACTTCTGTTTCTTTAAATGTATTGTATTTTGATAATGAACAGACTTCGATGTCAAGGTAGCAGAAATGTTGTGCGAGCGCTGAGGTGCCGGCGCGATCACACATTGTTTTCCCAACTGTTTAATTTAGTCATGCTGGTTGATGAGACAAGCAAAATATCATTAATTACTGTAAAGCTTTGGCAAAATAAATAAATAAATACAAATTATTATTATTATTATTATTATTATTATTATTATTAATAATAATAATAATAATAATAAAATAAAGAAAACTGTAAAGCTTTTACAAAATAAAGAAAACGGCTTTCTGCTTTGATTTCCTTTAGGTGGATCGTGCCAGCACATTTTTCCTTTTCGTTTTGTTAATCAGTTACTGATTTAAGTGAAATAGTTTTAAATACCGAATGTTTCAATGGCAAACACTTTAGCGGGTCCCTGTCGACTTGTCACCAGATTTTGCCATTAAATTTACCGTTCGTTCTCAAAATTTAAAGTGATCAAGACATTTCCCCGGAGCACAATGTTACAAGAAAGACTTCATAAGTATCGAGAATACACACGCTCGCAACATCGACATTAAGCTGCAGTCAAAGTCTTGGAGTTGGAGGTGGTTTCTAAGATGTGCGGTATGCCACTGAATAGAATAATGATGTTTTTTTGCAGATTTAAAATAACCTAATTTTGGAGTTTAATAATAAACACACTGCATAAAATGTTATCTGATATAATGGAAGCTCTGAAGTTCACGTCCGAAGCATGGCAAAGGGACTAGAGGACGCAGTGTCTCGTTCCCTTCTCAGGGAACCATGGTTACATACATAACCTGAGACGTTCCCTTTCGAGGGACATCGAACTGCGTCCTCTAGGGGTCACTTGTGGGGAATGGTATAGCCACGCTGTGCACTGCTGAGGGGAGTGCATGCCAGAACTAAGGCGAGCACTAAGTACCAACTCCAACAGGGAAGGGAGCTGCCCCAATGACCTCCAAGCGGCTGTCGGTGACCTGTCCCCCTATGGCCGAGGAGCCTGAGCTGTGTACCTGAGACTTACCTGTTGGGGTCAGATATCCAGACCCAGGGTAGAGCTTAAAGGCTTGGAATCAAAGAGTGATTCCTTTAAAGGGATGCCGTCAAGCGTCTAGGAGATAACTAGACCCTGGCCTGACACTCAAGGGGCTACTGACAATACCACAGGAGCACAGCTCAGCAGGTTCTCAGCAGCAACACCTTGCATCAGGGAGGATACGTGGAGTGGGGCCTAAGGTAAGAACCGGGGCCTAACCAACTCAGAGGAAGGGAACAAGGCTGTAGTGCGTAACCCTTACCATACAGGATTTTTAGAAAGAACGTAAAAAGCTAGTGTGCATGCTTACCACAATGTGGATTTAAGGAAGTGCACAGAGACTAGCGTGTACATCTACCAAAACATGGATTACAGGAGTACTGTTCAAGGGGTGGCTATCATAAACACCCCAAATGAATGCCACGAGAGTCCTTCAGAGTGCATGTATCTCATAAAATCTTAAATATGAGGGGAACAAGCCTGCTTATCATGACAGTGACAGGACTGGCTCCAGAACATTATAGTCATGTAGTGCAGCATCCAGCTCTCAGCCGAGAGGGGAAGACAAACACTTATGATTAAAGAGGCAGCAAAACCTGGAGGCAAAAAGGGGCCTCACAGGCCGCTGCTGCTGAGCCAGGGAGCTCTAGGGAGCGGAGAATTCAACCAGCTTTTCTTTTTCCTGAAACTACTAGTTTTGCTCAGATTTTTTTTTCCTTCCGAATTTTCGATTTTTTATCATTTTTGGTGGGTTTTTTGTTTCACCTAGTCACACTTGTGTGTAACGGGACTCATCAGAAGCGTAAATAGGTCCAAGTGCAAGCTTTATTGTACAGATCGTGGTCAAGACAGGCAGAGTCAGACACCAGCAAACAGTAACATCCAGGGCAAGACAAAAGCATAATCCAATAAACAGGCAGAAGGTCAAAATACCAGAGAGCAGTCCGAAGTAACAAAATAAACAAGGCAAAAACTATGAGAGCAGGGAGCCATGGCCTTCTTGGCAATGAGGTGGCAGGCAGAGAGTTCATGATTGGCTTCCTGGGCTGTGACATGGCAGGGAGACAGTTCAGAGGTGGTCTCCATGACAGTGACAGGATGGGCAGAGAGGTCATAGGAGGATGCTGCCCACTTAGGAGGTTCTGCAGCCGGAACTGCCTCCTCCAGGGGCATTGGTGCAGACTCATGGTCAGACGAGATCTCTGGAGTAGACGCGAGGACAGACGAGACAGTGAGTTCATGAATGGACGCCGCCTCCTTGGGAGGTTCTACAGCATTAGCTGACACCTCTGGCACTGGCGCAAATTCGTGGACAGGAGAGGCCTCTGGCACAGACTGGAGATCTGCCGTGACTTGACTTGAGTTAGGGAGATCTGGAACAACAGCTGTAACTTGGCTTGACTCAGGAAACACAGCTGTAACTTGACTTGGCACTGAAAGTGCAGCTCTGACTTGACTTGACATCAGAGGATCAGCCATCTTGTGAACTGGCTCTGGGATGACGGCCATCTTGTGAGCTGACGTGCAGACGTGTCGAGTGCAGGCTGTGGCTTGGCAGACGTGACGAGTGCAGGCTGTGGCTTGGCAGACATGACGTGAGCAGGCTTTGGTTTGGTGGGTATAGCGTGAACTGGCTTTGGCTTGGTAGGCTTGGCATAAGAGGTCTCTGGTTTGCTTAACATGACGTGAGCAGGCTTGGCAGGCATGGCATGAGAGGGCTCTGGCATGATGTTAACAATTCCAGACATAACATGCACGCACTTGGGTGTGGCAGATACTGGAGGATGGCAGGGTTTCCCATCAGCGATCCTCACAGTAAACGCAGAACCACTCAGAAGCAAGGCAAAGTCTATGTAACGTACCAGGGACCAGTGAGGGTGATGACCTGGCATCCTACTTGAAATGTCCTTACACGAACCAAAGTAAAAAATGTCCTTGAGGAAACTTTCTTTAGAGTCCACCAAGTGACTTAGTTCACAAAAGTCAATGACATATTCCTCAATAGGCCTTGACGGAGTCGAACGAGGCGTGATGCTGGGTCCATGGTTGATCTGTTTTCAGAAAGCTGCTGGATCTGTGGTAGGAGAAGTATTCTGTAACGGGACTCGTCAGAAGCATGAATAGATCCAAGTGCGAGCTTTATTGTACAGATCGTGGTCAAGACAGGCAGGGTCAGACACCAGCAAACAGTAACATCCAGGGCAAGACAAAAGAAAAGGAAAGGAAAGGACGTGAGGCCAAGTATGGTGACCCATACTCAGAATTTGTGCTCTGCATTTAACCCACAGTAGTGAGTAGTGAACAAACATGCACACACACACCCGGAGCAGTGGGCAGCATATTGCTATCGCTGCGGCGCCCGGGGAGCAGTTGGGGGATCGGTGCCTTTGCTCAAGGGACTCACCTCAGTCGTGGTATTGAGGGTGGAGAGAGAGCAGTCCAAAGTAACAAAATAAACAAGGCAATGAGCAAGGCAAAAACTATGGCAATGGAACAAAACTACGAACATGAAAATAATAGCAAGAAACAAGGAAACTGCTTGGTCCACACAGGCAAAACGATATTTTGCAACCTCCTGTTTGACATGGCCCTCCTTAAATGGCTGCCAAACATGAAGTCACAAAAGGAGCAGCAGAGGGAGCAGTAACAGACAGTAAATGGTAAGGGCTCCCTCTGCTGGCATGGCATTAGGCAAGGCAAGACACCCGACTGTTCCCGGACTCCAAACAACTGCTTATAAATCTTTCATTGTGCTATATTATCACTAAAGGTTGGATTCATTATTTTTGTCAACTTGTTTTCATTTACTTATAACTGGTTTTGTGTTTCTATTTGCATTTGATTAATCGTAGGCTTCTTTTGTCTGAGAGAAGGTACCTTGTTTTTGAGTGAAAAAATCATTTTTTATGAATAATTTTCACAATATGAGATAAAAAAGAATTATGAAAATTTGCACTGTTTATCACATTAGTGTGCTTTAATGTTTGATCAGGAAGTCTGCTTTTAAATGCTTTTATTTTGTACAAAATTGCACAGTCACACTTGTCAAAAATGGCCGGCCATATGATTTTATTTTCTGAAAAAGAGCACAAAGTAACACTGCTGTTCCTGTTAAATCTGACCATCGTGACATACAAGAAAGAACACATTAAGATTATTTACATTATATCCTATGTATATATATTCTGCACACTGACAATGTCAAACAGAGACAATATCATAAAACAACAAGCTGAAGCTCTCTCTGTGCTAAAGCATTTATTTGTAAACTTTCATCTACTCTGTGAGAACATGAAAGCCTCAAAATATCGGCTAAAGACAAGGCAGTTTGAGCGTGTGAGTGTTTGTGAGAGAGATAGAGAGAGAGTTATCATAAAAGCATATTATATTCAGTTCAGGGCAGGATAAAGTAGGTATAATACTCTTTCGGATAAATGAGGCCTACAATTAATCAGATGTAAATAGAAACACAAACCAGTCCTAAATGAAAGGAAATAAGATGACAAAAAAGATTGAATCCAATATTTGGTGATAATATAGCATAAAGAGAGATTTATAGGGGGTTAAAACACAGCTCCACAAATCCCTCATATGAATCTCTTTTATTTCCTTTTTTTTTTCTTTTTAATGTGCCCACACATTTATTTAGATATCATCTCTGACCTATAAGCAGTTCAGTCAGGCATAAAGAAAAATAACAAACTTTATCTGAAATATTTGAGTAGAAGATGTAAAGAAGCACAACTGCCATTCAGTTCAGTTCAGTTCAGTTCATTTCCTCAGTCCACTGAAATACATGAAAAAATTGATTCAAGTTTAATCATTTTACTTTCATTAACTGAGAAGGGCAGTGGATTTTTATTTTCCCAGCATGCTTTGTATTGGGCTGGATCAGGAGACGAAATGTGGAAATGGAACATTATTCCATGTGTTTTTGAGTGGAGGGAAAGACCTGCTCATTTCTAATGTTCAGTAATCAGAAGAGTTTCTGTTATGTTGAAGTTTGTGTGGTTACCAGTAGAGTTTATGGTTTAGGTGAATTAAGTGTGTAATGTTTCTTACTTCATTCATTGACCAACAGCTGTGCTGAACTTCTTCCATGTGCTGTGCAACTGTACTTACAGAAATGCTTTACAACCAATTACATAAATGAACAAGCATGAACAGATCTCTCTGATTACTCAAACAGACAGATATATATATATACTGGAATCTACAAATTAAATACACTAAGTTAATCACTACCCAGTTAGCAAATTTCCTTTGGCCCGGATCTGAAACCTACAGCCAAAGTGTGGCCCAGATTAGATTTTGTTCGCCAGCCCAAAATTGGCCCATATGTTTTTAGCTAGAATTGAACCAAACCAAAGCCATAACTCCGCCTATCATGAGCCAAGTAATACATTTTTATGTTTCATTTTAGTAAGGCTGAGTTCTGTTAAGACCTCACTGCCCTAATGTGGCCCACATGTGGCTGACTGTATATGTAAAATTCATATTAACTAGAGAGTAACTCAGTATTGAGTTAGAATATTCTTCATTCAATTCAATTCAAATCTATTTGTATAGCGCTTTTCACGATACATATCGTTGCAAAGCAACTTTACACCAAATTAAAGTTTTTACAATATATTTAGTAGTAGCTTACAGTGGTGACTATGTCAAGTTGATGTACATATGGCAGAGATGTATGGTAAAGGTCTATTAATGACGTAATCAAACAAAGAACATCATAAATTTGTAGCAGAATTCAGTAGTGCTGTATGTTGTTTCAGGGTTGGCATCATCTGAAGTCCTCTGTGGGGTTGGCATCATCTCTTCTTAAGTGTTCTGGATCCAGACTGGAGCTTGTGAATTCTTAGTTACCACGGGATGTCAATCCCATGGCATGTATTGGAGAAGATGGTGCCCATATTGCTAGTCATTTTGTCTAGATCCTGTGTATTAATGGGTACACAGAGCAGTTGAGATAAATCTCAACACCACCGCCACAACCACTCTGACGGGGCTCATGCTTATAATAGTAGTTTGGTGGAGTAGACCCATTTAGACCAATGTAATCATTAGGTTTTAGGCAGGTTTTGGTTAAGCAGAATACATCAAAACTATTATCTGTGATTATTTCATTCACAATAACTGCTTTGGGTGTAAGTGATCTAATGTTTAGGAGCCCAAGCTTTAAAAATGGTTTCTGTTCATTTATTTAGCATTTTTCTGGTTTAATTACAATCAGATTTTTTTTAGATCCTGCATTAAATTTATGTTTTGACCTCACTATTGGAGGAACAGACACAGTCTTTATAGATTGGGCAGTACAAGTACTACAATTTAAGCGTTCAGAACTAAAGCCATCATAGCAATAATTTGAGAAGGTACTTACTAGTCAAATGGAGCATAGCGTCCTGGAGATGTTGTCCGAGAGCAGTTCTGCTCCGACTCTGCTGGGGTGCAGGCCATTGGCATGGAGAAGCCTAGGACGTTCTCAGAAAAGATATATAAATATATAAACCCATATTTAGCATTACAATTTGAGTTGGAATCATTTTTTTAAGAATATAAAACAAACACAATTAATCTTCAAACCAAAAAGTTCAAGTTTTGTGGACATTCACACAAACACCATTTACTAGGCTATACTCACCTCCTGGACATACAGCAATTGACTTAAAATACAAAAATTATTTCAATTTCCTAAGTATTTTCTCAACAAATGCTTCAAATGCATCAAATACTCGTGAACGGCTGAGTTATGGCTTTGGTTTGGTTCAGTTCTGGCGAAAAACATATGGGCCAATTTTGGGCCGGCGAACAAATACTAATCTGGGCCACACTTTATCTGTAGATTACGGCCAGATCCGGGCCAAAGGAAATTTGCTAATTGGGACATGAAGAAATGTAAGATGATTTTTCTAATGGCTCCGACTATCTTTTACGTCAAGACAGCCTGTATGTTTTACCACACCACAGAGCAGTGAAAAACACTGAAAACATGAAAAATGCTTTATAAACGTTTTCACAAATCAATCTCTATCTAAAAAAAGGGTTTTGCATTAACCCGGATTGCGTGATTATTGGATGCACAGGCGAGGGTTGATCAGTGGCGAACGTAATCCCAGGGACAAGGAAAATGGGTAATCCAATGAGAAAGGTTAGAGTTCATACAAAGGGTGAGTAGAGTCCAAAATTACAAGGCAAAGGGTTAAATCCATGACAGGCAAGAAGTCCAGGGCACGCGGAAGGCAGACAAGATGATATAACCAGGCTAGAAAACAAGACTAAGAGAAACTAACTAGAAACACGACTGAACTAGACTAAGGCTGAACAAGAAGGCTCCGAACGGCATCTGACACAATAAGGCCCCGATCACACCGAACGCGTTTTTTAGTTCTAAAAACGCGAGGCGCACCGCACTGCCTCTTTCTGGTGACTTTTAAAAAAAGAGCAGTGCGTTGCGGTTTTTTTATGTTGCTAGTCAACCATCAAATCAGCCGTCCTGTCAATCTAATCAAAGGATTATAGCGCCAGCGCTCTAAAATCTTTGGTTTTTAGCTGTTTAGTAAACTGTCATATCAGCAAAATCCTTAAAAAACACAGCTCAGGGTAACCCGCGATAGACACCAAAAGTTTCTCCTTCATCACTGCAGTCTCCGGACTTTTTAGGCAACGGTAAAACTTTCGTCACCACAACAGAAGGCCCGCCTCTCCATTCATTCGATTGGACAATGGAAAAAACCGCGATGACGTCGGGCGCTTTTCCGCGCAGAGTTGCTTTTTTTTTAAACTTAAGGCGCTCAGAGCGCTCCGGCAAAAACGCGAGGCGCAGCAAGCGGTTAAAACGCGAGGCGCCCGCGGCGCATAAACAGCGCGCATAACGCTCACTGCCCATAGAACACAATTCAAAAAAGGCGCCTCTCGCTGCAAAAACGCGTTCGGTGTGATCGGGCCTACCCCTAAGAGTGCTAAAAGCAATGCAATACTTGGCCCAGAATAGTGGGAAGGGCCTCGTATTTATACCATTCATGATTGGCTGCAGCTGTAAACGTGTAATCGGTGCAAAGAATGATGGGGAATGTAGTCCGGGATGTAGCGCAACAGTCTGTGTAATGTGAATGTCAGGGCGAACTCTGGTGGCAAGCGGACTGGCCTTCAGGACCAGATTCATGACAGCAACATACAAAACAGATAGCCTTAATATTAATAAAAACACATGGCAATGCAAACCGATCTTTTAATAAATGCAAACCTACAATGATTAAATTATGTTGAATTGTACAGATAGTTAAATCTCTGATCGTCTCGTTTGTCAGTTGCAAACCTTATGATCTGGTAAATAGCAGTCAAAACTCAATAAACTCTCTGTAAATGAGTGGTTAGTGTATGAATGAAGAGATCCCCGTAGATTGTTAATAACCACTGCAGCTGCCACATAATCAACAGAAGAAACAATAAAGCAATCTCTACATTGTATCTTGATGAATTTCCACACAGAGGTACACAATAATATAATGAGGTTGTTTTCGCTGGTATTTGATATACCACTAGTCACTATTTATTTAAAAAAAAATATTAAATATATCTATCTAGCTTAGTTTCCCTGTAAAGTAAATGTCCGCCTCAAAGACCGGAAGTAAGTATGCACACATCTTGCGTTACCGAACCTGCACTGACGCCATCTTGAGCCAGTTGTGTGAAAGGTTCATTTTTTGTCCTGTATTGAAATTATTTGCATGATATCACCTCAATCTAACCGGGGATTTCTAACCAGAATACATTTTTACAAAAATTAAATGACGTGGTTAAACAGATAAATCATATCAGTCTGATCAGATCACATTCTCAACAATGACACAGTATTTATTACACTTACACAGACATGCAGTACACTTTTCAGTCTGAATTGAGCTTCTGCACATTCACTTGTGTGTGTTTACATGTGTTACTTTCAGAAAGCAGATAAACTGTGTCAGTGTTTGTCTACATAATAATTTTAATGTGCGTAATATGAAGTAAACATTAGGCCTGTAAACAGTGAGTTTATCTTGTGTGTTGAAAATTTTGAGAGTATAGTCTATGGTATTTGTATGTTTATATAGTTTTCAAGGCCTGTCCAAATGAAATTACTAATAATATACAGTCATGTGAAAAAGTTAGGACACCCTATTGAATTCCATGGTCTGTATCAAGACATCATTTAAAAAAAAAAAAAAAAAAGGTGCTTGGCTGGTCTTATTTTGAAAATAAAACCTCAGATGAACAACAACACATGACAAATTGCACCATGTCATTCACTGAACAAAAATAAAGCCAAAATGGAAAAGCCATGTGTGACAAAGTTAGGACACCCTTACTGTTAACATTGGGATTAAGAGGGTAAATAACAGTCAAGCACTGATAATTAAATACCTTTGATTAACTGATCATCAGCAAGTCTGAGCGTCTCTATAAAAGCATAAGCTTTGACAGTTTGCTGGTCTGGAGCCTTCAGGTGTGTGTTAACACAATGCCAAGGAGGTAAGACATCAGCAATCATCTTAGAGAAGCAATTGTTGCTGCCATCAATCTGAGAAGAGTAATACAGCCATTTCCAAACAATCTGACATTTATTCACAAGTGGAAGACATTTAAAACAGACACCTCTCCTTCCAGGAGTGAAAATTCACCCCAAGATCAGACTGTGCAAAGCTCAGAGAAATGGCAGACAACCCAAGAACTACACCTCAGACTCTCCAGGCCTCAGTTAACATGTTAAATGATAAAGTTCATGACAATACAATTAGAAAAATATGGGACAAAAATGTCATGTTTGGAAGGCTTGGCAGAAGAAAACTTCATTGCAGCATTACAGCACAGTTTAGGTCTGCAAAGTTGCATCTGAACAAAACACAAGTCTTCTAGAATAATGTCCTTTTAACAGATGAGACCAAAGTGGAGATGTTTGGCCATAATGCACAGCACCAAATTTGGTGAAAACCTAAAGAGCATATCAGCACAAACACCTCATACCAAAAGACAAGCATGCTGGAGGAGGGCTGATCATTTTGGGCTTGTTTTGTTGCCACAGGACCTGAGCACCTCACAGTCATTGAGTTATCCATGAACTCCTCTGGATATCAAAGTACTCTAGAGTCAAATGCGGGGGCATCTGTCCGACATCTAAAGTTGGGCCAAAATTGGGTCATGCAACAGGACAATGATCCCAAACACACCAGCAAATCTACAACAGAATGGCTGAAAAGAAAAGAATCAAGGTGTTGCAGTAGCCCAGTCCATGTCTAGAGCTCATCCTGACTCAAATGCTGTGGTGAGAGCTGTGCATAAGCAAATGCCCACAAACCTCAATAAACTGGAGCAACGCTGAAAAGAAAAGTGGTCCAATTTCCTCCAGAACGATGTGAGAGACTGATAAAGTCACACAGAAAATGAATGCTTCAAGTTACTGCTGTTAAAAGTGGATCTACAGGCAACTGACTCATAGGGTGTCCTAACATTGTCACACATGGCCTTTCCATATTGGCTTTATTATTGTTAAATAAATAATGACACAGTGTGACATGACATGTGATGATGTTTACCTGAGTATTTATTTTCTAAATTTTAAGACTTGCCAAGGACCAGATAATTTTTTATTATGTCCCGATACAGAAAACCTTTAACTTTTTCACTTGACTGTATATATATATATATATATATATATATATATATATATATATATATATATATAATTTTATTTATTTATTTTATACAATGACATTCATTTTAAAATCAGATCAAACATTTGGATTAATGTATTATTTTTTGTTGTTTTCTTATACAGTGTTGGCTAAATTCACTGGTAAATTAAGTAAACGGATCAGTACTATATTCCTTGTTCTGGCTAGAATGAGCTTTGATGTTCTGCCTTCACTACAATTCATCCTCCTGTTCTTTGCATTTGGATCTGGAGGTGAGTTTACATTTATGAATGATTTACATTATTTTATAAGTAATAGTGCAAGAAAACATTATAAAAAATATAAACAATCTAGAAAAATCTGTGGAAACTTTCCAGAAGCAGTCTGAGATGTTGCTATATCAGAATAGTGAGATATAAACTTGCAATTATGAGTTATAAAGTCAGAATTCTGACTTTTTTTGCAATTGCAACTTTTTATCTCACAATTCTGACTTTATATCTCACAACTGTGAGTTTATAACAGGCAATTTTAACTTTTGTTTCTCTTCATTTGTGTCACTTTCTGGCAAATCACCATAGGAAATGTCTCAGGTTACGTATGTAACCCTGGTTCCCTGAGAAGGGAACGAGACACTGCGTCCTCTAGGGGTCGCTTGGGGGGAACACCGTCTGCCTGACCCATGTCTGAAGTCTACATACAAAAACATCAACAGAGTTGGCTGGTGACAGCCTATGACGTCACTTCCAGCCGCCGCGTCGCTGCCGCTGCGTCACTACCGGCGCGACCACAGTATAAAAGGACGCCGGTAGAACAGGACGGTCACTTCTTCGTCTGAAGCTTGCATCCTGAAGCATGGCCAAGAGCCTAGAGGACGCAGTGTCTCGTTCCCTTCTCAGGGAACCAGGGTTACATACATAACCTGAGACGTTCCCTTTCTGAGGGGAGTGCTTGTCATAGGAGAGACAAGCACTAAGAACCAACTCCCTAGGCCTTAAGGGAGTTGCCCCTGAAATGTAGTGATGGCTGTCAGTGACATATCCCCTATGGCCAGAGTCTGGCCTGTAAACCCAAACTTACCTGCAAGGGTCGGGACACCGGACCCGGGGTAGAGCCCAAGCTTGGAAACCGAAGTATTCCTTTAAGGGGATATGGCCAAGAACCTAGAAATCCCTGGGTTGGCCCATCACCCAGGAGCCACTGCAGCTCTGCACGATTCCCTCAGGAGCCGTATTACAGAACGCAAGTGATAATCTCCTGCTCAAAAGAGCACGCTGGAACTAAAGCACATAATACCATTCCTTTAGCCTGGCAGATGCTCTGGAGACGGTCCCAATGTGACCGGGGTTTCAACCATCTCGAGAAAGCATACAGGCAATAGCATGTGAAACCCTACCATAAAGGATTTTAGAATGGACGCAGAACTCCGGTGCATTCCATACCACAGTGTGGATTTTAGAAAAGTGCCCAAAGGTTCACGTATGCACTTACCAAATACATGGATTTGAGAAAGCACCCAAAGATTCATGTGGGCCTTACCATAAAAATAGATTTTAGAATATGCCAAACAGACAGTAGCCGCGGCTATCTGTCTATTAAACTGCCAGGAGCCGATACACTTAACCACACAGGGAGGGCAGTGTATCGAGACAGGCTACTCGCTGGACAGGAGGAGCCACTGATCCCCCCCAGGGGGACGAGCTCAGAAACCTCTTCCATAGAGAGGGGAGCATCGTCTCACCCTGTAAGCCTGGACGAGATCTGGTCCCCGCAACCGGTTCCATGGGCCAAGGGGGGAAGGCAGTAAGGGCGAACCTCAGTTGCCCAAGGGAAGTGCTCAAAACAGACCCCCAAAGGGAGGGGAGCACTCCACACCAAGCAGACAGTAGCCGCAGCTGGCTGTCTAATAATACTGCCAAAAGAGCCGATACACCTAACCACAAAGCGATGTATCGGAACAGGCTTCTACTCCCGAAAGACGGGAAGGATGCCTGATCCCGCCCAGGGGGAATGAACTTTAGCAAACCCTTCCTGCAGAAAGGGGAGCATCGTCGCACCCTGCCCAGGAAGAGATACAAAGACCAGATATAATGGGGAGCCACCTCTATAAGTCTGCGCAGAAAGCAGTAGCATCCCCAGCCCTCAGGCTGTGCTGCGGGTATTCTCTCAAGGAGGTATAAACCCTTCTCACCCCACACAGACCTGTGCTTACCACCTCGATGGAAAGCATGGGCCCTGCTCTACCAAGGCCCACAGAACCTTGGGAGCAAGGGCCAAGAATATAGCCAAAGGCTCCTCGGAGCACTCAGAGAGTTTCCGCAGAAACAGCTCTGACCTGTAAGATGGTGAAACATAGCGTGATCAAGCCCACTCCTCGGAGGGGTGACCCGCTAGATCACCACATGGCATGGGAGCAGGTCTGTGTGATAAGGCAAAAAAACCCAGCAACAGAAGGCCCCTCAGGACGGGACGCAGATAGAGGGTCTCAACCAGGTGGCCTCAGGTCCATGTGTCTATCCCGAATGTCCAGGAGCTCCCTGTGAAAAAAATTCAGAAGAGCTTACCTAGAGATAGGACCGTAACCCTAGAAGTAGTGCTGTAGTGGGGACCTGAAGGCTTCCCATCCCATATGCTGGAGGCAGATCCAGGCAAGCAGACCATAAGCGTGGTTGAAGTCAAGTCAAGTCAAGTCAAGTCACCTTTATTTATATACCGCCTTTAACAATACAGAATTGTGACAAGGCGGCTGTACAGTATTAAATAGGAAACAGTACATCAAGAATGCCAAAGGCAACAGTAAACACTCACATTTTAGATAAAGGTAGTTAATCAGAAATAATAAAATAAAATGCAATATTGTGAATAAGAGAAAGTGTCCCCAACTAAGCAAGCCAGAGGCGACAGCGGCAAGGAACCAAAACTCCATCGGTGACAAATGGAGAAAAAAACCTTGGGAGAAACCAGGCTCAGTCGGGGGGCCAGTTCTCCTCTGGCCAGACACAGAGGACTCACCAGGTCCCGTGGTCCTTTGACGACAGCCGTCTAGGTGACAAGGTCTTCACTGGGGATCCGTCTCTGGGCCTCATCTAGTCGATGTGGACTCTGCTGACATTCAGTGTTGTAGAGGTCATCTCTAGGTGCTGATCCACCGTCTGGGCTGGATACGGACTGGATCTGGTGGTTAATGTGACCTCGGAATAAGAGAGAAACAGACTAATATTAGCGTAGATGCCATTCTTCTGACGATGCACTGAGTACATCGGGTTTTATGGGAAGTGTTCCCGGTTCCGGTTGACCTAATTAGTGCAGCCTAACAATCCTTTAACGGATTTGAGTTATAGGAATATGTTGATTTGTTATGTGTAGGCAAGGTTAAAGAGATGGGTCTTTAATCTAGATTTAAACTGACAGAGTGTGTCTGCGTCCCGAACATTGTAGGGTAGATTGTTCCAGAGTTTGGGCGCTAGATGAGAAAATGATCTCCCGCCCGCGGTTGATTTTGATATTCTTGGTATTATCAAATTGCCAGAGTTTTGAGAACGCAGCGGACGTGAGGAACTATAATGTGATAGGAGCTCGCTCAGGTACTGAGGAGCTAAACCATTCAGGGCTTTGTAAGTAATTAGCAAGATTTTAAAATCTATACGATGTTTAATAGGGAGCCAGTGCAGTGTTGACAGAACCGGGCTAATATGATCATACTTTTTGGTTCTAGTAAGAACTCTAGCTGCTGCATTTTGGACCAGCTGGAGTTTGTTTATTAAGCGAGCAGAACAACCACCCAATAAAGCATTACAGTAATCTAACCGTGAGGTCATAAACGCATGAATTAATGTTTCAGCATTTGACATTGATAGCATAGGTCGTAGTTTAGATATATTTTTGAGATGGAAAAATGCAGTTTTGCAAATACTAGAGATGTGGTTTTCAAAGGAAAGATTACCATCAAATAGCACACCTAGGTTCCTAACTGATGACGAAGAATTGACAGAACAGCCATTAAGTATTAGACACTGTTGTAGGTTATTACACGTTGAGGTTTTAGGCCCAATAATTAACACCTCTGTTTTTTCAGAATTTAGCAGTAAGAAATTACTTGTCATCCAATTTTTTAACTCCACTACACAATCCATTAGTTTTTCAAATTGGTACGTTTCGCCGGGCCGCGAAGAAATATAGACCTGGGTATCATCAGCGTAGCAGTGAAAGCTAACACCATATTTCCTGATGATATCATACATCCTAATGACAGTGATGAATTAATAATATTTAGCAGAGGATCTATGAGATCTGGAAGCAAGTCTTTTAGTAGCCTAGATGGAATAGGGTCTAGCATACAAGTTGTTGGTTTAGATGAAAGACCAGAGAGGGGGGTGGGGGGGTGGGGGTGGGCTTTGCTCAAAGAGGACCTACCAAGGAAACACACGAGACAGGACCCAGACATACAGCATGATAGACACATAATAATGAGTCGTACTCACCCCACCATGGTTCCTGCACATGACTCCAGATAGCTCAGAAGATCTTCATGAGAAACCATCTACTTATGACCCTAACAGGGGAGATAATATCAACTGTTTCAGGGGGGCCAGAAACCACTGCTGAAAAGTCCAATGAGGGGGAGTAAACCACAAATTGACCAGATCATAAAATGGGCTGAAGAAGAGACCGTCCTGTTCTACCGGCGTCCTTTTATACTATGGTCGCGCCGGTAGTGACTCGCCGGCAGCGACGAGTCGCGCCGAAACTGATGTCATAGGCTGTCACCGGCCAACTCTGTTGATGTTTATGTATGTAGACTTCAGACACGGGTCACGCAGACAGTGTTCCCCCCAAGCGACCCCTAGAGGACACAGTTCGAGTTCCTTGAAAGGGAACCACGAGACGTGATTCTTACAGCACAGCGACGCATTGGTGCCACACACATATTTTTTCCTCTCAGCTACGTCGTAATAACCATATCTTTTCTCATTAAAATTATATGATTTTCCTGTTCTACAAGATACCAGTGGTCTAAGAGCAGATATACTAAAACTCTTTTTCACCTCCGCAGCAATAACCTCTCCCACTTCCCTTGCAGCTGACATCATGCTAAAATCCATTTCTCACTGCCGCAGCAGTGATTTTGCGCAGCACTCTTGCAGCACCCTGACTAATCTTCATATAAATGCGGCTTCATATAAATAAAGGTTTCTCTGCTCATATCACAATCTGCTCCCAGTTGATTGCCAAGCTTGCTGTCTCTTGTAAGCACTTTTTGGGGGGTTGAACTTGACACTCAAGCCGAGCCTCGGGTTCGAACCTTCATTAAGGACAGTAAACCAAGTTTGTTTCCCATTGCTCATCAGGACTGGATGGGCAGGCGAACTTGTGAATTGGTATTGAAAGTTTATTTCAACTGTTGTAAATTAGAGAGACACCATTTGCCACCACAATGAATGACCCATATACTTGAATATGTAAATTATAAAGCACTAATATAAGTAATATATAAGGCAATATACTATTCTAATATTATATTTATTTTATTGGCATATATAATCATTATCTGTATAAATTATTAAACACTGTTATGACAAGGCATTGTTTCTATCATTATATTATGTTTATTATCTCAAACATGATGTATCTGCATTTTTTCTAATGTGTTTCAATAATAAAAATGCATATCTGATATGACTTGTAATTATATAATTAGAATTAATAAACAAAAAAATATAATTCTTATTCTCAAGGATTAATGATTAAATGTAAAGATTACACAAGCTCCAATTAGGTGATGATATGCACTAAGTATGTAAATGACCTTTGAACAGAAGAAGTAGTAGTAGTAGTATGCAGTATGGCACGCTTTTTCTTAGCATCTGTTTCCATAGTGACTCGTTGATTCGTCATTCTGCTGAGAATGTCTTGTGTATTAACCAGGAACAAACTCTGAGTTAAATCAATGTGTTTTTGGAATGTGTTTTGGGTCAATCAAACCAAAAGTTTAGGGTTTAGCAGATAGTAAGTTAATATTGCTTTCTGGAATACCACCCCTGGAGTGTGATGTGACTCGATATCTGTGTCCTCATACAGCTGTGCTGATATCTCCTGCACATGGGATATTAATTATAATAATATGTGTAATTATACTGCTCATATGTATTATTTCATTGTGCTCCTGATCCTCCTTCAGTTCAGTGGTCTACAATATAATCATCGTCATGATTTAAAATACTGAAATTAAAACCACTTTCATCTTACAGACAGAAGTGAATCTTACACGTTGTAAATATGATGAGTGATGGATATAATAAAGTACATAATTTATAGAGTGATTCATACATCTAATGGAATGTGAATGTGTTGCTGTGTCTGTCAGTGAATCTCAGCATCTGCATTAATATAATCATGAATATAATAATCACTCTTCTGTTTGCAGGATTCATCATTGTTGCAGTTTTACCAGTGATTCTCACAGTTGCCAGACACAATTGGGATGTAGTATGTGGTCATCGGATGCGCTGTAAGTGTTTGATGAATTATGATCTGATCCCTGATACAAACACTAATAACTAATAATCAATCAATAGATAATTCATGAATGCTCTCTGTTAGCCATTATGAATTTCTTATTGTCAGAGATGTTGAGTGGACGATTAAATGAGAGTAGAAATACTTAGAGTGATTTCAGAAATAATGATCTGTGTTCAGTTGTTTTGAGCATTTGTGATATGTTTATAAATTGTTTAATGTATTGATGCATTGATTTTAAAAACTTTTTGTTTATTTGTTTGTTTGTTTTGTTTTATTTTTCATTCAGTGTCAGACACAGATCTGCAGTGTTTTAATAATAGTAAATGTGTTTTTCAGGTTCACCTGAGGTCATGAGATCAGTGTGGTTTACTCTCATGATACTGATCAATGCTGTCATGGTCTATTTCTACATCATCGCTCTGGAAAATGAAAAGGGTACAAAAATATCTAATAAAATATCAGAAACTGAAACATCTTTCTATAGTATATCTTACATTTGTGCTGAAGTGAAGTGAACTGTTTGTCAGTTAATGAACACTTGTAAGATGATGTTACTTTGATGATGATGATGATGATGATGATGACGATGAAGCTGATGTGTTTGTTGTTGTTCAGATCGTGTTGGATGGGCCTGTATGATTGCGTTTCTCCAGTTTCTCTGGGCAGTGAGAGACTTCACACGCTCATTTCAGTCATGGGGTACAGTATGAATCATCTGATCTGATCATCTTCACACTGTGATGATTTACTCTATTAGCTCTAGTTTATTATCTTCACTCCTCAAAACAGATCCAGACTCTACACTGTAACACTTTTTTTAAAATACTAAATACTAGTACTTAATTTTTTTTTTTCTTTTTTAAAAGATATGTGCATTACGACTTAGTTACATCTTATGTGTTTAATGTTAATTACGTTATGTTAGTGCTGTGTTTGTGTGAATGACACTGTGAATGGACTATATATGAGTATTTTCCTCATCAGTTTGTGTAAAAGCTGCTTGTGATGAACTTTGATTAATCAGTAACTCACTCATCACTTCATCTCAGAGTATTATGAACATACAAAACAGATTTAGTACTTCATTTACATTTACATTGTCATTTACCAGATACTTTTATCCAAAGCAACTTACAAATGATGACAACAGAAGCAATCAAAACAACAAAAGAGAAATATGTGAATTCTGTGAAAGCTCAGTTAGCCTAACAGCAGTATGCATAGGTGTTTTTTAATAAGATTTTTATAAAATAAAATAAAATTAGAAAATCATACAAAAATAAAATAAAGAGTGCATTTCTTTAAAAAAGAACTTTTTTAAAAATAAATAAATAAATACAACTAGAAAATCTTACAAAAATAAAATAAACATTGCATGTGTTAAAGGGACATTTTTTTTACAAAATAAATAAAAATAAAACTGGAAAATCATACAAAAATAAATTAGAGACTGTATGTGTTAAAGAGACTTTTGTTTGTTTGTTTTTTTTGTTTGTTTTTAATAAATAAATAAATAATAAACTAGAAAATCATACAAAAATAAAATAGAGGCTGTGTGTGTTAAAAGGACTTTTTTATATAAAAAAAATAAATAAAATAAAATCATATAAAAATAAAATAGAGACTGCATTTGTTAAAGAGACCATTTTTAATTATTTTTATTAAAAAATAATACGATTTTTTTTAATAAATGCATAAATAAATAATAAAACAAGAAAATCTTACAAAAATAAAACAGACTGCATTTGCTAAAAGTTTTTTTAAATAAAAAAAATAATAAAACAATTTTTTTAAATAAATAAATAAGAAAATAAGAAAATAATACAAAAATAAAATAGAGACTGCATTTGTTAGTGTCACGTATCATGGGAGGAAGGGGCGAACGAAGACAAAGTCTTTATGATGTTCCACAGGTAATTCCAAAACAGGTAAATCCACAGGAGGAGTGTAGATACACGCATACATTGACGAGACCAGACCACAAACACTGAACTGAATGCAACTTATAAAGACAGGTGATTGCGATGAACATAATTAAGGCACAGGTGATACAAGGTAAACTAATGATGATTAAACAAGGACAGGAAACAAGCACAACCAAATATGGGCACAAGAGGGAGAAGCCAATATAAACAGTCCACAGGGGTGTGACAGTTAGAGGAAGTCTAACTCTAGTCAAACTCTACGACGTTACGTCAATACTGACGTATTTGAGGTCCTACTTGTGAGCCCAATCACCTCCGAGCTTAAGAAGAAAAGGCCAATGAAATTGGTAAGTGGAATTTGCACAAGAAGGGATGTTCCACACAGCTGAGAAACTTCTGCTGTGATGAAGATATTTTCTTTCTTCTTGTAAAAGAAGCTCACAAAGCAATCGGCTCCAAAGCAAAAATGTGGATGCATGCCGCCATCTCATATACCAGTATGTACGGGGGAGTGGCTTGGCATGCAAATACCACTTGCTTTTCTTCTTAAGCTCGGAGGTGATTGGGCTTCCAAAAAAATAAAATAAAAGTTGCATTTCTTAGAGGGTAGTTATTTTATTATTATTATTTTTTTTCAAATTTATTTGTATAGCGCCTTTCACCATTGCAAAGCAACTTTACAGAAAAAAAGTTTTTACAATATATGTAGTAGTAGCTTACTAGTGGTGAAACTGATGTCAAGTTGATGTACATATGGCAGAGATGTGTGGTAAAGATCAATTAATGACATAATCAAACAAAGAACATCATAAATTTGTAGCAGAATTCGGTAGTGCTGTATGTTTTCAGGGTTGGCATCATCTGAAGTCCTCTGTGGGGTTGGCATCATCTCTTCTTAAGTGTTCTGGATCCAGACTGGAGCTTGTGAATTCATAGTTACCACGGGATGTCAATTCCATGGCAGAAACAGAGAACAAATAGGAACATAATTAGCGTAGCTGCTGTTCAAACTAAGAAAAGAAAGATTTGTTAAACCAGAGCTAAAAGATTAATAATGAACATTTGATCAGATATAACTGCAGGAAAAGTTTATGAGATGCATTATTTGAATGCTTGGCTAAAAAGATGTGTCTTTAATCTAGATTTAAACAGAGAGAGTGTGTCTGAACCCCGAACGTTATCAGGAAGGCTGTTCCAGAGTTTGGGAGCCAAATGAGAAAAAGCTCTACCTCCTTTAGTGGACTTTGCTCTCCTAGGAACTACCAACAGTCCAGAGTTTTGTGACCTTAGGGAGCGTGATGGATTGTAGCGTGGTAGAAGACTAGTTAGGTACGCAGGAGCTAAACCGTTAAGTGCCTTATAGATTTTATTTTACTTAATGAACAAATGAATAAATACATACATACATACACACATACATAAAAGAAGAAAATCATAGTGTGCGTGTGTTAGAGTCAAATAAAGAGATGTGTTTTTAGCTTTTTCTTGAAGATTCTCAGCATTCACCATCCTTTAATTCAGTTGTTGTAACAGTGATTTTCATGAAGTCCTGCTCCTCGTGTGTGTTTGTGTCTCAAGATAATACTTCTCTAATGTTTCCTCAGCTGAGATCAAACGTGTGTGAAAGAGAGAGAAATATGAGAGTATGTGTGTGGTTGTATATGAATATTGTGTTGCTGTCATCTGTTTTTCAACATTCATCTTCTATCAATGAATGAATGAATGAATGATGAAAAGCTTTATTATTCTACAGAATATTATGTTTATTATGCCTTATTAGTTTCATGAAGCAGATCTTTCCTTAATCAAACTCCAAACACACCAAGACTCAAACTTATAAAGAAATGAAATATGTCCATTTGTTGTGTTTTTCTCTGTAGTGTTGTTTAATGTGATTTTATTTGATCTAATTTTAATATTCAACTGTATGTTTTGATGTTTCAGCTCTTCCCCGTCTTGTTCCTGTGTATGTGTTTGGATCAGTTGGTGTTGTTTTACTGAACTCTGTTGCTCTGATGACTGAACTGATCCTCAAAACAGGTGAATCAACACTTCAACATCACACACTATACAATTACAGTCATATTTCTGCATATAAATGTATATTATAAACTAATACAGCATTTTAATCTGAACTGAGTGATTGGTAAAATCTCAGTGTGAGGCAGAAATCAGATCAGAATCTTCCATGTCCATTCACAGATATTAATTTGGAGCAATAATATGAGCTTATAATCAGTGTTTTATGCTGTTGTGTGGTGAATATGAATGAATATGAGTAAATATGAGTGAATACAAGTGAATACAAGTGAATATGAATCTGAGTGAATCTGAGTGAAAACGAGTGAAAACGAGTGTCTGTTGTTGTTGATTTTTATCCTCAGTTAATGGTGAAGGTGTTACTGGAGACATGAGGATCGTCGTCTTCTCCTCTGAATTCATCTTCACTTTATTTCTGATGATTTTACTGGTGTTTGAACCCTGTGAGTAAAACCTCAACATTCATCAATTCACTCCAGGTGTTTTAGTGTCTCTCATATTTGTTTAAGGGATTCTTATTTTCATTTAAAAATATGATCTTTAGGATGTGTCACTATCAGAGAATAAATGATCAGTTTTACTGTTTAACATTTACCACATCATTTGCTAGAGATATGCCTACCTTTTTTTTAAATGATTGTGACTCATTTACCCATGATGCTGTTTGTTCAGTCATTCTAAACTAAACTGAAGCTCTTCATCTTTAACACGCCAGTAAATTAATTCACATTATCTAAAACTGCATATTTGAAGGATTATTTTGTTTTCTTTGTTAAAACCATTTCTTGTCTATTATACAGACTGATGTGTTTGAATCTAATCTCCATCTAAATATCCTAGTAAAAAAGTAATATATTTAAATAAGTATAATTTATATTTATTAACATATTTACTGACGTATCGCTCAATATAAAAATTACAGTTAAACTTTACGACTGTATGATTTCTGTATAATATTGGTCTTTAAATTCAACATATTTAAAGTGCACCTCAAGTTTACTTGCAATAGTTTCACTTCAGCACAATCAAATATACTTCAATATATCTTTAGCTGAACTTCAGCACTATCTACACAATTAAAGATGTTAAATGCTAAATTAGTTGTTCCAGTTTAGAAGACTTTAATATGTTTAGTATACTAAATACCACAGGGTATTTTTATTAAGTACATAAATATGTAAATGTACTTGTAGTGTACTTTAGCATGAAATAAATGAATTTCAAATACATTTTGGTATATTTATTTTCCATTAAGGTAATCCTGTAAATCTCTTTTCCTCCTCAGGGATCGAACCATGTCTGCAGTCATGTCAGGTTAGTAACTAGATTTTATTCACCTGCAGTGAGTTAAAGGTGCACTTGGTATTTATTTATTTATTTATTTTTTAAAGTTTTTTACTGTCTTTGGTTTGTATGACTGAATTATTTAATACAGACACACACCAGTTACGATGAAACTGGTTTCTGGTTTGATTTGTCATCTGTGATGATTCACAAACCAAAGTCTACACTAATAAAGAGAGAGATGTGTAAATTAATTACACTTTATTACTCAAGTGTTTTGGGGGGAGTTGGTGCTTCACTTGATTTTTACTGAAATATAGTTCTTGTAATTTTACTCAATTACATTTCCTGACCACTGATCTACATTTGATTTGTCAAATTTGCTATTCTTTTCTTTAAAGAATGTGGACACAGTTACTGACTGCACCTTTAAACATCTGTCTGAAAAACAGAAACACATTTAGTGAAGATGTGTGTAAATGAACTGTGTTTTCTGAACACAGAAAGCAATGAAGTCTCTTCAAACTAGAGCCACCAGATCACAGAATCAGGAATCTCAGGTTAGTGTCAATTACTCTAATCTGTAATCACTGTTAGAGATGTTTGTAGATCAGTGTTTCTCAGTCCTGCAGATTCTGTGTGTTTCCTTTACTTGACACAAACCAGTTCAGGTAATTGATCAGTGAATCTGTAATAGCTGTATAATTGGGATGAAATGATATCAAAATCTCATGTCAATAAAAACAGTCTTTCAAAAATGTGTCTCACTACAAATCTAGTGAAACGCTGTAATCATCTGCCGCAAATATAAAGCAGAACTGGTGGCTGTTGCTTTCACTGCATTCATTTACAGTGAACGGAGCTGTTCTGAGGCGCGGAATACAGCGGATCACAAGCTGATCACCTGAACGAAGTGCTGCTTCAAAAAACAGACAGAGGGATTAAGTCATATTGAGCTTTCAGTTTTAGTTCGTATGACAGATATGGTGCCAAACCATAATGGACCAAAACACAACTTTAAGCACCTTTTATGTTAGAATATTTAAAAATCTACACTTTTTGGTCACAAGACCTAGATTGTTTCATATATATTGTCTAGTGACCACAATAATATTGAGACAGTTTTCCTATCCTGATGTCACTGTATTGATACATCATTACATCCCAACTGATGTCAGTGTATTGATACATCATTACATCCCAACTGTTTAATATCTGTAACAGCACGTCCTGATCATCTGCTCTGACACAAACACTTCCAGCAGTGCTGTACAGTGTTGGGAGTAAGGCATTACAAAACTAATAATATTACTGTAATATATTACTTTTTGCTGTAACGCAGTAATATAACGAATTACTAATCAAATTTGGGTAATAATATTACTCGTTACAAACTGAGCAACGCAAGTTACAGCAACATATTTCAACTCAAAATTAAGTAGTGAATTTACCAGCACCAGAGGAAAAACATGCGTGTAAAATAGTTTGTCTATTTCCTGTTGCTGGAATTCGATGGTTAAGATGATTGTAGGGACGGATTCTACATGTGTGAGATGGACACACTCCCGTTTTATTCATTTCATCAAAGTAAAGAAGAAGAATGGATAATCAGCTGTAATCTATGTGCGACACCAAACTATCAACAAGCAGAGATAACACGAATAACTCCTGGAAACACCCGGACGGGTGCCACTAACACTAAACTAACTGAGAGATAGCCTAATTAATTGTCACGGAGGCTTGACGAGAAATGAAAGGTTCGAGATGTGTCCCCTTGTAGCGTGACGGAAAACTCAAACGCGGAAACACACGAGTGAGCAGGTAAATCACGCAGTTGGTCTGAGAACGCTCCGATAAGGAGTAGAGATTTCCACCAAGAAATCCGCGTTCTCACACGCACACAGACAGGCAAATAAGTACTCACGTGAGTGACGAAGTTGAAGGGACCTGACGATGATGCGAGCATGAGCTCAATGTCTGGTGCCAAACAACACCTGCTTCCTGTTTAAATACCTGCGTGAAGTTACTTCCGGGTCCTCGTGACCTCACGTGATCCGG
Source organism: Cirrhinus mrigala (assembly GCA_036247105.1). Classification (NCBI taxonomy): domain Eukaryota; kingdom Metazoa; phylum Chordata; class Actinopteri; order Cypriniformes; family Cyprinidae; genus Cirrhinus; species Cirrhinus mrigala. The sequence continues at coordinate 47,163,686 of CM070009.1, forward strand.
TGCGTGTGACAGTACCCCCCCCTCCAGGACCGGCGCCTGACGGTCCCGGGGCGGAGGATACCCGACGACGGTAGTCCTGGATGAGGGCTGGATCCAGGATGAACCGCCCGGGGACCCAAGAACGCTCCTCCGGACCGTAGCCCTCCCAATCAACGAGATATTGGGTGCCACGGCCCCGGGTTCGCGAGTCAAGGATCCGCCGGACAGTGTACGCAGGACCACCGTCAATGATCCGGACCGGGGGAGGTGCAGTGACCTGGGGAGACAGAGGGGAGAAGAAGACAGGTTTAAGTTGTGATTGATGAAATACAGGATGGATCCGGAGAGAGGCAGGCAGCTGGAGCCGGAAGGTGACAGGGTTTAGTCGGTGCGTGATCTTGTAGGGTCCGATGAATCGTGGAGTGAGTTTTTTGGTCTCTGTCTTTAGGTTGATGTTGCGGGTGGAGAGGTAGACCCTGTCACCTACATGGAACAATCGTCCCGGAGGGTGCCGGCGGCGGTGTTGAATGGTGTACCGATTGGCCTTCTGGATGGCAGTCCGAGCGTGGTTCCAGAGCCGCCGGCACCGGCGGACCAACTGTTGGGCGGACGGGACATCAACCTTCGGTTCTTGATGTTCGAACACCGGAGGTTGGTACCCGTAGCATACCTCGAAAGGGCTTAGATTGGTGGCCGAGGAGGTGTGCAGGTTGTTAGATAGTTCAGCCCAGACGAGGTAGCGCGCCCAGGAGCGCTGATGTTCACCCGCAAAACATCGAAGGAAGCGCTCCAGTTGTTGGTTGGCCCGCTCCGTCTGGCCGTTCGTCTGAGGATGGTGACCGGACGATAGGCTGGAGGTGGTACCGACCAGACGGCAGAAGGCCTGCCAGAACTTGGCCGTGAACTGGGGCCCTCTGTCCGAGACGATGTCCTTGGGGAACCCATGCAAGCGGACTACGTGTTCGAGTATGAGTTCCGCGGTGGTCTTGGCCGAGGGGAGTCCGGTGAGAGCCACCAGGTGCACAGCCTTAGAGAAACGATCCACAATGGTCAGGATGGTGTTCTTGCCCTGCGAGTCAGGGAGTCCAGTGACGAAATCGACCGAGATGTGACTCCAGGGGCGCTTGGGGATGGGGAGGGGCTGCAGCTCGCCGGTGGAAGGTGAGTTGATGGTCTTGGAGCGAGCGCAGATGTTACATGCCTCTCCTCAACGTCTTCCACCAAAACGCCCTGCCGATAAACGAGATCGTCCTCTGGACCCCCTGGTGACCTGCCAAGGTGGAATCGTGCCCCCACTGGAGAACCTCTCTGCGGAGATGGTCGGGCACAAAGAGGCGCCCAGCGGGGGTTTCGGGTGGAGGAGGGGTCTGGCTGTGACTCTGGCGGACTCTCTCTTCTAACCCCCACTGGAGAGGAGCCAGGATGATGTGTGGAGGCAGGACAGGCGCGGGATCCGAGGAGGTGGTGTCTCTTTGGTGTTGGCGTGAGATGGCGTCTGCTTTCGTATTCTTCGAGCCGGGCCGGTATGAGAGCTGGAAATTGAAGTGCTCGAAGAATAGAGCCCACCGCGCCTGCCTGGGGTTAAGCTGTTTGGTCTGGCGGATGACGGTGAGGTTCTGGTGGTCGGTCCAGACGGTGAATGGGTCGCTGCCGCCCTGGAGCCAGTGACGCCACTCTTCTAGAGCCCACTTGATGGCCAACAGTTCACGGTCCCCTACCCCGTAACGCTGCTGTGTGGGATTGAACTTCCTTGAGAAAAAACTACAGGGATGTAGTTTCTCGTCTGGACCGCGTTGCGAAAGGACCGCTCCTACGCCCACATCGGAAGCGTCCACTTCGACAACGAAGGGTTTAGTCGGGTCAGGATGAATGAGAACCGGAGCGGTGGTGAATAGGTGACATAGCTTCTTGAAGGCTTGAACGGCTTCAGGTGTGAGTTGGAAGTCTCCACGTGATGGTTTGGTGAGAGCAGTCAGAGGTGCCGCAGTTGCGCTGAAGCCCTGGATGAATCGCCTGTAGAAATTGGCGAACCCCAGAAAACGTTGGAGCTGTTTGAGCGACGTAGGTAGGGGCCACGAGCGCACAGCCTCCAGCTTCTGGGGATCCATGGCCACACCCTGAGATGATATCACGAAGCCGAGGAATGTGGTGGTGTGCTGGTGAAAGGCACATTTCTCCAACTTGCAGTACAACTGGTGGGCCAGCAACCTTCTGAGTACTGCTCGGACATGCTGGGTGTGTTCCTCGAGCGTCTTGGAATATACGAGGATGTCGTCCAGGTAAGCGTAGCACCACCGACCCAGCATGTCCCGGAGAACGTCATTGATGAATTGTTGAAAGACGGACGGACTGTTGCACAGACCAAACGGCATAACCAGGGTCTCGTAGTGACCAGTGGGGGTTAGGAAGGCCGTCTTCCACTCATCACCCTCCCTGATGCGGACCAAGTTGTATGCGCTCCGTAGGTCCAGCTTCGTGAAGAAGCGGGCACCAGAGAGGGCGTCCAGGGCGGTGTTAGTGAGAGGTAGTGGGTGACGGTTCTTGATGGTAATTTGATTAAGCCCCCGATAGTCAACGCATGGCCGAAGACCCCCGTCCTTCTTCTTCACGAAGAAGAAGCCCGCGGCCGCCGGTGAGCTGGAAGGACGGATAGTGCCGGCCCTGAGTCCTTCCGCCACGTACTCTTCCATCGCCTGGTGTTCGGCGGCCGACAGGGAGTACAGATGACCGCGGGGAGGCACCGCGCCCGGCACGAGGTCAATAGCAAGGTCGTAGGGGCGGTGAGGTGGTAGACGAGCAGCGCGACCCTTACTAAAGACCTCGGCCAAGTCGCGGTACGGAACGGGAATCTCCTCCAGCTTGACATCGGGGACCCCGGACTCCCCGGAACACGTCCCAGCCTCCGCCCGGAGACAGAGCTCCTGACAGGTCGCCCCCCAGTGGACGATGCGGTTGGTGGTCCAGGAGATGAAGGGATCGTGCTTGATGAGCCAGGGGTGCCCCAGGATGATCGGCGGTGACGTGATGGAGGTGATGTAGAGGTGAATTTTCTCTGAGTGATTGTCGATTTGAAGGTGAAGCTCTTTAGTGCGTTGGGTGACGGGACTGAAGTTGAGGGGGCGACCGTCAATGGCTGTGATATTTAGAGGCTGGGATAACACCTCAGTCTCAATCCCCAACTGGGCGGCATAAGCCTGATCGATAAAGTTCCCAGCCGCACCTGAATCAACAAATGCGGTGGTCACGATCCGTTGGTGGCCCATGAGGATTGATACCTGAAGGAGCAGCCGGGAAATGGCGGGACAGGGTTTGATGGCAGCGGCACCAGATGAAGACCTCCCCCTCTTCACCTGGTCTGGCTGTTTCCCGGACGCAGAGGGCAGATAGCGCGGTGGTGGTCTGGGGAGGCGCAATAGGCACAGAGATCTTCGCGGTAGCGTCGAGCCCTTTCTGCTGCCGTCAGGGAGGTGCACCCTATCTGCATGGGTTCCCCGGCTCCGGATGAGTGGGCCTCTGGAGCGGCCGGTGGAGGTGCAGATGGCGCAGCGACAGCGTGGGTGACGGGTGGATCCAGATGACGGTGACGGAGGGTGGAGCCTGTGGAGACATGAAAAGAGCGTTTAGTGTGAGTCATTCGCTGATCCACCCGGAGGGCGAGCTGGATCATGCCCTCCAGGGTGGCCGGCAACTCACGCACAGCCAGTTCGTCTTTCAGACGGTTGGATAAGCCCTCGTAGAAGGCTGTGCGGAGTGCCGCGTCGCTCCATTTGGTTTGGACGGCGAGCGTACGGAAGTCCATGGTGTATTTGCTGACGCTGCGCTCGCCCTGCCTTAGATGGTACAAACGAGAGTCCACCTCCACCTCGCTCTCAGGATGTTGGAAGGCGGTCTTGAGCTGGGTGGTGAACTCGGGATACGAGTGAGCCGCGATCCCGTCAGCTTTCAAGACCGCCGCAGCCCACTCTGCTGCCTGCCCGGTGAGGAGAGAGACGAGGAGAGCAATCCGGCTGCGATCTGATGGATAACGTGCTGGCTGGAACTCAAACAGAAGGGAGAGGTTAGTTAAAAGTACATCGCACCGGGTTCCGGATCCATCCCATTTCTCCGGCAGTGCGATCTTGGGTTGATGGGCGGGACGGCCTGGATCTGCGGGGGCGATCTGCGCAGCAGCCAGGTCATCATAGTCCGCCTGCAGGGCGGTGAGGTCGGACTGGAGCGTCTCGCACTGCTGCCGAAAACCCGCGGTCTCGACGCGCAGCGCGTTGACTTCCGCCCGCAGCCCCACCAGCTCCTGCCGCAGACAGAGGATCTCCCCCGACTGCTGCTGAATCACACCCCACAATTGTTCCAGGTCCGCCGGGACCATTTCGGGACCAGACATTCTGTCACGGAGGCTTGACGAGAAATGAAAGGTTCGAGATGTGTCCCCTTGTAGCGTGACGGAAAACTCAAACGCGGAAACACACGAGTGAGCAGGTAAATCACGCAGTTGGTCTGAGAACGCTCCGATAAGGAGTAGAGATTTCCACCAAGAAATCCGCGTTCTCACACGCACACAGACAGGCAAATAAGCGCTCCGAAGAGCAGAGAGTTTACTCACGTGAGTGACGAAGTTGAAGGGACCTGACGATGATGCGAGCATGAGCTCAATGTCTGGTGCCAAACAACACCTGCTTCCTGTTTAAATACCTGCGTGAAGTTACTTCCGGGTCCTCGTGACCTCACGTGATCCGGTGCGTGTGACATTAATAGCCTAATTAACAGATTAACAAAATGAAAGGAAAAGACTGAGTGACATATGCTGCTGAGTTTGGTTCATGTGGCGCGGTGCTAGTCGAAAGTTCACGGAAAGAAACACGAGATGACAGAAATAAAAGTAAACACACTGCAGTTTCGAATGATCTGTAGGACCAAAAATGACTGAGTAATTTTTCTGTTGTTGTTTTTTCCGCTGTTTACACTGATTAATTAAAATAGTGTGTACTGCGTAGTACAATCCGTGTCGTTGAGCCTGAGGTCGGGCCAAACACATATTTGCTCATGTGAGGATGTTTTTACACGCATTAAGTACAAAGCCTGGTTTACTAATAAATAATAGTTTAGCATTCACATACATCGCGAATATGGACACATTTTATTAGCTTGCTTTAAGTTTTTTTTTTAAATTAGCCTAATTTGTTTTGGCTTGTTTAGTAACTTATATATTTCATTCTTGTTTTGTTCCGAAGACCGTTCAAAGTAGTCTATATAGGCTAAGTATTGTGTTTGTTGTACATTGTAACATTTCGCTTTATTTACCAGCGTTATTTATAAATGTAATAATTTTGTGCTCATCTGTGTTTAACCTAAACTACAAGTAACGTTAATGTAGACTTACACACCGGTAGCCTATTTAAATATGATTTTATAATTGTATGCTATATTGACCTACCTCATTATCCTCCACTGGATGTATAACGAGCAGCAATAAACATTTTGGTATTTTATAATGCCTAGTCATACTTCGGTGGATATTTTAGTGAAAGTAACTTAAAAGTAGTGTAACATATTACAATTCACAGACAGTAATATTGTAATGTAACTTATTACTTTTAAAAGTGCATTACATTTTGAAAGTAACTTGCCCAACACTGGTTCTCTACTGTAAACTGTTGAGTGTTTTATATGAGGAGACTCCAGGAGCAGCTCTGAGAAACACTGCTGTTGAAAACACATGATAAAATGTGTCTTATTGTGAACCCAGAATGCAGCAGCAGCAGCTTCTGATGAAACTCCAGCCAGTGGATCAAACCAGAACCAGAACACAACATAATCTCAGGAGATGAAACCTCTTCTGAATGAGCAAAACCAGGAGAACAGCAGGAGCGACACGACAAAGGAAACTCAACTTGGACTGTGGTTTTGGACTGTGATTTAAGAGAAGAGTTCAGTCTCATTCTTCATTTGTTATTGAGGCCGTTATTTAATGCATGTTTGCTTAGTTTTGTAAATATCTGTAAATATATTCACTGTCATTGCACTTGTTCTTTGTATTCATGTAATAGTGATTTGCTGTTATAACTCTAGCTGTAAACCAGCTTCAGCAGTACATATCAAACTGAGACTCCTTCAAGATCAACAGAGACAAAAATCAGTATTATAATTTTAACATCTGTGGATTGATGTTCGAGTCTCAAGCTCACAGTGATCACAGTTCAGGATCACGATGTCAGTAAATGTTCAGTTCTGTGTCACCCATCAGAAACACTGAGACTGAACATCTAAACCTTCATATATCAACTCAGATCCTCCATTATGACACTGTCATGTAGATAAAACATTATAACACATACAGTATATAATGTTATTTGCATTCAGTTAAATTCAGAAGCCATTCATCCATATTATCAGTCACTACTTAAACACTCAATGCTTGGAAACTGCATTTTGTTTTTCTCACGTCGGTGCATCTCTTCTGCATTAATGCGATATACTTTCACTTTCGCTCTTTCGCTCGTGTTTCGGTAGGTCTACAGTAGACAGAATTGTCACTTGCCTAATCGGGTCATATGTTGCATCGTCACAAAAATGTGTTTTCGGTACTGGCGCGCTCCAGAGGCGGTTTCCTGTGCGCTCACGTCCAAAGGACGCGCGTATAAATCCAATTTGCGAGAACCAAATTGAGTTTGGTACCGAACAAGCGCAGTAGAACTCTGCACGGGCCTCAAACATATGTCCTACTCCAGCCCTTGTCCGGCAGATTATCAGAACAACCAGTCTCACGGCATTTCGTGATATAGTCACGAAATTTAATCTATTGATTCGTGTTCACGGACACTGCACGAATTTTGATCCAATGTATTTCAATAGGAAATGTCTTTCGTGCCTCCACCACGTTTTTCTTTCTGACACTGGGGTCCACAGACGCTGTATTTAAGCGCTACTTTACTCAACATTTAAGTAGGAGATTTTATCCTTGTTTTTATTGCATTTTATTCTGTAGGCTACTCACTATTGTAAACGATCGCCAGTACTTCCAGTTAAAAATATAGTAAATATATTCTCCCGGTAAAATAACGAGACTGCACAGCTGTAAGTTACTACGGCCATCGCATCTAAATGTTGTCGTTTTTACTAAGAAATACAGTTTTTCCATTGGTTTGGTGTGTCAAATCTAGCAGTAAATACTAGTCTACAGTACACATGAGCCTTATCGACCATTTACTATGGTGAATATGCCAGCTAAAACTGATATCATCCCGATATCCTCATCTTTTCTCAACACATAACAGAAAAGACACACACACATATTTGTTTTTGTGAATTGTGGGGACTTTCCATAGACTTATTTAGATTTTATACTGACCAAACGATATTGTCTATCCCCTAACACAACCCTAACCCTAAACCTACCCCTCACAGAAAACATGTTTGCATCGTTACACTTTCAGATAAACATCATTTAATATTTTTAATAATGTGGGGCCGGTCCCCACAATGTCAAAAGTTCAGGTTTTACTATCCTTGTGGGGACATTTAGTCCCCACAATGTAGCAAAAACAAGTACACACACACCCCCCACTGTGTTTTGTATTCTGGTTGTGTATATACTGTATTGCTTTGTGTCAGTTTAAGCCATTTATTGTTCTTTTAAATAACATTTGTGTCATATGTATCCTCTGTGAGTGTTATATGTAAAAAAAATATATATATTATATATATATATATATCGCTAATATTTTATACAAATTAATATATGTATAAAATTATTATATAAAAAAAAACTGAAAAAAAAAGAAAAGTGTAATGATTTCTAATGAACACGCTTGTCTTGACAGAGTAACTGAATCACTTTATTCTTTTCTTATAGCGGTGAACACACTCACAGAACACAAGTGTGATTAACCCCATAACCATACGTAATCACATTTTCTTAAAGGGATACACCCATTACATCTCCCCTTTTCAGTTGTTTTTTTTTTTTTCTCTCTTCGAACAGCATAAATATGCTTAAACATTTCTCTTTAGTATTAAGCAATTTTTTCAACATCAATAAACAAAACAAAAACAACTTATTTCCTAATTTCCTCACTGCTTATTCTAACCAAATTCAAGAACATTGTTAGTAATCTCTATTAAACATATGACTAGCATATTTTCCATCCTCCTTCCTTTTCTTTTTTTTTTTCACAAATCTAATCTGTCCACTGGTTTGCTTATTCTGCCAGATCTAGTCATCAACAGTCCTGTTTGTGCTTGAGGGCTGAGACAAAGTCGTCCCAGTGTTCAGTGTAGACTCAGGCTGCTGTTCATATGATTGTTCCTTTTGGACCAGCATTTGAGTTTCTCCAGCTGAGGCAGGGATGAGCCGCAAATGACGACGGTTCCGCCGCAGAGTTGCCCCTTGATGTGTCTCAATAGTAAATGATCGAGGAGTTGTACTCACACCTGTGACCACAGCAGCTGACCCCTAGGTCTTTTGATGGTCCAACTTTGTGAGCACGGCATCACCAGACTTCAGCAATTGTAAGGGTCTAGTTCAGTGGAGACGATTAAAGTAGAAAGCTTGCTTTTGCTTTTCCAAGGAATCTTTTCTCCTAACCTCTTTCAGATTCGGCCACTGAGGCTGAAGATTTGTCTCAAGCATTGGAAGTGTTGTTTTAATCTTTCTGCCCATAAGCAATTCGGCTGGGCTTACACCTGTAGAGATGCAAGGTGTTGCCCTGTAGCTCATCAAAGCCCGAAGAGGATCCTTCTGTTGCAAAATTTTCTTTGCTATCTGCACCCCTCTCTCTGCATGTCCATTTTCTTGAGCGTGGTGTGGACTAGATGTGATGTGCAGAAAGTCAAATTCTTTTGCGCCGTAACAAACACACTGGGGAGGGAGGGTGGGCGCCCTGGAGGCTCATGCGGGGCAGACACCGGAGGGATAGGAGGTACACCTCCAGGGCGGATCAGGGAGCTCATGGAGCCAGGGCGGAGCATACAGTCCTGGGTGCCATGGCGGATCAGGGAGCTCGGGGAGCTATAGCAGAGCACAGAGTCTATAAAGCCATGGAGGATCGGGGAGTTCAGGGAGCCATGGCCGAGCACACAGTCCATTTGGCCATGGCGGGTCAGGGAGTTCGGGAAACCACGGCCGCGCACACATTCCCTTCGGCCATGGCTGCTCAGGGGGGTATCCCCACCCCACCCCCCCCCCCCCCACCCCACCCCCCAAAAAAAAATTCTTGGGGGAACTAAGGGCGTAGTCAGGCTTAGTACGCAGGTTTAGTGGAGAGAGCTCCGCCTCTGGAGGCAGCTCGGGCTCAAGACTTAACTCAGAGTGGTTTGTCGTGACTTGACTTGACTCAGGGAGGTCTGCCGTGGCATGACTTGACTCGTGAAGAATAATTGTGACTTGGCTCGGCTCAGGGTCAACAGCAGCAACTTGACTTGGCTCATGAAGGCGGGAGTCCGAGCGCTGGCTGTGGGTGCGGCGGAACTACAGCTGTAGTTCTGTCACGCTGTTGTGTAAGGGGAATGACGAGGAGGAGCGAGGAGGTCCAATGCATAGAGTTTATTAATATAATCCACAGGGAAATAAAAACAGACAGGATACAGCAGGGAACCAGCGAACACAACGTAAAAATACATTAAGAACCAACGATCAAACAGAGGACACAGCCAAACTTAAATACAAGGAAATAACCATTCAGGGGGAGACAGGTGCAATCAAACAGTGACAGTGAAATTAACGAGAAATGGAACAGGAAGACCAAATAAGGGCAACACAGGGAAAACACACAAAAAACTGTCCAAAGGGTCTGACAGATAAAGCCATTGTCATGGTATGTATAATTTCTTATGTGACATTAAATTGTCTGGATAAATTCAGTGGTACCATTTGTGATTAATCAGAAAGGTCAGAAAGGCATTATTACTATTATTATTATTATTATTAATAATAATATTAGTATTAATACTAATACTAGTATTAATACTATAATAATAATAACAGTATTATTATAATTATTATTGTAATTATTATAATAAGGGGTCAGTTGTGGCCTAATGGTTAGAGAGTCAAACTTGTAATCTTCTTGTAATCAGACTTTTAACTCAAAGGTTACAGGTTCTAGTCTTGATACCAGAAGGGATTGTATGTGGGGGGAGTGAATTACCAGCTCTCTCTCTCCACCCTCAATACCACGACTGAGGTGAGGCCCTTAAGCAAGGCACTGAACCCCCAACTGCTCCCTGGGCACCGCAGCATTGGCTGCCCATTGCTCCAGGTGTGTGTTCACAGTGTGTGTTTGTTTACTACTGTGTGTGTGCACTAGAATGGGTTTAATGCAGAGCACAAACTCCAAATATGGGTCACCATACTTCACCAAACATTGCAGTCCTTTCCTTTCATTACCTTTCATCTTATTATTATTTTAATGAATTTATATATTGAGTCTAAAGGCAAAGAAAGGGATCAATTATAAGATTTAAACAAAACGTGGTCATTAATTATTAGCCTAGTACCTTACCTGAACAGTGGTTTGAGTGCAGTGACAAGAATTCACCCAACGGCAAAGCAGGCTGGCTCCGTCTCCATAGCAACGGAGGCTGAGGATCATGGGTATTGCTGGCATCCATTATCCAAAACCTTTTCTTTTCTTTTCTTTTCTTCAGTTTTTTAATATATTAATTTTATACATATATTAATTTGTATAAATATTAGTGATATATTATTTTTTACATATAACACTCACAGAGGATACATAGGAAACAAATGTTATTTAAAAGAACAATAAATGGCTTAAACTGACACAAAGCAATACAGTATATACACAGTCAGAATACAAAACACAGTGGGGGGTGTGTGTGTATATATATACTGATGAAGCGATGCATTAATGATGCATTGATGAAGAGATGTCCACCCCAAATTCAAAAAGTAAACTAATGCAGGGATGGTAATTATAAAGAATTTTATAGTAAACATTGCATTGTTGAATTGTCAAGCACACTTTTCTGTTATGTGTTGAGAAAAGAAGAGGATATCAGGATGATATCAGTTTTAGCTGGCATATTTACCATAGCAAACGGTCGATAAGTCTCATGTGTACTGTAGGCTAGGTATTTCTTAGTAAAAACGACAACATTTAGATGTGATGGCCGTTGCACAGCTGTGCAGTCTCGTTATTTTACCGGGAGAATATATTTACTATATTTTTAACTGGAAGCACTGGCGATCGTTTACAATAGTGAGTAGCCTACAGAATAAAATGCAATAAAAACAAGGATAAAATCTCCTACTTAAATGTTGAGTAAAGTAGCGCTTAAATACAGCGTCTGTGGACCCCAGTGTCAGGAGAAAAACGTGGTGGAGGCACGAAAGGTATATTGGATTAAATACATTGGATCAAAATTCATGCAGAGTGTCCGTGAACACAAATCAGTAGATTAAATTTCATGACTATATCACGAAATGCCATGAGACTGGGTTGCCACCGTGAAAAACTTTGTCGTTTGGCGATTCTTTGTTTTGAAGACAGGCTACTTTCTCTGGGAATGATCATATGAGTAGGCCTATGTGTTTTATTGCACTGTCTATATGTCAGTAAATTAGACTAATACTCCCTGATCAGCTGACTCAACGCAACAACACCAGATGTCATTTGGATGTCGTTTTTTGGGCTAAATCAAGTCGGCCCGTCATGGACTTCTTTTAGCCCAAAAATCGACATTGAAAATTGGTCGTTGTTTGGTCCGTCAGATTTAGCAGTAATTCACATCCGGGATATTTCCTCGTGTGCACGCCTTACCCATTTGAAATATTTTTTACAGACGCCATTTTCTTTCCTCGCGATGCGGAGCATATGAGGACGGGAAACAACGAAATAAAGTGTTTCATCTTACATACAAAATGTCTTTTGTAATATCATATCTGTTATAACGATATTAATGTGCTGTATGCTGCTAAACTTTTCTCAAAGACATTTTTTCCACTCGCCATGCGGAACAGACGAGAGCACTGTGCAAAAAAGCTTAAGCTGGTCAAGCTGGTTTAAGCTGGTCACGCAAGCTGGTCATAGCTGTTTTTTCAAGCTGGTTTTAGAAGGGTTTTGGCCACTTTTTTTTAGCTGGTCAAGTCAGGAAACAAACAATATGTAATTCACATTAGTTTTAGCTTTTGAGATATCTGAATCATTCTCCCTTAAAAATCGTCTCTCTTCTGGAGTTGAGAAACATCTTCTAACATATCTACATGTAAAATTCAGCTATTCAAATTCTTAGAATGCAACCATTACCTTTGAATGACTCCAAATCTCCGTCTGTCTCCTCCTGGTAAAGTTACTCCGGAGTGAATATATGCTGCGAAAAGCCCAGACAGCAGGATGGGCTGGATTAACTCATTCTTTAAACCAACGTTAGCAAAAAGCATTACAATCAAACAATAAGCGAATTAGCAATTTATCAAAGGTTCTCGCACATCTCGCTGCTTACCGCTTTAACAGCACCGTTCAGAGTTTACGTGACCGTTTACTTCCTCCGTGATCGTGATGACCGCGAGTGAAGAGACTTAAGTAACGTCACGCGTTTCATTTCGGTGCCCCTGTTTACAGATGACTGCCTGTGCAAATTTGATTTACGAGACAATGTGCTGAACAACACGACGTTCCCGTGAATCACAACTGTTGTCAATGAAGCGTGTAATTATTACCGTAGGAACCCAGAGATTTTCCGCCTATAGCCTCTATGAGGCCGGGGAATGTGTGAAATCCTCCCGCGACCGCGCTCCTTAAACCCGGCACAAGTCTCCCTCACGCCCTGTGGACAGAGGATTCGTTAATCTGCGGTTACCGCGAATGTAGACACCTTAATACACTACTGCAGTTACCAAACATGACAAATTAAAAGTGAAATAAATCACTTACCGCAGTTCTGAATCGTACTTATTGCTGCTCCTGAATGTCGACCGTTGAAGAAAATCCCGCCTCTGTAGATTTAAAATTTACAGCAATATGCTGTACTTTTGCGTCAAACCACCATGTGATCCACATGATCAGATTATGCTTTAAGCATTTCTTGTTAAAGATATAGTTTTTTTTTCTCCTAGTGTTTTCTAATTGCAGGTGATTGTTATTTATTAAAGTAATAACTGTAAAGACTGTGTTTGTTTAATTTATATTTTGTGTAAAAGTCTAATACTGAAAAAAAAAACAGCTGATTATATTTGGTCGTACAACTATGTGAAATGTTTTTTTTTTTTTTTCAGTTCTATGCTGATTTTTTTGAGTGCTAGTTTGATTTTATGCTATACTTTATACCACAATTTATTTTAGACTCTTCTCAGATATATTATCATTAACAACTAGAATAATTTAAGACGTATCATCTAGCCTACCTGATTATGATACTAAACTTACCTTGAATTGAACCTTGTCAGTAAGTGAAACAAACTGATTAATTTGTAGTTAGGTCAAATGGACACCAGTTTGGCCAGGCTGGGAGACCAGCTAAAACCAGCCACTTTCACCTTAAACCAGCTAAAACCAGCTAACCAGCCTAAGATGGTTTTAGCTGTTTTTTTTCAGCAGGCAGATAACGTTATTTCCTTTCACTCGCGATGCGGAGCAGACAGGGCAGTTGGTTTTATCAAGGAAAACACAAGTGTTTTACCTCATTTACATTATGTTTAATAATTATGACCACCGTATTTCTGTGTTGTGCTCTCCTGAACTTTTTCTGAATATTTATTTTATAGAAATGGTTTATTGTCTTCAGAAAAAGTCTGTTAGCATCTGAACTGTAATGCTAACTATAAGAGGTAAGTTAGGTTAACTATTGACTTGAGCTCTTGTTTATGTAAGTCTGGGCTTTTAATGTCGTCTTAATTAACGTTACTTGATGTTTTGCTTTTTATATAAAGGTTTTGCAGGCAATTTGTCATTGGATGAAAGGAAGTGAGCTAATTTATTTAAGCTAGAAGTATGCAATATACGGTTAATCAGATACAAAATTAACATGGAGCGTGAAAATGAGCTGAAAGTACTTAAAGCATGTTTTGACCTTTCATGGTAAACAAATATTGATTCTACTTGTCCTGTGACTTCATCAGTTTCAGAAAAAAAAACTTCTATGACACAGGGAAAGTTCCTGATTTTAACATTTCTGAAGAGAGCTGCTGACAGAGATATAGAAAAGTGATCTGAGCTTATTAAATTACTAAATTACTTTATATGTATCTTTCATAATATATTTAGCCTGTATCACCATGCATGTGTAATTTTCTTTTGCAAAATTATATCTATATACTGTTATGTTTGTTTGCTTGTTAGATATTTTAAAAGGACTTTAACATACAAACATACGTAACACTGTATATGAGCATTAAATAAGTAAAAGTAAAAATGTAAGTTCTGTTATTAAACTGTATTGTTTGGTATATTCTATATATTATTTATTTTTTTCTTTTCTGCATTTCACCTTTGCTATAGTTTACTTCTAATAAACCTGACATTGTATAAAAAATATAGTTGACAGATTGTTTATGTTCCAGATTGTTTATGTTCCTTCCTAGAATCTTCCATTCTAATGGCCGTGAGTTGGAGCATATCTCCTGTCGGAGAACATCTCTAGACATTATGAACCATATGACCAGTAAGTAATACCTTAAACATACACTTATACCATTTAAAAGTTTAAGGATCAGATTTGTCATGCATTTGAAATAAGTCTTTTATGGCAACAACTGCTGCATTTATTTGATTAAAATACAGGAAAACTGTAATATTGTGAAATTACCAGTTTTAAATAACTATTTTCTATTTCAATATGTTTTAAAAAGTGATCTAACCGGATTTTGCTGCATCATTATGCTTACAAATATAAATGTGGCACGGCACAACATGACAAATCCACTATAGTAAACTACTACCACATTCTATTGATGACAAATTACATTTTACAATGTATTCGCATAGAAAACAGTTATTTTAAATTGTAATAATAAACATTACTGTTTTTATTTGATAAAAAAAAATGCAGTTTTATTGGCGAACATAAGAGACTTATTTCAAAAACATAAACAAAACTGACCACAAATGTTAATAACACAAGGGAAACAAATTTTAGTCCATTTATTCTAATAAAATGCAAGAAGCTCTTAAAAATATTAACGTAAACAGATTTGTTTTTTGTTTTTTTTACCTTTGGTGATTTGTATTGTATACCAAGAATGTAATGCACAATGACCTAGATTGTCTGTCTATGCTGGATGCAAACCAGAGCAACCATTGAAAATCATTTGAACTTTGTGTCAGTACATGGTAAATTAATGCAGCATCAGTTTGCTGTCGGGGATTTGTAGTGTTGTGCTGTGCCTCATCCAGTGTAGACAGCAGCACTGATTATAAGAAGTTCTGTCGTTTTGTGTTGTATGTTGTATGCATTTTGCTCACTGTGTTAAAACTGGTATGATGCCATTCAGAACTAATAGAACTTTTCTCTTTCAGAGACTGAAAATCATCAACAAAACACAAGGTAATGATAACTTATTTTAAGAATATGGTAAGACTAGCAAGAATAAATAAAAATGCATCTGTGACTTCATATTGCTTCTTATTTTTCAGTGGATTGATAGCTCCAACACCAATTAAGCAGACCTGAGCAGCTGATCAAGGATCACCAGAAACTCTGCAGAACTTCAGTACCCAGTCCTCAATAAGTCCTCAATACCCAGGACTGGAAACCAGAGTTGTAAGTCATCAATCTAGCAGTCATCCTGCCTCTCTGAATTGTCATGTTTAGAGCATATTTCAGGAGATCTCAACATTGTCTCTCGAGGTCCACTTACATGCGTTTTGCTCCAAATAAGTCCAGTGCGCCTGAACAAACTAATCAAGGTCTTAAGTTTAACTATAAATTTACCTAAACTATGGGTGTGTATCTCTCAGGTCCCTTGATCATTAGTCAGTGCTTAAAGGAGAAGTTCACTTCCAGAACAACAATTTACAGATAATGTACTCACCCCATTGTCATCAAAGATGTTCATGTCTTTCTGTCTTCAGTTGTAAAGAAATTATGTTTTTTGAGGAAACATTTCAGGATTTTTCTCCATATAATGGACTGATATGGTGCCCCGAGTCTGAACTTCCAAAATACAGTTTAGATGCAGCTTCAAACGATCACAAATGCAGTTGTAAATGATCCCAGCCAAGGAAGAAGGGTAAGACCGATTATTTTAATAGAAATAATACAATTTAAACACTTTTTAATGTCAAATGCTCGTCTTGTCTTACTCCTCCCGACTGGTTTGTTCCGGTTCATGTCAGTTAGTGTATGTCAAAAAACTCCCATCTCATGTTCTCCCTCAACTTCAAAAACGTCCTCTATCACTGTTTTACCTTTTTTGTTAAGGGTGTTTGATCTTCTTTGCATGTTCACTTTGTAAACACTGTGTCTGTTCTTCTGCAGTGATGGAGGATGATTTTGAAACAATTTTTGAAGTTGAGGGAGAAAATAGGATTGGAGTTTTTCGACATACACTAACTGTCTTGAGTCAGAATACACAGAGTTCAGGGAGAGAAAGGCAAGACGAGCATTTGAGATTTTAAATTGTAGTATTTTAAATTGAAGTATTTTAAATTGTATTTGTGAAAGAAAAATTAATTTTACTCATCTATTTGCTTACGGAAGTTTGTGTAAGGGTCTGCTTTATTTAAACCTGCTATAAGAATGACATGAGAGAAGGGTGTTAGGGCCCTAAATATAAAGATTTGAATCTTGGGAGTATAACGTAGCAGAATATATTTGTCTGACTCTTACTATGTGTGGAAAGTTACCAGTTAGGAGATATAACCTTGAAGGCTAGGGAAGAGATTTAAATTGGAGTAAGCCTTCCCTTCTGGGTCGCACTCTGCAGTAACCTGTGTTTCTGTATGACTGTCTGACTTTCTTTGCAAAGAATACATTTATAAAAGACATTTGATTGACTTTGTCTCAAACTTTGCCTTTGAATTGTGAAACAGAGGGAGGCCGGGTGTTAAAACATGCATTCACTTATGCCCCGGCATGCCCTGTACCCATCATGGGTCGAGATTTATTATGTAAACTAAATTTAGTGCTTGTCGCAGACTCCTGGGGTGTCAGAGTGAGAGAACAGGAAGACCAGTTGTGCTGTTTGTGAGCTGAGCATCAGTGGGCTTATGAATGGCGCATTAAAAAAGAATGATTGGGCTCAGATGATGTGTGAACTGGCTAAAGCTTGAACAAAGCCGTTTAACACACAAATCATGCAGTCTGACAATTTACATTGCATGTCACATGTCGTACCAGAAAAAGATGAACAATGTGAGAAAGACTGGTTCAGAGAGGAAAAAGGGGAAATTTTGAGTTGTGATCAAATGTTTTGGACAGAAAGTGTGTGTGCGGTTTCAGTCAGACAGAAAAACAGTTTCCGTTTTGTCTAGTGGTAGGAGAGTCTGTGCCTCACTTATCTGTTTCCAAGTCCAGGGATCAGTCATGGTGTGAAGTAGGGAGATTTGTAAAGAAATCTGTTCATGCAACAGACTGGAGTGAGATAGGTGGGGGTATGAAACACAGTAAGAGTTTAGGGGCATTTGTGTCAGACTGCAATTATGACATTAAAGTAGATAGAATTGTGACCCCTATTAATAAAAGCACAAAAGAAAATCATTGCATGGCAAATATTTGCACCTCAGACATACACCCTGCTTTGGCAGAGGTGCCTCCTAAATTGTGGGCAAAACACAAATATGATGTGGGTTTGATCAAGGGATGTGAATCGGTTGTAATCACTCTAAAATCTGATTACAGGCCGTGTCAACAGCAGTATCCTCTGATGCAGAGGCAATACTGGGTATAAAACCAGTATTTGAGGCACTTTTGAAAGAGGGTATAATAATGCCATATAATGATCCTCCAGTGCGCACTCCAATATTTAATGTGAAAATTATAAGAGATAAGGGCCAACCTACAGAATGGCGTTTTGTCCAAGATTTACAAGCGGTGAATGCAGCTGTCAGACAAAGGGCCCCATCAGTGCCAAATCCATACACAATCTTGTCACAAATTCAGCAAGATGCAACATTCTTTTCAGTGGTAGACTTGGCTAATGCATTTTTTAGCATGCCACTGGACAAAAAACAGTGGCTACTAGTTTGCATTTGAATTCAATGGCAAAAGGCAACCAAACAATGATAAAGTGTTTCAAAGAAGCCTAGAACCTTTGACCCTGACAGCTGGAACTGCTTTCCTATAATATGTTAAAGGTTTATTAGTTTCTTATTAGTAGAGATGAATACATGTGGCTGACACTGTCGCTCTCCTGAAGCATTTGGCTCAGGGGGGCCACAAGGTCAGCCTGCCAGAACTACAGTTTGTAAAACAACAAGTAACATTTTGTGTCATGTCATAACACCCAACAGTAAGTCCCTGTCTGACAAAAAGAGTGCAGGCCATAAAAGCTGTACTGAAGCCAATCACAAAGAAACAAATATTGTCATTTTTGGGAATGTGTTCATATTGTAGGACATTCATTATAAATTATGCGATTTTCGAGCAGCCTCTGAGAGCCCTAAGAATAGGGAAGGGGCTGAAGTCATGTGACAAAATTGAGTGGACAGAGGAGGCGGCCGAGGCATTTGTGAACATTAAAGTTCAACTGTCTCTGGCACTGACTTTGGGCCTACGGTTACCAACTAAACCTTTTGTTCAGATGGTGGATGAGAAGAAAAATGGGTTCTCTTGCAGCATCATGGGGACAGACTGCGACCTGTGACTTATTTTTCAAGCAAGTTAGATCCAGTCGCAGCAGGTCTGCCACGGTGTCTGAGGGCGGTGGCGTCTGCTTGAAGGCTGTGATGGCGTCTAGAAAATTTGTAGGGTACTCTGACCTGACATTGATGGTGCCACACACAGTGTCCATGATTCTGCAAGAACAAAAAAACATTGCACTTATCGACGGCTCGTTGGTTACGATACCATACTATCTTACTCGATATGTCGAATATAACCGTTAAACGCTGTACAACCTTGAATTCTGCCACCCTCCTTCCGACGGAGGAGGATGGGGAGGAACATCACTGTTGTTTGACCACGCTCGATCAAGTGTGTACGCCACATCCAGATCTTTTGGACACACCACTTGAAAATTGTGAAAACGTCCTCTTTGTGGATGGTTCCGCGGTCAGAGATCCACAAACAGGTCAAAATAAAGTGGGCTATGCTGTAAAGACAGAACATTTTTAATTTGAAACAGTGACCACTGGCTCATTGCCATCAAATTATTCAGCACAAGCAGCAGAGCTTGTGACTTTAACAGAGGCGTGCAAACTCATGACAAACAACTGCATCACCATTTACACTGACTCGCAATAGGTTTTTGGAGATTTGCATGATTTTGGAGCACTGTGGAAACAGAAAATTTTCAGATGGGCGCCCAATATTACATGCTCCTTTAGTGGCAGCTATATTATAAACCATTTTGCTGCCTGATAAGATAGCCATTTGTATATGTGCAACACACACAAATAACAAGGATTCTGTATCAACAGGAAATGCCAGAGCAGACGCCGCAGCGAAGGCCACGGTGGCTAAACAGCCAAAAGAAACAGAGTGTACCATGTTATCTGAAAATAACACCAATGTTTCTTCTTACGTACAGAGCATGCAGACTTTTGCTTTAGGAGCAGAGAAAGAGCAGGGGAAACAATCCAGATGTGCACTGACCAGTGGTGTTGGGATGAGCTGTGATGGCAAGCCTTGTTTACCCCAAAACTTCTTTGCTCATTATGCTAAGACGACGCATGGGTTAGACCATGCATCGAAAGGGGGAATGGTTGTACAAATTAAAGAACTGTGGTTTACAAAGGGGTTCACAACAGAAATTTTTTGTAAAAGATTATTTGTAACCTTCACAATGTGGCAAAAGTGACAAAAATGTCCAAAGCAGCAGCAGTAGCAAAGGCTCTGTTGACTGACATTCAGCTCAGTTGGAGTGATAAAATGATAAAATTCTATAAGAAAAAAAACAAAAAAAAAGTAATTGCCCTAGCGTTGTGAGGAAACTGGATTGAGATGAGAATGAGAAAGAGATCCAGGGTAACCCTGAGCCCATTTGAACAACAGCTGCCATCAACAGAATTGTGTGAACATGACATGTTGAGTTACTGCAAGGAAATGTCTTCTCTGTTGTCTAATGTCTGTGTGCAGGTGACTTGCATGACATTAAACCTGGTGACTTCGTGGTGGTATAAGACCTGAGGAGAAAGAGCTAGAAAGCCAAAAGGTGGCTGGGGCTGTTAAAGGTGCTTCTGATCACCCATACGGCTGTGAAAGAAAGAACCACGTGGATTCATGCCAACCACTGCAGAAAAGTCCCATCTACACCCAGGAGGAGGAGCAGATAGAGTAAAGAGATTTGAGGCACATGTCAACAAATCCCAGAGTCCGGTTTAAACACAAAGTGTTTATACTCACATGAAAATGGCCGTAAAAGAGCCTGAACAAGCAAACAATTAATGGTTTAAATGGTTAGCAAATTTGTGGGGAGAATGGGGATACGGGCTGTGTAATACTGTGTTACCAGTTTTGGCAGGAGGATTGTTACTAGGCCTAACATGTATTGTTCAGTTTGTATCCAGCTCAGTACAGAGAATGGTGAAAACTAGTATATCCCATTAAATGGTTAAATTTGATCTACATCTTAATAACATGTTTTTGAACATGGGTGAAGATGAGCTAACGATAGTAGAAGTTACAGTGAAATGCATTAAATGACTTAATGAGACAATAATTGGTATTGAACGTATGGGGCATTTAGTTTTGATAAGCCTATGATAATGATAATCTATATATATATTCTTTTGCTTGCAAGAAAACAAGGGCCTGTACCCACAAAACAACATTAGCATGTTTTCTCTTATTTCACCAATTTTAGAGGGTGATCAATTATATGAAAATCGGAAATGAAGAGTATAAATGTGATGATGACTTAAATTTGCTCTGAGATTTGAAATTGTAAGTAATATTCATGTTTGGTGTCTGTGAAGTGACTGAGGGTCTGACCCATGTCAGGAATGCAATAACAGTGCTTATTCGTTCAGCCCGGCTCACATATAGCGAATGTGGTGATTTTAGGATTATTCTAACCATTATTGTAATCAAACATTTTAATTTAATAGAGTGAGTAGTAATGAATTTAGTGAGTAGTTATCAATGAATGATAAAAAGGGGGAAATTGTGGAAGAAAAATTCATTTTACTCTTTTTACTATCTATGTGCTTATGGATTATTGTGTAAGGGTCTACTTTATTTAAACCTGCTATAAGATTGACATAAGAGAAGGGTGTTAGGGCCCTAAATATAACTTACAATTTTATTTTGCCACAACATATTCTTTTAATGAAAATAACTGATTGGTTTGTTTTGGAAGTGGACTTCTCCTTTAAGGGATGCCTTAATCACAAAATGTTTACTGTGCACTGAAATGTGTGCTCCCTAAATAGCTGTGAAACCCAGGAAGCATTGATGGTCACTACGTTACCTTAGAGGAAGTTTTGAAGCTTAAAACTAAAGAGATAATTCATTACAAAATGACATTTGACCGATTTTAAAACACAAACCAATATCATATTTCAGCATAAATATATATCTCTAGACAGGTAATGTCTAATCTAGCAAACATTTACAATTTATTTATGACTGAAATCTTGCACATTCATGTAACAAAGTATTTATCATAATGTACTGTAAATAGCAATTCACATCCTAGCAAACTATTAAGGTGATTGAGACGCACCCTCTGTATGGCAGTGGACTTTGAGGGCCAGAGTTGAGAAGAACCACTGACACACTAATTAGTTAATAATCACTCATAAAGAATGCATACACTTTCATTTGAACAGAAATATGCAATATTTGACTTATATTCAGTGATGTTATTATTTTCTATTCCTTTTTGTGTCAATCACAGCTAAATAAAAACAAAGGCCATTCAGCCACAGGTCACTGCATCTTTTGCTGTGTAAGTTTTTTTTTTGAAATGTCAAACACATTCTCAGTATTTATACATGTTTTGGCTTTTATAACTATTGTAGGGAGCATTGTTTTAGTACAGTTCTTATGTACTGTCTATTTAACATTTCAGCAGCTGAATTCTTTTAGTACTTGCATAGTAATTTTAATTGCACCACATTTGTGATGCATATAAAGGAAGTGATAAAACTGTGTTAAAAATTTTAGAAAATTGTTCTCATGCTGTAAGTCAGTTCCCACTCTTTTGTTTATTTGTTTGTTTTTTAACATTTACATTTTGGTGCTTGTTCTCTTTCTCATTTTAGATGCTGGAGAAAAAGCAGCCAGGCTAAAGCATGTAAAGTGGAAACTTCTGTCGTGGCTCAAACATCCAGGATTGGGATGGTGAAGGAGCAGAAGAAGCAGAAGATCAGAGATCAGGCAGAGATCTACTGATGCCCCTGAGAGAACCGATTAACTAATGTGTTAGTTAAACCAAACATTTTCAGCACTCACCTTCATGTCTTTCCAAACCTGTAAAACTTTTGGTCATCTTTGAAACATAAATGTAGATATTTTTAATGAAATCTGAGAAATTTCTGTGCCTCTATCTCACAGTTTATGCAACTACCACTTTCAAGCCTCAGAAAGGTAGTAAAAACAGCATTAAAGTAATCCATGTGACTCCAGTTGTTTAACCTTAATTTTATGAAGTGATGTGAATGGTTTATATGCACAAAAAACATTGCATTTTTATTCACACACAAACGAAAATCTTATGGTGCTTTTGTGAAAATGTGTTGGACAATGTATGAATAAAGATGTAATTTTGTTGTTGTTGCTGGTTTTTGCATACACAAGGCATCTGTTAAAAATATCTTTATTTGTATTCTGCACAAAAGTTTCTTATAGGTTTGGAGTGACATGAGAGTAAGTAATTGATGGCAAAATTAGCATTTTTTAGGTGAGATGTGTTCTAATGTGGTTAGAATTGGTCATTGTCCTGTGTTATAAACATTTTTCAGTATTTCAAAGATTATTGTTTTGAAAAATCAGTTTTAAATAAGTACTGCTCCTTTGAAAGTTCTATTTGAAGAATACTGAAAATGTAGTTCACATGAATAAATTACATTTCACAATGCATTCATATAGAAAACAGTTATATTTTATAATTTTACTGTTTTTACGGTATGTTTAATCAAATGCAGGCTTCATTTGTGAGCAGGAAAGTGTTTTTTTTTTTTTTTACTTGAAAGATGTATTTAATGTGTCAATAAATGTTTTAGTACTCGTTTGTGAATTGTCTTATTTTGAATATGAGATAAATATAATCATGAATTTATGGTTAAAATGCGGCCTGAAAAATACATCTTTTTTAACTTTCACTTTACAACCATATTTAGACGTAATTTGGACGTCTTTTTGTGGACGTCTTTTCGTCTTTCACTTTTCGACCAAATTTTCACGTTGTTTAGACGTCTGGCAATGTCGTCATTTCGACGAGTTTTTGCTGGGTGGGGACCATTTGAAACCGAAACTGAAAAACACAAGTGAAAGTAAAAGTCCGCGGACATTTCACGGACATGAGCTTCCGTCAACAAAACATCGCTGTTTGTGTTTTTTATGTAGTTAAAGGACATAATGGTTTTGGTTTAATTTATCATTTGAAGATGCACCGAACGAACTGTGTTTTGATGTCAGTACTGCTGATGATCACCGATGGTACGTACAATATTAATACATTATATGTTTACGTCTCTCTCTCTCTCTCTCTCTCTCTCTCTCTCTCTCTCTCTCTCTCTCTTCAACAAAACTATTTTTAATGCTCAGTTCTTTCTTTATTTTCATTTCTAAACTATATTTTGGCCTCAAGACCCCTAGAATCCTGGCTGCCCTTCGTCGTGCTGCTTTATAAGACGTCTTACGATCTGAGACGTCAAAATGGACACTTACAGTCGCTGACGAAATGGGTTAAGACTAGAAGGGGTACAGCCCTACTGTAGCATGTGCACATCAATCTAACGTTATTTGTGTCACACTGTACAACAATAGTACTCTTTTTATAGTATAGTTTTATAGTAAGGGCTAAGTCTAGGGTTGGTAGATGCTAAAAAAACAATCTAATAGGTAGAACAGTTCATTTCATTGTTAGTTTTCGGTCGGAGCTGCACCCTTCTAGACACAACCGACGAAATGGTTGATTGGAAACATTGCAAAATATAAATAAACATATTCGGATCAGAACAGTGCATTTAGACTAATTAAGAAAATTTATCTTCATAATGCGATATATATCTGAAAAGAGTGAAAAAATAAAGATTGTAAAGTAAATAGTCTTCCATATATTTACTGAAGTGTAAAAAAAGTTTGGATTGGCAAAGATCAGCTTCCACAACCAAATCTCTGTCTCACTATTACAATTTAGTGAGAAACTCATTCTCAGTTCTTCATTTGAATGATGTGCAATTTCAGATTACTTTATCCTTTTTAGTGATGCTTTTTTCCAGAATAATCCGAAGTGGTTTATTTGGATAACTTCAGTTTAACAGAACTCCACAGTAGAACCAGTTTCAGTGTGTCTTCAAATAAAAATTTTAATCAAGTGTTTAATTAATATTTTTTATGGATGAACTGCACCACATGAAGTTGAATGTCCAGAGAGAGCAGAGCTGGAAGATGAAGAAGCAGCTCACAAGACTGTTTAGATATGATTGACATTTGCTGAGTAACATTCATATCAGCTGTTGACATGCTGGGGTGTGTCAGTCTTAGATCTTTTTTATCAGCTCACATTTCCTGGTTGCCTGATTTGACCCAGTGTTTACAACCATGAAAGTGAAAGAATTTCTGTCAGTGTTTCCTAAACACTGTTTGCTTGTGAAATGAAAAAGGAAAAAACAAAACAAACAAAAAAACCTTAATTTAATAATCATAAGGATTTGTATCTTTGAAGACACACTCATTCAGCAATTGATTGTGTGTTGTAGTGTGCATCAGTTGTATGGTTTGAAAACAGTTATGAATGGATTTGGATGGATCTCCCTGATCTCTCTTAGTTTCACCCACTGCTGCTTCATCTCGAGGTCCCCTAAGGAGTTTTTATGGTTGGTCACAGGCCAAACCCTTAGGAACAGTCTCAAGGTGGGTGAAGGGCACAAACTGCATTTTGACCAATAGGAAATTCTGTCCTTCCTGGGCTTTGTACCAAAGATGGTCTTCTTGTGCTCTAAGAGATGTCTGGCTGTTGTCCTGGCATCTTTATCTGATGGCGTTGGACAGTTTGTTTATGTTAGTTCACCAAGATCCAATCAAAATGTAGCAAACCTTTGTCCACCCACATGGAAAGAACCTATAATGAGGATATATGCGCATATATGAAACCTATATGCAGTATATATGCACACATATGTTAATATATATGCTGCATATATGCGTATATATGCCACATATAGGCAAAATTGAGGTGCATATATGTGCATATACAGGCCATATAGGTCTCCTGTATTGCTTCTTTATATCCACAAAAAAGCCCTATATGTACATACAAGATATGTCTCATATATGGCTCATATCTCACTTTGGCAACTGTCATACATGATGCCTAGCTCATATTTTCTATTATCAAGGCAATAATTAAGAACTAACTAAAAAAAAAAAAGCAAAAAACTTATGTGCGAACACATGAAATTGGTATCACATGTAATTGGCATGTTATGGAAATTAACTTTGGCAAATAAGTGAGAGGAGATGGAAAGCTATGATGTCTACACATTTTCCTGAAACATTTACAAGGTCAATTCTTTCTTGTATGAAAATAGTGGAAAAGAAGGAGATGTCCCACACGGAAATAACCTATATAAACATATATGTTTTAATATAGGTTTTGATATAGGTTTTTAATATATGTGACATATATGTACATATAATATAGGAAAACGGCCAATTTTATATGTCACATATATTAAAAACCTATATCAAAACCTATATTAAAACATATATGTTTATATAGGTTATTTCCGTGTGGGCAGTACTGTGGTCAGGGAGGACCCCTGCCATAAACTGGGCCTTGGAATGTACTGTTCACTACAAAAGGTACTTTAACATCATAAACCATAAAATGTAATATTCTTTTACTTTAATATTAGTTTTCCTAACAAGTAAACACAGATCACAAGTTAACACGGGCACATTTTCTTGAGTCAGCCAGTTGCATAATGTCACGTGAGAGTAAAATCCTACTTGAATCAGTGCAGTTCATTGGCTCAATGTGTTCATACTGTCGTCTCATAATGTGACTGCTTTTTGCGGGTTTTCGAAACCCATGCCAAACAAGCTTTTTTTAAATTTCCGTAGTTCAGCCGCTACGGGCCATCATACCAATAATTTGTAATCTTTACAAGAATACCGAAATCACGTAATGAGCAAGTGTGCATTTATTAGACAGCTTAATATAACGTCCGTTTGTGCTTTCAGAATCGGCGAATCTGCCACGGTCATTCCATCTGGTGTGGAGGACCTGAACCAGGAAGTTGGTCACCAGATAACACGGTCACCAGTTAAACCGTAACACCGGTCAGCAGCTTCTGTCTGTTTATTGTGACGACAGTTGGCGTGCTGTTTAGGGATGGGCGGATTGATCCTGAAGTATCAATACTTTCGATACTGACGTTGTATCGAAAGGATCGATCCTCACATAAAAATATCGATTCAAAAGTGCATTTTTAACCATTAATTTAATTTATTTAGCAAGAAACTAGGTGCATAAAAAAGCCTCTAAGAGGAACAATAGACTATTAGCGAATTATTGTGTAGGATAGAACTATTTCTCCTGCTCATTGGAACACACGCAAATGCTGTAAGACAGAACCAATCAATTGCAAAATTGTGTGAAGATAAAGTGAAGATAAAGTGTCCCCAACTAAGCAAGCCAGCGGCGACAGCAGCAAGGAACCAAAACTCCATCGGTGACAAATGGAGAAAAAAACCTTGGGAGAAACCAGGCTCAGTCGGGGGGCCAGTTCTCCTCTGGCCAGACACAGAGGACTCACCAGGTCCTGTGGTCCTGTGTTGACAGCCGTCTAGGTGATGTGGTCTTCACTGTGGATCTGTCTCTGGGGCTCATCTAGTCGATGTGGTCTCCGCTGACATTCAGTGTTGTAGAGGTCGTCTCTAGGTGCTGATCCACCATCTGATCTGGATACGGACTGGATCTGGTGGTTAATGTGACCTCGGAATAAGAGAGAAACAGACTAATATTAGCGTAGATGCCATTCTTCTGACGATGCACTGAGTACATCGGGTGTTATGGGAAGTGTTCCCGGTTCCAGTTGACCTGATTAGTGCAGCCTAACAATCCTTTAACGGATTTGAATTATAGAAATGTGTTAATGTGTTATGTGTAAGCAAGGTTAAAGAGATGGGTCTTTAATCTAGATTTAAACTGACAGAGTGTGTCTGCGTCCCGAACATTGTAGGGTAGATTGTTCCAGAGTTTGAGTGCTAAATAAGAAAATGATCTGCCGCCTGCGGTTGATTTGGATATTCTAGGTATTATCATTAGTTTATCAAATTGGTATGTTTCGCCGGGCCGCGAAGAAATATAGAGCTGAGTATCATCAGCATAACAGTGAAAGCTAACACCATATTTCCTGATGATATCACCCAAGGGTAACATGTAAAGCGTAAAGAGTAATGGCCCTAGCACCGAGCCTTGTGGTACTCCATACTGCACTTGTGATCGATATCTTCATTTACTGCCACAAACTGATAGGTTTAAATGCTTTAACAAGTTTACACAATTCATCCTGACCCATAGTAGAGAATGAGTGGAACTGTTCCCCAGGAGATCTATAGCGCACTATCTGATGCGATACTGTAATTGACGGCTGCATGGTGACAATTTTGTCTCTAATAGTATCGATCTTGGAAGTAAAGTAGGGTTATGTTTGTTATCTTCTAAAAGAGTCGAAAAGTAATCAGATCTGGACGATTTTAACGTTTTTCTATACAATAGGGTACATTCAAACCAAGCAGTACAAAAAACCTCTAATTTTGTTTTCCTCCAGCTGCACTCCATTTTCCGGGCTGCTCTCTTTAGGGTGCGAGTGTGCTCGTTATACCACGGGGTCGGACTGTTTTCCTTAATCTTCATTAGGCGCAGAGGAGCGACCGTATCTAGAGTCCTGGAAAAGAGAGGGTCAATAGTTTCTGTTACATCATCAAGTTTTTCTGAGCTATTGGACATGCTGAGGAATTCAGATAAGTCAGGAAGATTACTCAGAAAGTAATCTTTTGTAGTAGAAGTGATGGTTCTACCATACTTGTAATAAGGAGTTGAATTTACAGTTTTATTTATCTGGAGAATACACGAGACTAGATAATGATCAGAGATATCATCACTTTGCTGCAGAATCTCAACGGCATTGACATCAATTTCATGTGACAGTATTAAGTCTAGAGTATGATTTCGACAGTGAGTGGGATCTGACACGTGTTAACCCCAATAGAATTTAAAATGTCTGTAAATGCTGCTGCCAGTGCATCATTTTTAATATCAACATGGATGTTAAAGTCACCTACTATTAAGACCTTATCTGTAGCCAACACCAGCTCAGATATAAAATCAGTGAATTCTTTAAGAAAATCTGTATGGTGCCCTGGTGACCTGTATACAGTAGCAAGCACAAACGTCATGGGAGATTTATCATTAACACTTGTTTCTCTGGATAATGTTACATGAAGCACCATTACTTCAAACGAGTTATACTTGAAACCCGTTCTCTGAGAAACACTGAAAATATTGCTATAAATTGTAGAAACACCTCCCCCTTTACCTTTTAGATGTGGCTCATGTTTATAACAGTAATTATTAGGGGTAGACTCATTTAAGATAATGTAATCATCTGATTTTAGCCAGTTTTCTGTCAAACATAGCACATCTAGGTTATGATCAATGATCATATCATTTACAAAAAGCGCTTTTGTAGAGAGGGACCTGATATTCAAAAGGCCAAGTTTTATCATTTGTTTCTCTGTATTATGTAAATTTTTTATTTGTTGAACGTTGATTAGATTGTTACTCTTAAACTGGTTTGGACGTCTTTTGTATTGTCTAGCTCGGGGAACAGACACAGTCTCTATAGCATGATATCTAGGTGAAAGGGTCTCTATGTGCTGAGAATTAACTGATTCTGGTGATGTGAGGCGGCTAGCAGACGGTCGGATTAGCCAGTCTGTCTGCTTCCTGACCTGGGCCCCAGTTAGGCAAGTGCAAACTCTAAGACTATATGCCATATTACTAGAGAGAAGAGCGGCACCACCCCTGGAGGGATGAAGACCATCTCTTTTCAACAGGTCAGGTCTGCCCCAAAAACTTGTCCAATTGTCTATGAAACCTATGTTATTCTGCGGGCACCACTTAGACATCCAGCCATTTAGTGACGACAGTCTGCTATGTATCTCGTCACCACGATACGCAGGGAGGGGGCCAGAGCAAATTACAGTGTCTGACATCGTACTTGCAAGTTCACACACCTCTCAACATTATTTTTAGTGATCTCCGACTGGCGAAGTCGAACATCATTTGTGACGATGTGAATCTTACTGAATTGACGTTTAGCATTAGCCAGCAGTTTTAAATTTGCCAAGATGTCAGGCGCTCTGGCTCCCGGTAAACACTGGACTATGGTGGCTGGTGTCTCTATTTTCACGTTCCGTACAATAGAATCGCCAATAACTAGAGCACTTTGATCAGGTTTCTCAGCGGGTGCGTCACTGAGTGGGGAGAACCTGTTTGATGTTCTGATCGGAACGGAAGAGTGGTGTTTTGACCCGCGACTATGCCGTCTCACAGTCACCCAGTTGCCCTGCTGCAAAGGCAAAGTTACCGGAACCGAACAATGTACGGGACTTCCTAAGCTAGTTGCATCCAAAGCCGTATCTGAGGCCCTCACATTCTTACTATCCTCGATTAAAGTTTGGATGCGTGTCTCTAGTTCTGAAATCTTCTCTGTCAGCCTAACTATTTCCCTGCATTTATCACATGTGAATCCCTCGCTGCCGACAGAGATTGATAAACTATGCATATGACAGGTGTTGCAGGTTACCAGGAAAGGAGAAGAAGCCATTACTCACCGTAGTTGTAGAACGATTTCAACTCACCACTGTTGTCTGATGAACTTGTGAAGAAAAAAAGCAGGGGG